>VZRZ01007427.1:1282165-1366318 GCA_013398175.1 Climacteris rufus | reverse complement strand
ACCGGGCCCCGCCCGCCCCGCTGCCATTGACCCCATGGCGGGGCCCCGGTGCGGCTCCGAGACCGACCCTGGGCGTGTGCCACACGCCGTGGTCAGTGGCCAGCACGGGTCACTCCATGGCTGCCCCATCCCTGGCATGTGCAAGGCCGGGTTGGACGGGGCTTGGAGGAGCCTGGGCTAGGAAAGGTGTCCCTGCCCCTGGCAGGGGGTGGAATTAGGTCATCGTTAAGGTCTTTGCAACCCAAACGCTTGGATTTTTCAATGAAAAGCCCCCAAAGCCAGGGGTTGTCCTGCCGGTTTTGTTGTTGTGACAGCTCCTGTCAGCGGCGCTTATTTTGCAGCATTACCCCGTTATTTTCCCTCGTTAATGGCACGAGCTCAGAATTACAAGCGAAGCCTTGTCTCACCGCAGACACTCACTGAAAACTACCGGGTGACAAGAGAAACCACGGCAGGAAATTTCTTTTGAATGTAAGGAAACCAAACTCGCATAATTCGCAGTTTTATGGCTTGATCCTCAGCTGAGCCTTTCTGTAATACCCTGCTCTGCGTCAGAGGAACTGCCCCGGGAGGGACCGACACGCAAGAACAACTCGCTGTTAAGGAAACTTCCATGGAGGCACAGCCGAGTGTGAGGGAGAGATAAAAGGAAAAATAATGTCACGTTACTGAGGGCATGCTGGCATTCCGATAAAGGGGGTTATAGATGAAAAGAATGTCATACCAATCGTCTCTCTGAAAGCCCAACCTGACTTAAAATCCCGTCCACCGTTGTTCTTTAATGAAAATACTTGTTTTAAAGGTAGCTTTTAATGTAACTCTAAGTACTTGGTGCTTGTGCTGCTCCCTCGTCGTTCCCTAAGTGAGTCTTTTGACATGTTTCCAAGGAAAGTAAGAATAATGAACTGGTATCCTGTGTTTCATTTTTAAAAATCGTTTTAAAATACAGATTTTTTCCTCCTTCAGAGGAAGATTTCTGTTCTCCATGGCAATGCCCAGGTTTCTGCTTCCCCAGCTGAGATATGTGTTAAGAAAAAAAGGGAATTGTGCTTGATGCCAGCAGCACAAAGCCCCTGGAGTCCCTGTGCTCCCAGGGGTCAGGGATGTGATCCTCAGCCTGCCACCATCGAGCTGAGGATCAGATCCCAGCACGGTGCCTGGAGATTCTGCCACACCACTGAATCCCTTCCTGAAATACGGGCTCTAAAAGACCCTGAACTGCAGCTGACAAATTAAAACTACTTTTTTTTTTTTCTTTTCTGTATGAGCATAAAGAACTTTTCTTCCTTGCGGCTGTTTTTTTTTGCACAAAAACACACGGTAAACTGAAATACACAGAATCTTTCCCAAAGTGAAGGAGGCAGACCCAGCAGGGAAGTGAGAATGCTGTGTGCATGCAGCCATTTCTCAGAGAGAGCTGTCTGTTCACATCCCTCTGCCACCCTCTCTTCATTTCAAAGACTAACTACTTCCTTCTCCTCCTCCTCTTCCCTAGAAGAAAGATTTTCTTCCCTATTTTTTAGTGGCTGAGCAGTACAATAGCAAAGGTTTTGAAACCCAGTCTAGTGAATAATAACTTAATGATGTGAGCCCTGTTCTGTTCCTTTTGAATGGATGGCTGCTTTGGCAGGAGAGCTGCTGGGATCTGCTCCCCGCTGGGAGGGATGTGAGGGTGGAGAAACCTGGATTGAAGCTGAACAGCAACCAGAGTGGTGTAAAACTGAAACAGGAGACAAGAACGAGGTCAACACTGCGAGATGGTGAAACGAGGAGAAATTAAATGCAGTTAAGCTGAGTTCAGGAACTAATAGTGAACAGTGGGAGTATGTTTGGAGTTTGGATGTTTGGAGATGTCTGCTAACTGCATTATTGCTAATACCAGCCTGAGCTGTGTTTAATTGGCACAAAGCATGGTGCAGCGTGGCAGAGGTTAATGAGATGCACTGGCATCAAACCTTCTCTGTGTGTTTTCAGTGTGCACAGTCACCCCCAGAACGAGTGGAAGCTGACAGAGCATTTCTGCTACTTTCACTTCCTGGCAAACGTATGAAACCTTGAAAATGTGTTTTGGCTCTCTAGCAAAGCAGAGTGAACCAAGCACATTTATTTCGTTGGTATCTGATGTCACATCTGAATGCAGGTCTCCAGAGGTGATCTATTAATGTCCTAAAGCATTGCACCATCTGGTTCCTCTTTTGATGCGCCACATTTTGAATGCCTGGTTTAATCTCCCTGGGTTTCAGTAAATTATGTAAACTCGGAGGCTTGGCAGCGGGAGATGGGCACCATGAGGAGATGATTCAGTCATCAATATCTACTGGGCTTCCTTATTGGTGCCATTACACTCCTTTCAGTGCCACTTACAAATTTTGCAAGTGAATAATTTGTCGCACTGGGAAGCTGCAAGTTAGTTCTGAAATTTGCCCACCCTGAGATTAGCTATGACTAATCCATCCTTCCCAACACGGAAAAGCTAACTGGGTTTCTTTCTCTGCAGGGTTAGGCGATAAGTCAGAAATAAATTGCGTGTATACATAACTGCTGGTGGTGACATAAATCACATTTCTCTTTTTTCTTCCTGGACAGAATCGGAGCACCTTGCAATAGATGTGAGCACAAGGCACTGAGCCGGATAAAGCTTGGAACACCATGGCTGCCGCCCCTCAGCTCAACTCGGACGCGCTCCGAGAGGTCCTGGAGTGCCCCATCTGCATGGAGTCCTTCACCGAGGAGCAGCTGAGGCCCAAGCTCCTGCACTGTGGGCACACCATCTGCAAGCAGTGCCTGGAGAAGCTCCTGGCAAACAGCATCAACGGGATCCGGTGCCCCTTCTGCAGCAAGATCACGCGGATCACCAGCTTGGCTCAGCTCACCGACAACCTCACCGTGCTGAAGATCATCGACACGGCCGGCCTGGGGGAAGTGGTGGGACTTCTCATGTGCAAGGTCTGCTCGAGGAGGTTGCCAAGACACTTTTGCAAGAGCTGTAGCTTGGTTTTGTGCGAGCCATGCAAGGAGGCTTCACACATGCCCCAAGGACACAGAGTCATTGCTATCAAAGAGGCTGCTGAAGAGCGTAGGAGGGAATTTGGGACGAGGCTTGCCAGGCTTCGGGAGCTCATGGGTGATCTTCAGAAAAGAAAAGCTGCTCTGGAGGATGTTTCAAGAGACCTGCAATCCAGATACAAAGCAGTTCTGCAGGAGTACAGCAAAGAGGAGCGCAAGATCCAGGAAGAACTGGCCAGGTCACGCAAGTTCTTCACCACCTCTCTGTCTGAAGTGGAGAAGATAAATAACCAGGTGATGGAGGAGCAAGCTTACCTGCTGAACTTAGCAGAAGTGCAGATAATGTCTCGCTGTGACTATTTCCTCGCCAAAATAAAGCAGGGGGATATAGCTCTGCTGGAGGAGGCAGCAGATGAGGAAGAACCAGAACTGACAAACAGTCTCCCGAGGGAGCTGACTCTCCAAGAGGTGGAACTCCTTAAGGTGAGCCACGTGGGACCACTGCAGATCGGGCAAGTGGTGAAGAAGCCCCGGACCGTTAACGTGGAGGAATCGCTCATGGAGACTGCAGCATCCTCCTCGGTACCATTTAGGGAGCCTGACCTGGTGCAGGAGGAGCCCAGCTGCACCCCCAATTCCTCACCAGCCAAGCCAAGGATGCCCGAAGCAGCCACAAGCATCCAGCAGTGTTACTTCATCAAGAAGATGGGCTCCAAGGGCAGCCTGCCAGGGATGTTCAACCTCCCCGTCAGCCTGCACGTCACCAGCCAAGGCGAGGTGCTCGTGGCAGACCGGGGCAACTTCCGAATCCAGGTTTTTACCCGCAAGGGCTTCCTGAAGGAGATCCGCCGGAGCCCCAGCGGCATCGACAGCTTCGTGCTGAGTTTCCTGGGAGCAGACTTGCCCAACTTGACCCCCCTTTCCGTCACCATGAACTGCCACGGGCTGATCGGCGTGACGGACAGCTACGACAACTCGGTGAAGGTGTACACCATGGACGGGCACTGCGTGGCGTGCCACCGCAGCCAGCTGAGCAAGCCCTGGGGCATCGCCGCGCTGCCCTCGGGCCAGTTCGTCGTCACCGACGTGGAAGGGGGGAAGCTCTGGTGCTTCACCGTGGACCGCGGCGTGGGGGTGGTGAAGTACAGCTGCCTGTGCAGCGCCGTGCGCCCCAAGTTTGTCACCTGCGATGCCGAAGGGACCATTTACTTCACTCAGGGGCTGGGGCTCAACCTGGAGAACCGGCAGTACGAGCACCACTTGGAAGGAGGCTTCTCCATCGGCTCCGTCGGCCCAGATGGGCAGCTGGGGCGCCAGATCAGCCACTTCTTCTCCGAGAACGAGGATTTCAGGTGCATTGCTGGGATGTGCGTTGATGCCAGGGGAGACCTGATTGTTGCTGACAGCAGCCGTAAAGAAATCCTGCATTTTCCTAAAGGAGGCGGCTACAACGTCCTGATCCGGGAGGGACTCACCTGCCCCGTGGGTATTGCCATTACTCCCAAAGGGCAGCTGCTGGTGCTGGACTGCTGGGATCACTGCATTAAGATCTACAGTTACCACCTGAGAAGATACTCCACCCCTTAAAGGCCTGGCTGCAAGCAGAGCCTCTCTTGGCAGTGGAGATTCTTCCAGCCTCCTTGCGATCCAATGGGAACCAGTGTCAAGCCTTCAGGAAGATTGTGCCATAACCGAAGGGGATTTGGCATAGAGGCCATCATGTTCTGTGTTTAGAAACAAAATAGCTTTTGTGGTGGTGGTGGTGGTCTGCTTTTTCTTCTTCTTTTTTATATGAAATCCATACAAGAAGAACAAGTGCAAGGGAAAGGATCCATCCTTTGCAGTCTTGGTTCTTTGCTAAGTGACTGGTGGCTCCATAAACCTTCTCACCTCCTTATGCCACATCTCCTACACTTCCAGCTTCAACCATTGTGTCTTTCTTTGTGCCATAAACGCTGACTGACTGCTCTAAATCACCTTCCCTTAGAGAACTAGCGAGGCAATCCTGTGGTACTTGCAAGGAACTGGGTAGCAGTTGTCTGGGCAACTCCTAGAGAGCAATTTGTGATTGCAGCACTGCATAAAATGAAATGGCCTCTTCAACAGCACAGAGATGGAGCTTTGCTTCCACCCTGACAAGGCAGGGTTGTCTCTCCCATTTTTCTGGTGTTCAGGAGATCACCCCATCGTGCCATTTGTGAATTGTGTCTGTTCCATGTGAAGTGAGTACTGTGCAATCATGGGAGACCGAGCTTAGCCAGAAAATTGCCCTCTTTATTCCTGAGTTGTAAGAAAACAGGGGTTTTATTACTCATCAGAGTTCTGCTAGGTAGAAGGGGGCAAAAAGGGAGGGGACTGGAGGAAAAAAAATGAGGGGAAACCTAGGGTTGCTATTTACTGTTGTTTTATTATTAAATGTATCCTGGAAACTGTCTTTGGAAGGTGTATCTGGTATCTAAAACTTCCTGGGGAGTGGGGGGAAGAGCTGGGGGAATAAGACTGGGAGATTGTAGGAAATGAGATTAAATGCAACGTATTGTATGTTCACCTGCACTTCACTACTCTGCATTCCAGACCATTGCATTTAGCAATAGTTTTCCACTCATCTGCACCTCCTATGTGCAAGTTACTCACTGCTGAGATAGGGATGGGGAGGGGGGACCATTTCACTTTGATTTTTTTAACACTTGGAAGCACATCCATTGGTGCACTGCTTTTTTTTCCCTTGCACAGCAAAACACAACATTCCTCAGATTTCTTTTATTTAAATTTTTTTTTCACGACACCAGCAGGCACCAGAGTTGCTGTTCATCACGGCTTTGGGCCAAATGAAGCACAAAACTGCAGCTGTGTGAACCAAGGCCCCCACAGTGCTACTCTCCTGGCTGATAAATGTGTACCTCAGTGTGGTGCTGCTCGCCCAGAATAGTTTATTGAAGGAAAGATGCATTTAAATAGGGCACAGTGGTAGCATGTTAATCTGCCACAGATAATAGTTACACTGCAGTGCATTTATTTGTTGCCATCAACAACGTAGTTGCAAATTTGGGGCCGCGACAGACAATATAAAAGCTGATTTTATGGTGGCTGCTGTGCTCCAGCAAATTGTTTGCTACTTGTCCTACAAGATGTTTGCAACAGGTGATTTTTTTTTTAGGCTCCCATCTACTTTTCCCTGCTGAAACAGAGAAGTGGAACAGGTTTCTGAGCTGCTGCTGCTCCAGCTGGATGTTTGGCAGTGACAGGGATTGCAGAAAAAGCGCTGGGAGCAGATTTTGGTGGGATTTGGGTTTTTTTCCCACTCTTTGTTGTGCTTAGCCAGTGCTGAAGGAGTGAGCACACAAACACAGCTGTGTGATGGAGCTTCCCCTCCATCAGGGCAACTTCCAATTTCTCGTGCTACAATGTGCTGGGAAAAGCTTGTGGAGAAGGGAGCTAAGACACAAGGGGGTAGCTGGTGCTGAGGGAGCCCAGAGGACTGAAACCCCCTTCCCTCCTGAGCTGCTCTGTGTGTTTGCCAAGGCTGCCAACTTCTACATCACTACTTATATTCTCTTCTTCTCTTTTTTGGGTGGGAGGGGGCAGTTGCCCAAGGCATGTGACAGCAATTTGGAGAGCCTTTCTTACCCTGAATGTGTGTTTTGGGGAGGTGATGACCATTACTGGGCTGTGCTGCAGTTCATGACACTGTAACTGAAGGCATTTTTCCAGTTTTATGTCAATGGCAGTTTGGCAGTTCTTCTGATCTCTTTTAAGCATTTCTCCTGCTTCCAAGAACTGCTCCACACAGCAAGCTACTGTGGACCTGAATAATTAAAGCAATATTATCTATGATAATATGTACCTCTGTAATTTTCTGTTCCCATGGATTTATTTTTTTTTGCAATAAACAGCACAACTACTAGCAATAACATTTCCTGGAGTGCTTGAAAAAAACCCTAAAAAACAAAAAAAAAATTTAAAAAAATAAACGAAAAAAAAATAAAAGCTGGTCCAGTAAACTGAGCAGTTGGTTACCCCAGCCTGTTCCTGGTTACAGAGTTCAAACAAAGCGTCTGTCATGATTCTCACTCAGAAAATTAAGAAAAACAACACTACCCTGCGAGGCACTGGTGGCCAGGACACTGTGATCAGCGCCTGGGGCTGCGTCTCGCCTGCAGCTCCTCCAGTCTGGGGCTTCAGGGAGAAAAGGGAAAAAGAAAACCTGCTGTCCCTGCCTCACCCAGGGTCTGCACATCCCCTGACAAAACTCGACTGTGAGAAGATTTTGCAGAGCTCTACTTGCTGTGGTGCCCCCACACAGTGTCGTGATGGTCTGCCAAGCGAGGTGAAATGGAGTAATTAAGTGTTGTGTTGAAAGAGTTTGGCTCCTGCTCTGTACCTGGAGAAAGAGTTTGTCTGGTCACACGTATGTGTTTGGTTTTTAAAGATTGTGTAATAAAGGAAAAATTGATCCAATTAAAAGTGCATTGCAAACGGCTCATTTTCTTATTAAAACACTTCATCTTCTCCCCTTGCTGGCAGATTGGATTTTACAGCCAGTGGGAATTAGGTTGGGAACACAATGGCAACGAGACCCCTTTTATGTGTCATGTTACTGAGCATAAATCTGATCTTGGCAGGCTCGTGGAACTTCACCTGACACTTCCCTGCCTACCTTCTAAACAAGTGCTGTGGTTTTGCACCTTAATTCGCACTGCCACAAGGGCACTATCTCACTTGTCACCTGATTTCAAAAGCCTGGTTCACGTTCACTGGCTCTGGGTGCTCAATGGGATGTGGGAGCCTGGCTGAAAGCTCCATGCCCTGTGTCCCTGGCTCATCGATGGACTGCCAACAGGAACCTGTGGGGCAGCCAGGTGGCTGGACACCCAGAGACACGTCAGGAGCTGAGAGCTCACCTGGAACATCCCAAATTTTGGTGCACTTAGACTGTGAGGGTATAAAACCCCTGGGTTTCCTTTGTGTGGAGTCCCTCCCCAGAGTCACCAGCTCGGGCTGGTAATCTGTGGTGGCACCATGGTTAAATTATTCTGAGAATCAAGGCTCTGCCATGGGAAACCTGGGGCTGAGCTGGTGAGGAAACCTGGTGTGAGTGTGGGGATCTGTGAAGGTCCAGCTCAGGTGGTGACAGCGTGGCTGCCAGAGGGGCTCCTGCATGGGAGGAATTTGCATGGCTCCTGCATTTCCTCAGCAGGGAAATTCCCTCAACAGGAACATCAACAGCACGTGCAGGTTCTCCCCTTGTCCTGCCACCTGGCTGATCTGGGTGAAGGATCCCATCACTTGGGCTCATCTCGTCTCTTGAAACAGGTATGAACTGCTGGTTTATCAAATACCTCCAGTCCTTGCAGAACAGCTGCTGTGCAGAGCTCTCAGACCTATCCTGGTGCTTTACCACAAGTTTTGATTTCTTGGGGCAGAACAACTGAGCCACGAACATTGTTCTGGGCAAAACCAGGAGCCAGGGTTTCTGAAGGGATAAGGAGGAGAGCCTGTTCCTTAATCAAAAGGGGCAGAGCTACAAAAGTAAAAATAAAGCCAGATGCTTTGAGTCGTTTCTATTGTATAGCTTAAGTGATTTTTTCTGGGTCATTACTCAATGCGAGGATTTAAAGTTATTTCATTTTGCACAACTAATTACTCGACTTGCCTGGCAATTCTGGATTACAATGAGCAGTGCATAAGGTCATTTAGCAGACTGAGTCACAGCACATATTTTAGTCTAAACTAAATTTCATGGCAACCAGCTAGATTGTTTTTACCTCCCCCGAACAAAATGTTGAAATCTGAGGGTTTGAAATACATGTAATGACATAAACCAAGCAAGCAAGAGTGTTAAAAAGGTAATAGAGTGGTTGTTTATAGGGACAGATCTCAAAACCAGAGAAATTCTATGTCTTCCACTTCTGACCAAGCAGGTATAAAGAAAACCCATTATCTCCTTTAATAGATGCAAAAGTAGCCTTACAGCTTTCTTAATGCACCTGATCATGTCTAGGAAAGGAAAACTACAGGTTCCTGTGGACTAGTTCAATCTTAATTGTGTTAATGGCAGTATCAGACCTGAAGGGAGACAAATGAAGCCTTGAAAGGATGGGAGGGAGCCACAGGCCCTACTCAGAGGAATATGGGCTGCTATTTTAGCAGAGCTCCAGGCTCTAGCCTCAATTTTATGAAGGATATTTATGAAGATAAATGTAATTCATGAAGATTTTTTGTCAAAACTGCTGAGCTCACAAGAAAGCATGAGAACTGTCACCTCTTACAGGTAAATGCAATTAATGGAGTGTGGTCCAAGAGAAGAGAAGGAAGTACTGGGGAGGGTGGGGGGCAGAAAGGCTTAGGGAATGTGACAGGACCTGCCCTAACCAAGCTCTCCTCCTTGTCACCAGCCAGAATGAAGAACCACAAAGCAACCAGGTCTCTGATAAGCTTTCATCAGTGAATGAAGTGGTTCCCAGCAGGTGGATTTGCTGGCTGGGAGGATCATTCTCTTTCCTGCTGTGCATTTTCTGAGTCTCTGTGGTGGGGTTGACTCCCAGCCTCCACCTCCAGTTTTATTATTATGGCACTGTGTGGTGTGGAATAGCCCAATTTGGGTCAGCTGTCCTGGCTACGTCCCCTCTCAACACTTTACCCACTCCAACCTAGTGACTGTGGGGACAGGACAGGAGAAGGAGGAAGCCTGGATGCCATGCAGGCACTGCTCAGCAGCTGCCAGCACACTGAGGTGTTCTCCACACTGGTTCATCCAGAAATCCAAAGCACAGCACCACAGGGGCTGTGCCAAGGCCAGTTCACCCCATCCTGCTGGCCCAGCACATTCTTGCACACAGCAGGAGGTGGCTGGGGACATCATGTTTGTCCCAGCTGCCAAATGAAGGTGCTCACACAACTGCTACCAACTTAATGAGGTGCCATCAGCCTTAAATACTGGCTCCTACGGGGGAGAAAACCGATGTGGGCTCCCGTGGCACGGATCAATGGCTGGGTCGATCTCAAGGTGCCTGCTTGGAGGCCACTCAATGTGTTAAAGCATTGCTTGGCTGCACAGAGCCAGAGCAAGCAGCCCAAAAAATGGGCTTTTAATCACTCTGCATGAAGTAAAATTGGAGTTTGCTTTGGCGTGCTCATGGACTAAGGGGGAGGGAGCCTGGGGGATGCTCCACGCCTGCCCTGAAGGAGCGCGGTGCTCGGTGTGCCACAGCCGTGCCACTGTTCTCTCTGGCTCTGTCTTTGCAGGATTCACTCTGAAAAATCCTTAGGAACAAGGGCAGGCTGCTGTCACCTCACTTCCCCCCACACACACCTGAGCCACCTGCAGGAGGACGGGGAACCCTCTGCCCTAGGCAGAGCAGGCTGCCCATGGTGCTGGCAGCTCTGCCTCGGTGCTGTCCCTGGCCACAGCCGGATCCTTTCCCTGCTGTGGCTGAAGGAAGAGCCCTGCAGACACCACCCCACGTCCCAGGCTCTGTGCCTGCGCTCGGGCGGCTCCAGCCCGGCACAGAGCCAGCGCCTGCCCCGGCCCTTTGCACAGAGCCCGGCTGCCAGCGGCGGCAGCTTCTCCTCAAAACCGTGGTTTCAATTAGGGCCCGACGCGCAGATTGTGCCTTTGTTGTTGGAGGCCTCCTCCTGAGGCCCGGCGATGGATTTATGAAGTTGATTAAAATATTAAAATTATTTTGTGCGATGCTGCAAACACCCTGTAATGTGCATTTTTCTCAGAGCTGGTGTTGTTCCAATTAGCTCGAGACTCTCCTCTCTCCCTCCTCTTGTGACTTGGTTTGTCCACTAACAAATTACAGTTATTCTGGCCCTACTTTTATATTTATTAGAGCTGGTGCATATGTGTGCTCGCTGAGCAGTTCAAAACGGGCTGGTGAGCAGCGGGGAGCCCGGCAGGCCAGAGCTGTTCTGAGTGGAGAAGGCATCCAGAACTGTCTAGCTGGAGCTATTTATTCCGATCTGCCTTATGTCACTGGCAAAATGAGGGTAAATCAGTGGAGAAGCTGGGAATAAAATCCATCTGCCATGAACAGCAAGCTCTTTCTCTTGGCTAACTGGGATTTCTCTGGGAGAGAGCCCTGGGTTTTCCATGACACTTTCTCTGTCCACAGGCTGATCTACCCCGGCATCATCAAGAGCCTTGAACATGCTCAATGTCCTTCCAAGAGCATTTTCTGGCCATCAAAGAACTAAATACAACACTGGCCACCTCAGCATTGCCCACAGCCACAAAGTTCAACTTCACTGACTTCCCCAGCTACCCAAGCCACAGATGGAACCACGAACAAAGCGTAAGGTCAGGGCCAAGTGCTGCACACTCAGAAAATAAAGCTTTATGTCCAGGCATCACATGCAACTCCCTGGAGTCCCATGAATGTTTTGTTGCTTCACGGGCAGTGGGGAAGGAGGCCAGGGCAGCCCTGTGAGTGGCACAGGGCAGGCACAGCCTCAGGAGAGTGGGCAGGAGCCGGGTAGGGAGTGAGGGATCCACCTCAGCCAGCTGCATACCATTGACTAAAAAGGAAATTATTCTGTCAGTGAGGCACTGCTTTGCCTTCAGGCCCTGTGCCACCAGGGGCTTTGTGGCTAAGCCCTGAGCCACCGCTGCCCCTGGCCATGGGGAAGGTGGGAGCGAGGGAATGTCCCATTATTTCAGCACTGAATCAAGCACTGTTCATGTCCCCTCTGGCCCCAGCATTGTGGAGAAGCAGCAGTGCTCACGCTGGGCTCGTGCTCATGCAGCAGCTGCCTCTCATTCCCACCTGGCACCTCCTGAGATGGACCACGGGGCACTCCAGATCTGCTCCCCACCAATGTATTTGCCCCAGGACTGCAGGGAGCGCTCCCGAGTGATTAATAACATCGCGAGTACATAAACAACCCACCTCCACGGGCCTTCTCCTGCTAAACAGGGGCATTGCTATGGCAAACTTCATCTATCACTATTTAAAACCCAAACAAACGAGTACAGGGTGTTATAAATACACTTACAAGACGGGTTGCACTGGGAAAACAAAGAATAAATGAGCCAAGAGCAACGGAGGCAGCGTGTGGGAGAACACCTCTGTCCACCGGGTTCCACGGAACGAGGCCACCCTTGGCAGTGCCAGCAGGGCAGGATGCAACTGTCTTGATGACCTCTGTCACCATCAGCCCTACAATGGGCCCTATGATGCACCACAAATGGTTTTTGAACAGAAAAATATCAGACTGGGGCAATATCCCCAATTCCCTGGAGGAGAGAGATGAATTGGCAAATGGAAGGCTACAGCGATAAGGGAGTTTTTATAAACATAACCTAATTGTATTACTTCAAAGTCCTGAAGTTTATTGCCCTGTTTAATGATGTGTCTCGTTATTTATGGTGTAGCACAATGAGTCTGCTATTGATTTAATGCACTTCCTTAAAGACTGTCATTGTCACAAGCAATAAAACAAAGCCATTCTGAGACAGCTCATTTATGTCACATCTCCATCAGCCGACCCCCGGCGTGCGGGGGCCACCGTGGTGGAGGGGGTCACCCTGGGGAAGGATGGAGCCACAGTGTGGAAGCTGAAGGGCAGGAGCAGGCGGGGTGGCTCAGGGGTGATGCCAATGGGTGTGTGCCACCATCTCCTGACACTGGGCACTCAGTTTGGGACAAGCCTCCTGCCTGAGCCCGCTAACCAGCGTGGTGATGGTGTATGCATGGGGAAGGGGGTGATGGATGGAAAACAACTCATGACAACTGCTGTTGGTGCCCCTGCCCGTTCCCATCGCCCTCCTCACCTTTCTGGTACTGGAGCCAGAGCTGCTGCTGGACCTTCTTGCTGGGGAAGTGGATGGTGCAGCTGAACTCGGAGCCGTACAGCGCCTCTGCAATGTAGTGGGAGCCAAACTGCTGGATGAAGGAGAGCAGCTCCTCCCGGCTGCTGTCCTTGCTCAGGATCTTCAGGATGTTTGCAAAGCCTGTGGGAGGGAGGCAGGGGATGAGCAGGTTGGCCAGGCAGGGCTGGCAGCCACAGCTCAGGGGAAGGAGCCCCAGTGGATCCCTGCTCAGCACATACAAGGCCCCACGTGGGTGAAGTTCCTCCTCTCCTGCCTCCACCTGATCCTTTGGAATCCACCACCTGTTATTACCCTGGGCTGTGGCTCTGACTTCCTTCTAGGATTCCTCTCCCTAAGAGATTCCTCAGATCATTTTACAGGGATGTGCACATGAACATATATGCACACACACGCACACTCCTTGCCAGCTCCAGTCTGCTTTTCAGGCTGCTGGCACATCATGAACACTCTCCCCAGAGGATGTGCTTGGCCTTTGCTTGGCTGTATCCATAGCCAGAGATGTTCCATCCCTAGTGCAAACACCCAGCACAATTGATGGCTATTTTTAGGGAAGCTGGGCACAGCCCAGAGGGACACACAGGGCCGGGCTGGTGGCAGCTCCGTGGGTGTGCAAAGGTCAGGGCACCACTTGAGCAACATCCATGCAGACAGCAGGGACCTCTGGCATGGGACAAGGACATGGAACCTCACTGCTCTACAGAGGTGAAATATCCTGGAGACACTGGTGACTTCACAGCACCTCAGCATCACTGCGAGCTGGCTGAAAGCACCGTTTGGGTTCAGTGGTGGAACGGAAAACATAGTGCAAGAAAACACGTCATAACTGTCACCAAAATGAGATTATCTGGCTGGTTGGTTGGTTGGTTTATTGAAAGAGAAGGCTGGTTTAATAAAAAAGCCAGAAGAATTCATTTTGAGCTGAACCCACGTATTTTTTTCAGCTCCGAGGAGGTTATTTCATTTTGGGGCCGTGCAGCCTGTTAGCACTAAATCTTTTTTTTTTTCTCTCTCTCTCCATTTAAAAACTCGTTGGTTTTTAAATAAAAAATGCTATTTTGAAATGAGAAGGCAAAACACTTCAGGTCGCAACAAAATGTTTCAGCATTTCTGAAACAAAATGTGTAGCTATAAAAACATGGCAGTGAAATGTTTTGACATTTGCAGGATCCTCCCACCCACCCCTTCTTCATCTGTGACTCCCTGCTTTATGTGACCTGCTTTTTCAAGTGCTTTGGTTCCTTTTGAAACCACATTTTTTAAAAGATTACTGTTTTTTGTACATACACATATACACAGCTATCCCCAAATAAATCCTCCCTGCCACTGTTGTTTATTAGCTTCCTCCTGGCTTTGACCTCAGCTCTTGCTGCACAAACTCCCTGCCTCAGTTTCTCCCCTGTGAAAAAGGAGGAAAATCTCTCTGCCTGTCTGTGCAGCAGCGCTGGGAGCAGAGCATGGAGGTGGGAAATGCCAGTGAGATGCTTGGGGCAGAAAACCACCACCCACCCACTCAGACACACATCTCCCTGCCCCTGGAATCCCTCACCTGCAGAGAGGGTGATGGAGCTGAGCTTCACCCTGTAGAGGTTGCTCCTGACCCGCCAGTGCTGCACCATGGGGTAGCCCATGGCCTCGTCGTACTTGATGTCCCCTGCAAAGGAAGGGTGGGTGGGTGACCACTGGTGACCATCCTCCAAGGAATGCTTAATGCTCCCACATTGCTGCGTGCCACAGGGGTGAGAAATGGGATGGTGGGAGGGATGGAAACCTCAGTGGTGATGCCGTGGGGTCCCCACACTGCTGGCAGGACCAGCCCTGGGATGGCTGCCAGGAGCTCACAGGGATTGAGATGATGCTGGGATGGACTCACACATCTCCTTAGATTATTTCTGCCCCAGGCACACAGGAGGGATGGCACAAAGGGGGTGGTGATGCCCCTCAGCACCCACACTGGGATCCAGGGTGGGAGAAGGGGCTGTTACTCCTGCGCTCTGCCCAGGACACCGCGCCCGGGGCCGCTCGTACCTGTGAGAAGCTGGAGGTCAGGAAGGGGCTCCGAGAGGACGCCACGGCACTGCTCCTCCACGGGCAGAGGGATCACCAGGAGGCCATCAGCCAGCTGGGGAAAGTCCTTGATGAAGTTATTCTCCCTGCAGAGAGAAAAAGACAACTGCAAAGCAACGATGCAGGGCACGGCCGGGCAGTGGGGCTGAGCCGCCTGGCACGGGGACAGGGACACCTCCTCGAGCAGGAGCCCTACCAGGGCATGGGGCTTGCAGCCTCCCCACCAGCCATCCCTGGCTGTGCAGCCCTCAGAGGTGATGCTTAATGAGCTCCCCAGGGACTGCAGCTCCATTAGTGCTCTGGAAATATGGAGCTGCTCTCAGCCTGGGGACCCGGCCACTGGGTTTGGCCCAGATTTTCCAAGCGGGCCACTGGAGAGGGGGCAGACAGTGGTGAGCAGAGAGGAATGGCTGCTACACCCCAAAACTGCCCCTTTCCACACCTGCAGCATCTTCACATGGACAGTGACCAAGCCCTGCTGGGGCTCCCCACCTCAGGCAGCAGCATCACCCCCCCAGTTTCACCCCAAAATGACTCGCTCTCCAAAAGGCGGAAAAAGTACATTTACAGACAGACACAAAACCCCCCACTATGGTGTACAGCTCACAATGCAATTTTACCACACATGCAGGATCTTTTCTAACCTTGGCAGGTATAACATTGTATAATAGGCCCCTAATGAATTGTTTCTAGAACAACGGTAGCAGGGAAATTATTTGAAATGGTGAACAGACAGGTCTCTGGGAGACGAGCCTCCCCTGGTAAGCGAAATGCCTCGCGCCTGCGCCAGGGAAACAGGAGGGGGGATTTTAAATATTGATCTTAGAGCCAAAATATAGGCCAGGAGGCTTCGCATCCTCCGGGTGTGGAGACAAAAGGGCAGCAGAGCAGAAGAAAGGGAGGTTCCTGCAAAATCAGGTCAGCCCCAGGAGCTGGGGGCAGGTTCAGACTGGCACCGCCTGCCCCAGCTGCATTTTTTGGAATAGATTTGCCTTTAAACAGCTGCTGATTTCACTCACCTTCCCTGGGTTTATCTCTCATAGCCTGTTCCTGAGGGGATGCTTCATCATCCCATGGCCATCCTGCAAGTGGGGACACCCTGGCCATCTCCATGGGTCCCAGTGCAGTGAGATACTGAGTTCAGGGAACACTTCCATTGCTCTGGGGCCAGGATGCAACCGCTGCAACCTGGAGCAGGAAGCCAATAGCCCTGTGCAACCAGCCTGGGGATGTTCCCAGCCCCAAGGCAGGTGAGGAGCACAGGGATGAGCATCTGCAGGTAGGGACACACGAGTGGGGCAAAAGGTTCAAGGCCAGACTGGATGTGCCTTTGAGCAACCTGGTCTGGTGGAAGGTGTCCCTGCCCATGGCAGGAGGGTTGAAACAAGAGGATCTTTAAGGTCCCTTCCAACCCAACCCATTCCATGATTCCCTGGCTGCACATGTAGCCTGCCTCAGGCTGCACCCCCATTTCAGAGCTGCCAGCACCTGATTGCGTCTCAGGAGCTTCACTTTATGCACTGCCTGAGAAAAAGTGCTTTATTTATGTGAGGGGAAAAGCCTCTCACTCACAGTGTGCTCACAAATCTCCGATTGATCCTGCTGGGCACGGGATCCCCATGGTGGAATGCTCTGCTGCTCTGAGCCCTGTGCTGTCACAGCAATTCCAAATGGGGAACTGCAATTATTGCTGGAGCTGGGAGCCATGTGGGTGGTGGGAAACAGGGCTGCAGAATTAGGCAAGTCGGTAGGGAACAGGGGAAGAAGCATGTTGGTGGCTCTGCTGCTCTGCCTCAGCAGAAAAGAGAAAACATCAGCGCTGCCAAATCCCAGAGCCATGGAGAAGTGTGATGCTGCACTGGGAAAGCAGGATGAAGCTGCACTGAGCCTGCCTGCCACCCTGGAGCATGGGGACTGTCCCCTCCCTGCCCATATCCTGCACCCGGGGTGAGCCAGGAGGGGCCAGGAGGGTCACTCCCAGCCCAGCCCCACATCACCCCTCTGAGAGGACCAGGAGGGCATGCCCAGGAGGACAATGTCTGGCTGGTGGCACCTTCCCAAGTGCTGTCCCACGGGACAGACAGGACAGCCCGGGGGCTGGTGGTCCACACGTGGGCAGCTCAGGAGGGAGAAGCTGAGGCATGAGGGGACCCACACACAGCAGCTGCTCCTCAGAGCTGCTGCCTCTATGAGGAGGCATTTACTGAACAGCCACACTGCAGGATCACTTCTGTAATTCATTTGTTTAACTGTTCCAGACTTGGAAGGCCAAGGGAAAAACGGGCAAGTGGGAGCCAAGGTGTGGGCACACACATCAGTGCCTGCCCACAGTGTGCTCCTGTAACAAGAGGGAGCAGCAGTGTGAGGCAGGGCTTCAGGAGCACTTCCATGATGCCTTTTTGCTAACAAACCCTTCCTGCATCTCTGCCAGCTCTCCCTCCCTCCAGCCCTCTGCTCCCTGCCATCCCAAGGCAGGGATGAGCCCAAGTTGTGCAGGGGGAGGCACGCACTGGGTACAGGGTCTGGGCACAGCACAGCCCCTCTGCAGAGTCCTCGCTGCTTCTGCAGGTGCAGGATGGCAAATCAGGATGGCAGGTGATGGGGACACAGGCACTGCTGCCAGGGTGTGCCCGGGGCACAGCATTCCATGGACACGCAGCCGGCAGAGGGCTGCAGCTCCTCTTCCACAGGGCCTTTTAATAACCCTGTGGCTTGAACGCTGCTGGCTGGGGAGGCACAAAAAAGAGTTCCTGCCAGACTTTCCTACTCTCTGGAAGCTCTGATCAAAGCCACCAGGCTCTGTGCAAGGGGCAGGGATGTGGAGGAGGGGAGGGATGTGACAGCATCCCTGTGCATGTGCCGCCACACGTGGCTCCAGCTGGGGCACGGCTGAGCCCCCGGCACCTCCGCACCAGTGCAGGGCCAGGTGTGGGTTCACAGGGCGATTCCGATGGGCCCAGGGGGAGCCAGGCAAGCCTGCAAGCCCCACAACATCCTCCTCTGTCTTGTTCTGCCCCCCAGCATCTCCCCAGTGGAGCAGCTGCCCAGGACCCACCAGAGCAGTGAGCACGCCGCTCTCTCCAGCGTGATGCACACGGAGTCCAGCCCCGGCACAGCGCTCTCCTGCTGGGGAGCTGAGCATCTCCCGGGGCATTGTGCAGATACTGAGTCATTACACGAGGAAATGCAGTTTCCCTCTCAAAGCCCTGGTCCCCAGCAGCATCCAACCCACAGCACCTGCCTACCTTGGAGGGAACTGACTTCCAAATAAACGAGTCTGATGCTGGGAAAGGTCAAACGGCCAAAGGCTTTAGCGAGCTTGGATACTGGCAGGGTGGGCTGAGGAGGAAGAAAGTCACCTGGATTAAAGTGAGTTCAAAATCCTGGCTTTGATGAACACTTGGTGTATCTGTGGCCAAGTCCTACAATGCACCCACGGCCTGGGGTGACACAGGTAAGTGACAGCAGCTCCCACATCTCAGGGTGCTGGCGGGGTGACAACAATTAGCTCAGGTACCAGAGCAGGGCTTGGGCAGCCAGAGCCTGCTGTGCTGCTGTTCTCCTGTCCTTCTGAAACCAGACACACAAACCAGCCGTGTTTCCGGGGGCTCTGACCTTAAACAACACACCCAAGGTCAGGCAGCAGAGCCGTGGCTGGTGCAGCAGCGCTGTGCTCCGCAGTGCTGCCAGCAGCTCACACAGCCCATGGAAGCCTCCAAAAAGGACCCGTATCCCACAACATCCCCGAGCAAAATGGGGTTTTGGGGGAGCAGAGGAGCCCAGTGCAGGCACTGGGGAGCAGCTGGAGTGCTGTGGTGTCCCAGGATTAGGCTGCTGCTGCAGGATCCTGCTCCATGGGACGATGCTGCTGACCCTGGGGGACCATCTCTCCTTGCTGAGATGCTGAAAGCCAGAGCCAAGCTTGCAGTGGGATTTTGGCCTGCAGCAGGGAAAGATCAGCTAGTGGCTGACATGCATTTCATTTTCCTGTTATCAACACAGCTGGGTGAAGGAACAGCTTCTCCCCCTTAGCTCAGTCAGCTGTGGCTTCCTCCCTTCGCACTCTGCTCCCACAGGACATGACCTCGGGGATGGACTCTGCCCACCAACCCTTTTGGGGTCTCTCCTTGCACCTGTACAACTCCCACTGCACATGCAAGCATCAGCTGACATGGGGCTTCCTGCCTCCACCCATCACTGACAGTGGATGCACCCCCTGCATCGCAGCAACCGGGCAACTAAATTCCTGAAGGGGTAAATACATATACATATATATATATATATATATATATAATATATATAAAATGACCCCACAAGTGATTAGCTTATGCCCTGAAGCGTGAGATTTAATTACCCTTATCTGAGCCAGCACAGCTACAAATGTTAATCACATTATCATCCAGCAAGCTTATGTTCAGCAAAGTGCCTACGCCAGGGCCGCCCTTTCTGCTATGCAAGTCTGAGAGGATGCCTGCTCTGGCCAAGAATTACTTATTAATCTTACTTTTTTCTGTCCCACAATGGCTGGGGGAGAACATGATGGATTTGAGGTTATTTAGTGCCAGCTTTTCACCCAAATTTCCCTTGGAGAAGCTTGCCCTGGGTGGCTGCAAGCTCAGCAGAGCCCAGCCTGATACAGGGACATTGAGAAATAGCTTCCTTTTAGCTTGTCATCACCAAAAAAAAAAATTAAGCTGGAGTCACTGGGAAACAGAAAAGAGGGTGTCCTGTTGCCACAGCCACTTAGGAGAAGGTAAGCACACTGTAAATTTCCCCCAGCATGTCTCCATGACCTCAGGCACTGGTGAATTATAAAGGTTTAATGCAAACCCTCTGAAGCAGCAGTTACTTACTCCAAATTTACTGAGCATTAATTTCAGTGAGGCCCCACTCCTGTACAACAAGGCAGGATAAAAGAGGAGAGACCAGTCGGGTTTTGTCAGGCCCTGGAGCCCCTTCAGCTCCCCAGCTCTCAGCTTCAAACACTGTTTGCAATGCTGTGTGGTCAGAGCAGGCTGCAGGGGGAGAGGAGAGCACCAACAGCATCCCTCCATCAGCCTCCAATGCTGTGGGTAGGACCTGTCCCTGTGCTGCCCATCCCTCTGTGTCCCCAGCGTGTCCCACTTCAGTGCCAGCAATAAACAGCCTGACAACATCCAATAGCTGCCTTACCCCCTGGTTCAGGGAGAATTAGCATTTAAATTGAGGTGTTTCAGGAGGTAAATCATGCCAGTGCTGGGGCCGCAGTGCCTGCAGGAAGCCCTGGTGCTCCTTGACTGGTGTGAGGTGTCTGCACAGCTGATGCTCAGCACCATCTCCTCCACACACCCCCAGACAGAGCCCCAAAACCCTCCAGGGGCTGGGAGCTCCTGTGCCCATTCCCATCAGTGTTGTGCTCCACCAACACTGAACCATTTCAACCTGATTTTCCCACAGACCATCGCCAAACATACCCCAAACACTAAAGCCCTCCTCTGCTCCACACAGCCCCAGCAAAGCCACCAAGCACTGAAGGAAACTCAGCCAGCAGTGCCCACCACTGTGGCACTGAGAGTGAACATGAGGTTCATGACGTTCACCATCATGAAGAAAAAGGGCATCCTCTCCTGATGGCACTTCTAAAGGAATCACAAAGGAATTTGCTTTGAGAGGAGAGATGGAGAAGCTGTGAGCAACAATCAGAAACACCCGTGGCTGGAGAAAAGGAAAAGAATCATAAGATCACAGATTTGTGATTCCAACAGGATTGGAATGGTCTTTAAAGCTCATCCAGTGCCACTCCCTGCTATGGGCAGGGACACCTCCCACTATCCCAGGTTGCTCCAAGCCCTGTCCAACCTGGCCTTGGACACTTCCAGGGATGGGGCAGCCACAGCTGCTCTGGGCACCCTGTGCCAGGGCCTCCCCACCCTCAGAGTGCCTCAGCAGCCTTGTCCTGAGCCTAGAACCTGGTGGCAGGGCTGCGATGCCACATCTGAGCCATGTGCCATCCCATGTTGGGGAATCCTCTGCACCTGTGGATGAAGAGAAATCTGCACATCTGCAAAGGGCTGGAGCTGCTCAGTGCCTGCCAGGAGGATCCATGTCTTGCTCTGTGGATCTGCTCTCCAAGGTGTCTCCCTCCATTAGCTTTGCCATCACTGACAGCCAAGGGCCCTGACCTTGTCAGCTTCCATAAGTTCAGCAACTTCCAGCTCTGTTAGGATTTGATGGAGAAGACGACAGACAGACCTCCTGGAGCAGCTCACGGAGCTCCTGCCCACCAGGCTGTGGCCACTGTGAGATGACCTGGGCACAGTTTCCCCATGGGGATGATTTGTCCATGCCTGAGTGAGCTGGAGCTGGGCTGGACACCTCCTGTGGGTGCTGATAGCAGAGCTGAGCTGAGCCAAGGTTGGGGGCTCTCCTGGGTGTTTTTGGGTGCTGTTTGCAATCCCTTCTCCAGCACACCTGGCACTTCCCTTGGCATTGTTTGCAAAGAGGCAACAAATGCAAAACTCCCACTGACTCCACAGGGGCCAGGACTACCTGCTGGGGCTTCCCAAGGCACTGGCATGAGGCTGGTGCCTGCCTTGCCTCCAGTTCCTGTGGGATTTGAGCACGGCCTCCTGCAGCCGATGGATTCTCTGCACACCAGCAGCCTCTCGCCCCGGCAGCTTTTCCAGGGAAACCCACACCCCAGCTGCAGTGCCCTGGGAAGCACAAGCACAGCCCTTTAATATTAATATTTGCCTTTCCAATGTAAATGCAGACCCAGCTCTCCGCTCAGCACACACATCCATTCTCTTTAACAATTTGAGATCTTAAACATTTCTTTTTTTTTTTTTCTCTCCTAAGCTTCATCGTTAACCTTTAAGATGAAGATAAGGCGTAAGAGTTTGGAAAGGAATCAGGAGGGACCTTGGAAATGAGCCAGAAGCAGTGTTAATACCGGGCTGCACATCATATCTCTTTGGTTCTTCTCTCCCCCCAGGGTGACTCGGACTGCTCTTGACTACCACCATGGTATTACAAACTCTAATGAGGTTTGGAAAATAAGAAACCCACTGCGGCGTGGGAGAAACTAATAGAAATTGTTTTGTCTTCTCTCTATTAGTCATTAGAAGCAGAAGAAAAACAGCCACAGGCGATGGCAGGGCTGCAACACCACCACACATTTCATATGCTGGCACTCCGACAATGCCATTTCAGCGCAGTTAATGCTCCCACTTCCCCTCCACACCAGACCTCCCGTATGCCAGCGTGGGCTCCAGCTGTGCCAGCCTCCCAGTGCCAGCATCCCCAGCCTGGGGTGACCCCAGTGCTGCCCAGTGCCCGAGGTGTCCATGCAGGGTGTTCGGCCAGCCCATGGCTCTACCAGCACGGACCGGTGCTGCAGCCAGTCTGGTGTCCTCAAGGGGCAGGGATGGGCAGGAGGCTAAGGCAGTGCCCAGGCAGGGGATGCTTTCACAAGCAGCAGCTCCCTGGCACTGTCAGGCAGCCAGAGCATATGGAGAATTAGCTGGGATTGGTGACTGCATCTGCAGAGTTGTGTTTCTGTGTGTGAAGTTAATTACAGAATCACAGAACGATGCAAAGGGTGGGGTGACAGCACCTGCAGCGGCCTCACCCCTGCCATCCTCCCAGGGAACAGCACTGCCAGGGACCAAGCCCCGCTCCTGAGGTGCCTCAGAGCACTCTCCACCTTCCTTCCCTCCTCCCAGCTCTGCAGCCATCACACTCAGGTTGCCTGATGACAAGTGGCAGTGCTGCCACACCTTCCAGATGTTTGCCTGCTGCCCGCGGGCACGGGCACAGATGGCGAGTGGCAGCGTTCCCTGGAAAGTCAGGGCCAGGCATGCAGGCTGCTCTGCCTGTGCTGGCTCCCTCAGCCCATGCTGGGGCAGAAATGAACCAGCACAAATGGCCTGGGCTTTCATCTCCAGGAAATTGTTATTGAAGGCAGCAGCCCATGGGAGACTCCTGGCCTGCCTGCAGCCTGGGCAGGGGCAGAGCACGACAGTGGGGAGCAGCGCTGGGGCATGGGGAGGAGAGCCAGGGATGCTGGGCCCATCCCCACCACCTGCTCTGGGTTCCTCTGCACTGAGCCACCAGCATCCAAACCAGCTCACACTGCCCAGGAACCAGATGCAGTGGAAGATTTAGATCTGGGTTATGCCACAGGGGACAGGAGGGCTCCCAGCAAAACTTGTCCACCACTTTTGGGGACAGCAGGTTTAACTGATGGGGGCCCAAGCTCAAACCCAGCACTTGCCTTCAGGTTTATGCAGTCACAAATTACAGTGCAACATGCAGAACAGCAAATCCTCCACCTCTGGAGAGAACACTTGGGATGGGAAAGAGGAAGACAAGATTTTCTGCTGCACTGAGGATTGCATCCAAGCCCTGCTGCTGCCTCGGAAGCAGGTATGGCTTGACAGCTGGCATAGCTGTGGAGCTCTCAGATATCCCTGTGCTGGTGACTGTTCCTGACTGCATTGCCTGGAGCAAGGATTCGCATTGCTAAGTCA
Source organism: Climacteris rufus (assembly GCA_013398175.1). Classification (NCBI taxonomy): domain Eukaryota; kingdom Metazoa; phylum Chordata; class Aves; order Passeriformes; family Climacteridae; genus Climacteris; species Climacteris rufus. The sequence continues at coordinate 1,342,900 of VZRZ01007427.1, read as the reverse complement.
ATGTCAAGCTGATTTAGTCCTTGGATGGGGAATCTCCATCAACCAGTGCTGACACCAGCAAGGAAGAGCAGTGACGGGCTGCTAAATGTCAGCCTTGTCCCTGGAGGTGACACTGCAGTGGCCCCACAGTGTGAGCAGCACAAACCCACAGCCCAGATAATGGTGACCTGCACAGTGCCCATGCCATGAAGGAAAAATGCTATCACATCCTAAAGTCATGTGATTACAATTTACTGCTTCAGACCCCCCTGTCTCACTCTCCTCTTGCTTTTCAGGACATAGCCCTTATTTTCATGTGCCCTGAGTGGGTGCAGAGCTGCTGCAGCCCATGTGAGATGAGGAAGGAAGAAGCAGCAATTCCTCTCTGCAAGGCTGTAAAGCCAATAAGGACCTCCTGGGATGAAAGGTACTCTATAAATCCGAGCTGTTATTATAAAACCAATCTCCACTGCATCTCTTAATAACGCAGATTAACTGTGCGGTAACACCAGCTATAATTAATATCGTAAAAGTCAGAGATGGGAAAGGCCAGCAGGTCAGAGAGTCCATCCTGTGGACTGCTGCCCACAGCACAAGGAAGGGGGAAAACTCCCCAGGAGCTTGGGAAAGCGAAGGCAGGCTTTGCAGTGCCGTGAAGGGAGCAGTGACAAGGAGGGGATGGCACATGGATCATCACCACATCTCTGCCAAACCCAGGAGGGCAGCAGAGCCCTGTTCTCATTCTGCAAGTGCCCAATGGCACCTCCCATCCCTCCTCTCCTGTGCATGTCCATAGAATCATGGAATCATTCAGGTTGGACGAGTCCTTTAAGACCCCTGAGTCAAACCATTAACCCAGCACTGCCAAGCAATGTCCCCAAGAGCCACATCCACACACCTTTTGAATCCCTCTGAGATTGGTGACTCCACCACTGGCCTGGGCAGTCTATGCCAGGGTTTGACAACACTTCTGGTGAAGAAATTTTTCAGATATCCAATATAAACCTCCCCTGGTGCAATCTGAGACTGTTTCATCTTGTCCTATTGCTCATCACCTGGGAGAAAAGACTGACCTCTCAGGGTCTCCCTGAGCCTCCTTTCTCCAGGCTAAACATCCCCAGCTCCATTAGCTGCTCCTCATGGACTTGTGTTCCAGACCCTTCCCCAGCTGTGTTGCCTTTCCCTGGGTGCATTCCAGCACCTCAATGTCTTTCTTGTTGTGAAGGGCCAGAACTGACCCCAGGATTCCAGGGTGCCAAGTACAGAGGGGCAATCACTGCCTGGTCCTGCTGACCACACAATTGCTGGTACAAGCCAAGATGCCATTGTTCTTCTGGGTCACCTGGGCACACTGCTGGCCTGTCTCCCAAACCTTTATGGGTGTCACCACTGGCTTTCCACAAGGTGGACTCAGAAGAGCTCACTGACCCCCCTTGAGAGCTGTGTGGGGATGTGGGTCAGGGGACATGGGTGTCCCCCAAGGGGCACAGACTGACAATGGCAGGGCAGGCTCTTTGCAGGCTCTTCTGCATGTCCAGCTGCTTAAGAGATGAGCATTCCCCAGACCCTGCACCTTCCATCCCACAGGAAGCTCCCAGAGCCAGGAAACACAACCCTCACACACACCCCTGCCTTACCCAGCAGCATTCCCAGGGACCAGCAGTCCCCACTGCTTCCCAGCCCAGCTGACACGCACACCAAGCCCCGATCCCTGCTGCCTCCCTCCACATCCCATTCCCATCCTCCTCCTGTGCCCTCGTGTCCCTGTCACCCCTCCCATGCCATCCTCGTGGGCCTGGCGGTGTGGCAGCGGGCAGGGCAGGAGGGAGAGCTCCCTGCCTGGCTCAGCTCTGCCCGGTGAGTGCTGCTGCGTGGCAGCCGCGCTGCGGGATCAGCTGTGGCAATGCAAATCCGCGCTTCCCCCGCCGCAGCAGCCGCTAACAGGATAATGAATATTTTCCTCAGCTGCAGAGAACACAAACATCTGTGCAGGCACAGCGCTGCTGGGGGGGGAGTGGGGAGCAGGGGTGCAGGGGGAGGAACAGCTCCCTGGCATCCCTCACTGCGGGGGCAGCAGCTCTGCTGCCAGGGAAAGGAAAGTTCTGGTCCCTGAGCCCAGCACAAGCCCGTGGATGATGCTCCATCAGCTCCAGTGGGTGCTGGCACTGCCTCTGACAGCAGTGCCTTGGCTCTGGACTATGCCTTCCAATCACCCTGCCATGGGCAGGGACACCTTCCACTGTCCCAGGTCACTCCAAGCCCCATCCAACCTGGCCTTGGACACTTCCAGGGATGGGGCAGCCACAGCTTCTCTGGGCACCCTGTTCCAGGGCCTCCCCACCCTCCAACTGAGGAACTTCTTCCTAATCTAAATCTGGTAATCATGGGTACACACTTGGGTTTGGGCTCTGGCTGCAGTGGCAGCTTCCACTGTGGCCTTTCCTCCTCCTCCTCCTCTCCAGGGCTGAGGCACACAGTGGTGACCAAACACCAGAGACGAACCCTGTGTGAGCTTATCCTGCTACCTGCACAGACAGGACTGAAATGGAGCAGCTGAGAGGCACATCTGGAGCTGGGTGGCATGGGACAGCAGGAGCAGGAGGTGGCTGTGATGGCCATGCCCACACTCACCAAGGACATGATGGCCCAGTTCCTAAATCCTACCTGAACCTGGTGCAGAACCAGTCTGAGGACCTCTAGTATTTAAACAACCTCCATTACAAAGCCTCTCTTCCACCCTGGACCTCTGCATTGCCTTGAGGGTATCACTGACACTACATTTGCTTTTGTTTTGCGTATAAAACACTTCCAACCTGGTGCAAAAGCACGTGGCTGCAGACTGTGGGCAACACCAGCTCAAAGCCACACACTCTGCTGTCCTTTTTTTTGGGATGAGAACTTTGAAATGGAATGGGATGTAACAGTGACCTAACTGATGGAATGTTGTGCTAATGGCATTAGACATTTATGCACTGGATTGATAAAATCTCACTGCTGAGCCCGGCCAGTGAAGATGTGCTCAAAATACATGGTGTGTGTCTGTGAGCAGCCTGCTGTGGGCTCTGAAAAGGACTGGAAAGACTCAAGAAGCTGCCAGGATGTCCCCAGAGCCAGGTTAAGAGGTGGAAAAAATAGGATTGAAGAAAATCAGCTCAGAGAGGAGCCCTTTGAAGGACGCAAAGCCCCTGGGTGTGGCACAGCCACAGTGGACAGCAGGACACCCCTGCTCTGCAGGCAGCACCCCTGGCTGGGAGCAGGCAGTGCTCCTGCACAGCACCCACTGGGAGCAGAACATCACAGCCCCCAGCAGCTCCCACCTCCACAGGGCTGCTGAACTCCTAACAACCCCTCAGCTTTCCCTGAGCACCACAGCGTGAGGGGTTAGCCCAGCTTGGAAGGACATCATTGCTTCCAGCCAGCCTGTCTGAGGCTTCAAAGTTGTGAACAGGTAATAGAACTGCAGCAACAAACAATAAAAAGATGAATGAAATGGAAGGCAGCCACTGGAAAAGAGATCCATCCATTATCCCGGCCTGAAGGGTAATAGGTAAACAAGGCACTGGTGCACTGGGCTCGCCAGCATGGGAATAATAAACAGCACAATTATAACTCCTGTGCTAGGGGGTTTCAGAAAGAGGGAGAAAAACAGGAAAAAAAACCTATGGCATTAATTTAACCACTTATAGATGTTAGATTTGTGTTGTTGGGGGGGAAGCAGGACATCCCTGCTAGGGCTGGCCCATGGCACCAGCAAAGCCACTCCCCTCAAGTCTCACACCCAGATGTGATGCTACACCCAGCTGAGCTCCCATCCCAGCCCCTGGCAGCACCCATGGGTGGGAGGGCAGCAGGTGAACAATAAGGTGGAGCTGTTTCCCCAGCCAGCTCTGGCAGGGATGGCACTGAGCCACCAGCTCACCCTGCTGCCACTGCGCTGGTTTATTAAGGGGTAAGAAGTATCAAGGCAAGGAGTGACAGGTTTAAAATTGACTTGCCAGTTAATATTATTTCCCATCAATATTATGACAATTCCCCACATCAGGTCAGTGACCTGGCAGCATGAACAGGGTTGTGGAGAGGCAGAGCTGGCTGTGGGCTGGGAGCAGTCAGGGCAGTGGCACATCCAACCTGCCCTTTCCCTTCCCCAGGGCTGGAAAGAAGCTCCAGCCCTGTTTTCTAGGTGGGAATGGGGGGAACAACATCCCCAAGGACGTATTTGCAGAGGGAAGGGTGATTCCAGTTTGCAGGGAGGTGCTTGTCACAGCACAGCACGGCAGCCCTGGATCCCCCAGAGCCATCCTCCCTGGACATGGGAAGTGGGAAACCACTTGATGCTTAGAAAAGGGAGTGAATCCTCTCCCTCCCTCCAGCCATCAAACCATTCTGGCTCCTTATGTGCCCTCAACACCCCAAAACTCCCTGGACTTCCTGCATCTGTGCTAGGAGGAGTCAAATAGGGGCTGGGTGGGTGTTCCCTGTGTCCCAGGGCTTTGCCAAGCTGGAGCAAGAGCCAGGATGAGAGGCAGGTGGGATGGGAAGGGACCCTGGCAAGGGCAGAAAGCTGCTCCCAGGGAGTGCTCTGCCATACATTGCTCTAATACCCTGTTTGCCATGCAGCAATAATACAGCAAGTAAAGCTGGCTCCACGGGCAGTATTTTGGGATTTCTCCATATTAACGGCATAAAAGCAACAGTCTGAAACTGCAAACAGCTTTCAAACAAAAATATCTATTCCCTCATGGCAAAGAGATGGCAGAAAAACAGATAAAGAATGAACAAACAACCCATTTGGAAAATAATTCCTCAGTGATTTGGGAGCGGCGCAGAGTTCAGGCTCTGCCCCACCGTGAGGCAACAGGGGGAAAATCACTCTAATCCAGTCTTTAGTGAGCTGCATCCATTGCTGAGCCTCGCAGCTAGACCAGGAGGTGTGACTGGAATAGATCAGCTCCAATCCCATCTACTTATTAACCCCACACAGCATTCTGCCAGTGGGAAGAACCTTTTTTAAAGAAAGGAGAGGGGTGCCCAGAAGAAGATGTCTCTGAATGTGCTTTTGGCTCAGCAGTGCAAGGAACAAGGGGGCTTGTGGTGAATGATGGAAGATCCCTCTTCAGTCCCCTCCCAGAGTGCCCACGAGGGACTGCACAGCAGAAGCATCACTGGAGGAGTGCTTTGATTTAAATCCTTGCAATAAAGCAGCAGCAGCAATGCCATGGTGCACTCCTCCCAGCAGGAACCTTGATGCTGGCATGTCCAACAGAGCAGTCAAGCACCCCAACCTCCATGGAAATAATTAGTGGTTATTAAGCCACCTCAGTACAAAAAAAGCTGAAGCAGAGGGCTGAAGCAGAGCTGCAGGGATGCTGTGGTGCTCACACTCTGCTGGGCTGTGGCTTCACTGTCACTGATGGATGGGGCAGGGTCCTTGGCTCCAGCATGGGGAGCCATGTGAGCAGGGATGGGCTCCAGGCACCACAACATCAGTTCCATCAGTGCTGGGGTGTATGTGGAGCATGGATGGTGCACTCAGCATGAACCAGTCTGGCTACTGCCCAGCCCTGCTAGGGTACACTGCTGTCAGCAGCCAGTATCTGCTTCCTCCACCCTTCCTCTGGGTGTTACCATCTCCTCAGCCACACAGCTGAAGTCCTTGGTAAAGGCCTGGCCCCCTTGGATAAAATGACATCTGTTAAAGGGGAAACCCAAAATCTGAAGCAGCACTGACCAGAACCACACGTTGGTCTGAGGTCTGGGACCTTCCAGGCTGTGCAGCTGTGCTGCATCCTCACATCCATCCATACTCTGCATCCTGAAGGCACCTGCTGCACATCCCCAGCCTCTGCAGCTGGTCAGACACAATAAATCCATCAGAGCTACGCCTGATACATCCTTGTGATATGCAGAGCATGGCCAGGAGGGTGCCAGGAGCATGGACCAGGCTCTGCTCAGTGGTGCCCAGCAATGGCACAAGAGGCAACAGGCAAAAAGCAATGCCCAGGAAGTTCCACCTGAACATGAGGAAGAAATTCCTTCCTGTGCAGTGACCTCACACTTGGAACAGACTGCCTAGAGAGGGTGTGGAGTCTCCCTCACTGGATTATACAAGAACTGTCTGGCTGCAATCCTGTGCCATGTGCTCTGCTTGGACCAGATGACCCAATGTGGTCCCCTCCAACCTGACCCATCCTGCAGCCACCATAGGGCAGAGACTCTGATTATTCAGTGCTGCAGCCCCTTAGGTGGCAGAGACCTCCCTGACCCCAAGGGGACAGAAATTCTGTGGGAACTGATAGGTGTAGCCCAGGCCAGGGTGTGTGAGGCAGTTTTTCCCAGCACAAAGGCTCCCTCCCAGCCCCATGTTGCCATGTCTGGCAGATTGAGAATATCCTATTTATTAAAGACACTGAAGATGCGGCGACACGGGAAGCAGACACCATTCAAAAGATTGTCACATCTGCATAGCTAAAGAATCCCAGCAGCTATAAATCCCTCTAAAATACTCAGCCCCTTGTTCTGATAGCAGGTTCTTGCTCCTACTTTGCAGAAACAGGCTTTTAATCCCTAGTATTAGGCAGCTTCCTGCTATGTTTCAAATGCACCAAATTAAGGGCTTCTCTAACAGCTGGTGTCTTAATGCTCAGAGAGGTTCTTGAATATCTATGAAAATCAGAGGCAAATTACATCTTTTAGTTAATAATTTCTTCTCCATTAACCTCCTTCTCTTCCCTTGTTAAGAGATGATGTAATGGTGCTGCTACGCCGTAACCCGCCGACACCCCTGGCAGCCTGGCCGTGGGGAAGGACACTGCACGCAGGGAGCTGAGCCCTTCTCATCACTGCCTGGTGCTTTTGGAGCTGGCAGCCTGCATTCAGATGGGAAAGGGCAGCTGTGCTGACCTTCCAGGCTGCTGGAAGCATTTCTGGAGCAGGATGTGCTGCCTCCCTCCAGGCTGCGAGCTCTGCGGAGCCGCTTCATCGCATGCCACAGGCTGCACCACGTGGGCAGCTCTGCAGGTTGCTCTTGTTCCAGACCTGCATTCTCCTGCCCCTCACAGCTGTCACACCTGGGGATGAGCCACTGAAAACCATATTTGTGACAGCAGGTTGTGCAAAGAACTTGGCTGTCACTGCACAGCCCCTCAGTGGGAAAAGCTTTCCCCCACTGCGCGCCCCGGCCAGCACAGCGGGAGTGGTGCCAGGCTTGGGAAGGAGGATGGATCACTAACAGCCCTTTTTTTTAACCACAAAACCTGTCAGGCAGAGCCCCAGGGAGTGCTTTGGGCTCTGGAAGGTTCCATCCCAACACCTCAAGTGTTTTATTCCAAGGGCAGCCCCAGCAGGAGCTGCTCCTGGTCCAGCTCTGGACTGCCCAAACCTGCCCCAGGATGCCCTCAGAGGGGAAGGTTTGGAGAAGCCACAGGTCCCAGGATAAACCAGCCCCCCCAACAAACTCGTGTATTTTCCAGCTGGAATTTGGCCCTGGGGACCTGGGATACATTTGCTACCTGGAAGCTACAAGGCACCCCTTAGACCCACCAGCTCATGGAAAACTTCATCTCTGCAGTCCTGGCTCTGCTCTGATGGATCCCTTGATGACTGTAACATGTGAGGGAGGGAAAGCAAAGAGGTGTCCACTGGGGAAACTGTCTTTGGGTCCTGTCAATTCTCACTTCCAACAAAGGCTGCAGCTCTGCTGGCTCCAAGCACTGTGCTGGCTGCAGCTTTCCCAGCACCTCCGTGCTGATGGAGCCTGTAATGCTTCTGCCATCAAGAGAGCAGAAGGCCAGAGTTCAGCTTGGATCCACAGCCAGGGAAGCTTTGCACTCAGCTGGTGAAAAGCACCCAGAAAAACTCTGTGGCCAGCAGGGATGAGCACCCACAGCTCCAGCTAAAATCAGAGGCAGCAATGAAGGCTTGGTGCCTGAACAGGAAAGAAACACTGGCAGGTGCTGGGCAGGGAAGAGCCTGTCTGGGTGGGATGTGGGCTGGATCCTCTCCTGACTGTGATTAGTGCTGCTGCTTTGAAAATCACAGACCCACCCTGGCTTACCCCTGATCAAAGTGTGGCTGCATGCAGAACACCTGAAGAAAAATAACTAAATAACTCATTTTCCAGCCCTGAATTCAGCAAGCTCTCCTCTGTGAGCCCTGCAAGGTGAAGGCATTTACCTTCAGCTCATTTACATTATTTATCGTGCTACATCCACAGCTCCTCCCAGTGCTGTAACGGGGGCACTGAATAAAACCAGCTGGCACAGGCTGAAAACACAGCAAAGGAAATGCTCTTTCACACTGCACACAAACAAACGACAGAACTCTTTGTTGCAGGATGTCGTGGAGATGAAAGGCATCAGCGTTCAGAAAGAGATGGGGCAACACTCCTGAGAAAAGCCCACTGAGCACAATCAGATGTGTCTCATCTGACAGTCACACACTGGCCCACGAGGGTCCTGTGCTGCTGCCAGAGGGAAGGATGAGCAGGTAGGAAAGCCATGGATGCTTGTTGTCCTCTGGCTCTCTCCCCCTCCCGAGCAAATCAGAGATGCTGGCTCTGCACCCCTGGACCTTGGTCCCGTCTCACCATCCTGATGTTCCCAAAAGCAGGAGCAGAGTCAGGACATACCTGAAAGTCATCTGGAACACCTGCCCTTGGTTGACGTGCTGGGTCCTGTTGTTGTAGCCGTGCAGCATCTCCCCAAACAGGGTGTCATTGAACTTGGCATCCGACTTCAGGCACTTGGGGCCCTCGCAGATGTCGGACAGCATCAGGCAGGACTTCCCATCCGGGGCCAGCTTGTACTCCTCCACACACCTGGGGGCACCAAGGGCCGTGTGAGATGGGCCAGGCACAGAGCAAACCACCCAGGGGGCCTCTGCAAGCACCACCCACACCTGCAGCAGCTGCTTGGGCAGGTGAGGGGCCACAGAGCCCAAATCCTCTGCCCTGGCTGGGTTGGGGGAGCAGTGAGTGGGGGTTTGGCTCCCACCCTCCTCCTCCTGCAGCAGCACTGCCCATCTGCCTGCAGAGAGGTGGGATGGGGCTTGGAGCACCCTGGTCTTGTGGAAGGTGTCCCTGGACATGGCAGGGGGTTGGAACAAGAGGATCTTTAAGGTTCCTTCCAACCTAAACTATTCCTTGATTCCATGTCCTCCTTCCTGGAGCTGTCCCCATGCTGGAGAGCAGAGCTGAGCTCACTGTGCATCTGCTGCTCAGACACAAACATTCCCCAGGCCACAGCAAGGCAAATTCCCTTTTTCCACCCAGCAGTGCCCTCCTGCAAGGCTGTTCCTCTGCTCTTTGATCCCACTTTCAAGCCTGTTCTGGGTAAGATTCACATGCTCATCGTCAACAGACAGGAAGGGAAACTGAGGCAGGCAGCAGAGATGGGATTTAACTACAGACACTGAAGATCTCAGTGGAATCTTTTGTAAATGGCTCATCCTGCCTCTCCTCCTCTTTCATCAACCTTTTCCCCAGCTCCAACTTTACAGGGAAACCTCGGTCCCCTGCCTGCTACTTCCTCCCCATAGCCCCAGTGCTCTGCTAACACCAACCCCACTTCCATCCAGGCTTCCTTCCCTCTCCCCTTCCTCAACTGCATTTTACTGCAAGTAAAACTCCCACATGTCTGTCACACTCTTCCTTGTCTGTTCCCAAAGTGCAGCTCAGCCTTGAAAAGGGATTATGAAAAAAAAAAAAAAAAAGAAGAAAAGGAAAAAAAGGGAAACAGTCTTTGTCCTTGGGGATGCAAGACTGAAATGCAGATTCATGTGGGTGTGGGTGGAGACCATGGAATGCCCCAAGATTTTCAAGACCCTCCCCACAAAGGATGCTGGTGCCCACATGAGTTTCCAGCCCCTTCTGCAGGCACAGAGCAGAAAACATGCTCTCTTGGTGACTCAGTCACTCTGTGCTGCTAAACAATAATAAAAAAGGAAGGTAGTGGGGGAAAAAACAACAAACCAGCAAAAAAGGGATAAATAAAGGAGAAGCTGGCACAAGCAAAGCTCCCTGGGCTGCTTTTCCCAGGAACCAGGCAGCAGCCAGAACTGCGTGAGGTCTTTGCTGCACCTGCAGCATCGGGACTTGACGGATGCTCCTCAGAGTTACTGCTAGGAATTTACTCCTCTTCTTGCTTGTGGGCATTTCCTTTCCAAAAGGGCTTTTTTTGCCCCTTCTTCATCCTAATCTGTCACACTGGGACATGCAGTAGGTTCCTGAGTGTGCCTGGGAGTGGGAAGCAGCCGTGGGGCTGGGGCAGGCGATGGATGGCTGCAGCTGTGCAGCATAAAGCCAGATAATCACTGAGCTCCTTTTAGAGCACACTGCAGCCAGGGAGATTTTCCTGAGAGAAAATGCTAAATTGTGTAGGATTAGAAGATCCCAGCCAAAATCAGGGATGAAACTCTATTTTTAAGAGAGGCACAGGGGAGGGGAAAAAAAGTAAATTTAAAAAGTAGTATTTTTTAAACAAATCCTACACCTTCCCCCTCCAACATGCACTGTACAATTTTTGGGTCCCTTCATGGTGAGTCACAGATCAAACTGTGGAGGAGAAAAGGAAGGTGCATCTGCTCACACTGCTCCTCACACTTCCCTCAGGCAAACCAGGTGCCTGTATTCCCTTTGGAAGTCAGCTCCACAAACAGCTTTCTTCTTGGACACCCAGCTCTAGCTGGGTTGGGATGGGTGGCACAGGAGGCTCGGCAGGGATGGAGAAGGGCAGGGGTTGTTTATCTGCTCGTGGGGAGAGGCAGGAGCACTGGAGGGGACTCACCCACAGAACATGAAGATGGTGCTGGACGAGGGGTCGTGGGGCAGAGGGAGGGTCTGCTGCAGGCAGAGCTGCTCACAGCCCCCGTTGAAGCCATCGGAGCAGTCAATCCCCTTGGAGAAGTCGTAGCAGCCGGTGCCGTCCTTCATGGGCCGGAGCTCCTCGGGGCACTGCAGGGGAGAGGGCACAAGGAGAGGTCACCCGTGGGTCCTCCCCAACTCCCTGGAGCCCCTGTCCAGTGGGTGCCCCCCCAGGACGCGGCCCATCCAAGGGCCAGTGCTGCTCAACCCCTGTTTGCATCTAAAGGAGATGGGTTTGTCCTGACTGATGGATGGGGCAGTCCCAAGGGCCCTGCATCACTTGGCACAGCCTTTGGGAAAGGAGCAAGGATTTGCTCTGCTGCCAAAGCCTCCCTCCCCACCCTCCCTCTGGAGGAGGGTGAAATCCTTGAGGCAGCGAAAAGACACAGCCATGAAGCCTCAAGCCAGTGTGGGGCACAGCATGACAACCCTCAGTGTTTGTGACCTGTGCCTCTGAGAAGCAGAGAAATTCAGTGCAACCCAGAGAAAAACAGCCCAACACCTGGGACCAATGCAGAGAACCATCTCAGTGCTCAGGAATGACCCAGAAATCCATCTCAACCCAGGCCAGGCAGGCCAGCAAGCACGGCCTTGGCATCATTTCCAAAGGGATCTCGAGGCCTGCTGTGGGCAGGACCAGCCCATGGCAGAGGCAGGACTGGGGGCAGCCAGGATGGCAGCCCAGGCTCATCAGTTTTGCACAGCTATGGGTGCCACAGCTCTACTTTCTAATTCCATCTTGTTTTCCTCACCCCAAAAGTTAAAAGCCAGCAGGAGGCAAATGCCATTGATGAATTGTCACCCAGATTAAAGCACACTTCCACTTGTGTTATTTATCCCTTTTTGCCAAACACACACGCACACAAAAAACAACAAAAAGGCCAGTCCTTGAAAAAATAAATAAATCTTGTCTAGGAGCAGCTCGCAATTAAAAATGCATTATGGAATTTCTTGAAGATGAGTTAGACTGGAGATGGCACAGGTAGTGATGAAGGCAGGTTATAAATGGCCTCTGTCAAGCAGAAGAAAGGTTATAAAACCACTATACTTTGTGCTTAAAAAAGAAAATCAATTTTCCATGTGAGCAAAATGCTGTACATATTAATAAAAGTTCAGGAGACCCTGGACCCCGCTCTCACTGACACCTGCAGGGTCCTGATGGGAGATGGGCTGCCCAGCCTCCCTCACTCTTGGCTACTTAAGAAGCAAACAGGGACATCAGAAAGGGGCTTTGGGGAGTCCTGGCCCACCCTGAGCAATCACAGAATCCTAAAATGTTTGGGTTGGAAGAGATATTTTAAGATCATCCAGTCCCATCCCCTGCCATGGGCAGGGACACCTTCCACTATCCCAGGTTCCTCCAAGCTCCATCCAACCTGGCCTTGGACACTTCCAGAGATGGGGCAGCCACAGCTTCTCTGGGCAACTTTTGCCAGGGCCTCACCACCCTCACAGGGAAGAATTTAATCCTAATACTTTGTCTAAATCTCCCCTCCTTCAGTTTAAAACCATCACACTTGTCCTACCCCGCTAAAAATTTCATCCCCATCTTTCCTATAGATGAGCAGCTTCCCTCCACATCCTAGAAACCCTGTGCCATTTCCCTACAGCAGCAAAGCTGCTTCTGCCCTGTCTGCAGCAACTGGGATGTGTTGATGTCCATGCCACTCATCCCTCAGCTCCCTCACTGCCCCCCGTGCCCTCAGCTCTGAAGCTGGATGGACCTTGCAAACCTCAGCACCACCCTTGGGGACACAGGGTAAGGTGAGAAAGGAAGGCACAAGGCTTTTCCATCCACACAATCTTGGCAGCAAAGGGCTCTGGAACAGGATGCTGCCCATCTCTGCAGAGCAGACAGGGTCCCAGAGCCACAGCTCTGGAATTAGCAGCCCGGAGCCTGCAGGAAGCAGCAGAAGACAGGGGAGCAGGAAGCTTTCCAGATGCATAAATGGAATAACAATGAAGGAGGAAAGGACATGGAGAACAACCTGTGCTTTCCGCCATCCGGGAGCTGCCTGGGGAACAGCACCAGGATGAGAGTGTTTGGGAATCTGCAGACACAACTCTTGTCTCCTGTGGTCTCCTCCTTTCCTGCTGGCCCTGCTGTACAAGCAGAGCTGTGCAAATGGGCAGAGAGGATCTCCCTGCAGGGCTGGCTGCAAACAGCATCCTCTGCTCCACAGCACTGCATCCACCCCTCTGCTGCCCTCCCCACATCCACAGGGGTAGGGGGGTCCAGGGCTCTGCCCACATTCCCTCCAGAGCTCCCGAGGGATCTTCCAGGGTGCTGAAAGCAACTGGATGGGACTATAAGGCAGCAGGACCACAGCCAGAGGATCAGTCATGGCTTTTCTGAGCTGTCACTTGGAATTCTTGCCCTGGCACAGCTCCATGTGCTGAGCTCAGCACCTTCTCCAGCCCGCAGAGGAAGAAGATGGCTCTTTCCCTGGGACTGGGTTAGTGGGTCACCAAAGCCCTCCCTCTCTTAGTCCTGCTCTGCTTGAGGCCACCCTTGGGATATTCCTCCAGTTTTGGCTTGTAACCACCACGAAACGTGCTTCCTTTCAGTTCGTAATTATGCATCCTAACAACTCACTAATTAGAGCAGGCAAATAGCTCAGCACAGCAAAAGAAAGCAGCTCCTCCCCTCCACATCCATCCCTGCTCAGAGCAGAGCTGGCTCTCCACTCAGCTGCTGTGCTGCAGCACAGAGCTCTCCAGGGACAGAAAGCTTTGGGAGCCAGTGTGAAAACACGGGATATGTCCCTGCTCAGGTGAGCCACGGGAGCCAGCAAACTCAGCAAAGAGCACTGGCCCACAAAACCACCAGGGAAGGCAACACCAGCCCCTGCATGGGGCGTTTTGCAGGGATGAATAACTGGATAGAGCAGTTACTGGGCACAACAAATCACAGAATGATTTGGGCTGGAAGGACCTTAAGAATCCATTCCACCCCCTGCCATGGGCAGGGACACCTTCCACTATCCCAGGTTGCTCCAAGCCCCTCCAACCTGGCCTTGGACACTTGCAGGGATGGGGCAGCCACAGCTTCTCTGGGCTTATAAATCTGTAACACATCTCCCTGCCCCTGGAGCAGAGGATTTCCCATTGGGATGTCCCACCAACAGATCAGAGTGGGGGAAAACTGAAGTCCATTTGGGTACAACTATGTTTTTCCCCACGTGAGTTAGAAATCACCCAGGAAAAAGCTGATTTGTGCTAATCCTGACTCCCTGATCGGTCAGTTTGGGCTTTTGGGTGGGCACAGAAAACCAACACTTGCACTGCATTCATTGGGCTTTTATAAAGGAGCAGATCTGTTCTTGCTGACATTGATTTGCCTGGCTCGGGCAGCAGAGAACCAATAATTACAGTGAGTTTTAATCAATCCCCCATCAATTTCGTTGCAGTTCAATTTGCCATCTGCCTTGGCAGTGACACAGGACGGGGGGCTCTGTTGGAAAATGATTACAGAATCAATAAGCAGCTCGGTCAATAACTCTGTCTGGGCAAGCACGGGGGGCACGTCCCACCCTGGTGGGAGGAAAGCTGGTGACATGTGGTGCCCCAGCAGCTCCTGGTGAACCACCTCTGCACACCCCTCATCCACACAGGGCATGGATTTATCTGTCCAGGCAAGCAAAGGGATCCTACACACTGTTATGCTGCACTGGAAAAGAAAAAGCTCTTTGTGGTTTACCACGTTAGGCCTGCACTGCATGGGTTCACTTCCAATTCCCAGCCCATCCTTTATCCATGGATCTGACCAGGAAATATAGCTCAGAGCTTGGGAAAAGGGTCTGGTACTTAATGCATGCTGTGGAGAGGAAAAGGAGATGTAAGGGGAGACTCCAGCTCACAGTCTGCTCAAAATCCAAGGGGAAGCTGTTACCATACAAATACAATTCCACAGCAAATCCACTCCATCTACGCAGAAGTGAACTGATTTCTCTGGGACGACAGACAGCCCTGAAAATTGCCCCTGGCACTGGAAAAGAAACCTTTCTTGTCTTGTTGTGTGTTAGGACTGATAACACAGGTCCTGAAGGTTAAACATGACCCTCAGCTCTGAACCTGCTGCTGCCAAGGGGTTTGAGGAGAAGGAACCACCAGCAGCTCCACAAGGCTTGGCCGATGGCACAGTTGGACACCAGCCCAGCCCATCCCATCCCAGAGCACCCAGGTCCCTGTTCCTGTGATTGCAGTCAGCAAATGAATTCTGAGTACACACAGGGAATGGATGTGCTGAATAGGAAGTGCTATTTTTATCTGTTTTTTCTGCAAAACAGGCTTTTTTCCCTTTTAAATGACATCTCCAAGGTGACACGGAGTGGCAGATTTGGCAGGACCTGCTGCCACATGCCCAGGGGACACATCAGGACAAGCCTCCCTGACACACAGGGCTGTGGTTTGGAACAAAATGGGATGGCTGTGCCCACTGCTGTCACCCCAGCACAGCGTGTGGCACTGTGTGGCCTCCTGTCACCAGGACTGGGCACAGCTCCTCTGCCCCCCAGCACCACCACCATCCCCAGCACGGCCAGAGCAAACACAGTGGGAGGAGGATCATCTTGGGGGAAAAGAACATAAGCACCCAACCGAGCCTGTGCCTTAGGAAAATAAATACCTGGACAAGTTGCTGCTCATGTAAGGTAAAAAGGGGAGTTTGCTCACTTTCTCATTTACAAAGCTCATTAGCAGTGAGATGGGCAAGGGGTCACTGGAAAGAAAATCATTACTGACACAGATCCCCCAGACAGGAGCACACCAGCTCTCCTCCATCTGAGCTGCCTGCCAGAGCTCCTCAGCTCAGCTCCTCTCTTCCATTATTAAGTTTAAAAACCCAGAATACTTAATAAAGTGTTTCTGTAGAGAGCAAACTGCCCTTTTTGTTATTCCACTCTGTTTTCCCAACAACAGCAGCCTCCTTGTCAGAGACTTCTGCATCAGGTGCCAGAGGTGATGCTCTGAGTACAGACCAGTCTGAATCCCCCTGCCTCTTAAAACCACAGAGGGAAGCAGCCACCCAACCCCGCTCCCAGTGCTGCCCCAGGTACCATTCCCATGCCTGGGTGCATCCAGAGGTGAGACCCAGGACCCTCAGCTGCATCCCCAGCGCTGCTGGCCTGAGGCTGCACAATGAGCTGGTGGCTCAGTGCCTCAGAGCACCGAGGGCCATTTCCAAGGGCTCTAATGACCCCCTTTGTGCAGAGGCATCCTTGCTCCTCACCCAGGAACCTCCTCAGTGTGAGACAAAAGCATTAATCTGAGGCACTGCTGAGGTACAAGCAAGTCCAAGCATTTTAATGAGCTCCCGACTATGCACTGGCATGTATTTATTTGCTTGTTGGAGCTCAGAAACGATACAAATGCAGTAAACCCCTCTGTGTCCATATATATATATATATTTGGACAATTCCAGCTTATTCTGCCTTCGATTTCCTGACCCAGAAGGCCCCTGGTAGAGCAAAGCTCCTCAGCAGCAGCAGCAGCAAGACAGAGTCTGGCTGCACACAGCCCAGCATGTGAGATTTATCCCTCCTCTCCCAATATTTTGATAAAATGGGGCCAAAATGCTGGTTGCTGAAGTGTTCTCCAGAGCCACCCCTGCTTCACCTCCTCAGGGCAGGGATGTCCTCACCAACCCCAGCTGTGGCAGAGCCCTGCCTGACACCTCGCTGTGGGGGAACATCCTTCCCAGGGGGAAACATTACAACTGTTTTCTGAAATAACAGTCATTATCTTCCCACTCTTCTCCCCCTCCCTCCTTTTCCCCTGCTTCCTTTTCCCTTTAAAGATCATCAATCATTATTTTAGCCTTAGAAAATCAAACCCATCTGTCTTGCAGGCTCCTGAGAACCTGGTGGTTGTGCTTCTCAGCCTGGTCCCTCTGTGACAGGGGGATTGGGGATCCATGGAGGAGAGGGATGCTCTGGGAGATGAGGCAGCATCTCCTCACCTCTGGCCACCACACAGGGTTCCAGTGGACCCTCTCAGGAAAGTCACTATGTCTGTGTCTGCATCTCAGCTCCAAGTGGGATGGATTTGTTTCAGGCAGCTGGTGGGATGCCATGCCCACAGAAAGAATTCAGAGCTCCTGGAACAAGGAAATCTGCTTCCCTTCCTCAATCACCACCAGCACATTTTGGGGTGTGTGACAGCTCCTGTCCATCAGGGCATTTCCAGTCACAGCAGAGGCTGGCACCTCCAAAAACCTTCAGGAACCACAAGTTCAACCCCTGCCCTACCTGACATCCAGGGTGCAGTCCAGCCACAACACTACACACCAAATCCTACGTCCCAAAGCAATCCCAAAGCCCCAACCCAGCTGTGACCACACCACACGGGAGGGAGCAGAGGGGCAAGGGCTGCACCAGCCGAGCCCTCAAGGAATGCTGCTGAAAAAACCAACACGGGAGAAAACCGGGCTTCTATCACCCAAACCACTCCTTCCCTGTGCAGGCAGAGACCTCCAGCTCACCTTGGTGCTTCCTGAGACATTCCACTTGCTCTGGAATTCAGCCACCCCTTGCCCACACGGTGCAACCCCCCTGTGCAGCACTGAAAGCAAAGGCAGGAGGGTGAAGGGCTCCCACCCACCACCAGCAGCAGCCCCAGCAGCTTTGCCACCCTGTCCTCCTCAAATCCCATTTTCAACACAGGTATTTACCTGGATTAATGAGATAAAATCCGAAATCACAGGCTCCTTGGCGGGGGGCTTGCTGTTGAGCTCAGGGGGCTTCTGCTTCCAACCACAATGTGCAAAAGGAGTCACCTCCTGCTCCAGGGAGCCAGCGAGACTTTAAAGGGATTAGAAGAGACTGGTTTCCTCATCTCCCTCCCTGATGAGTGCATCTCTGCTATAATTAGGTAGGTGCCTCTCAAGGCAGGGATGGGAAAGTTTTTATTTTTCAATGAACAATTGTCTGTCAGAAAAATGCAGATTTGATGAAGCCTAAGTGCTTTGTGGGATCCCATCAATTACATCTCAAAACTCATTGGGAAATTAGGAGAGCATTTAATTTTGACAAGGTTGAAATGTTTTGGTTTCTACCGCCTAATTTTGTTTTTATTTCAGGCTATACACTGGGATGAAGTAATATAAAACAAAGCTCCAGATGATAATGTTGGAATTGAACATTTCCCTCTCCTTCATCAGAAGGAAATGTTTTGAACCAAAGTATTTTGGAATTTCCACATATATGAGGGATTTCTGCACAGCATTTTGGTTTGGGCTGAAACTCCCCAGGAAAATGAATTCTCAGCATCACCCACATAATTTCAAAGCATCTCCCCATGTTCCCTAAGCCACCCTCAGGTGACTTGTGCTGGGAGAAGGAGCCCACAGCAGGAGCCACTGCCCTGTTCCTTCATTTCTAATCCCATTTCTCCCCGAAATGGTTACACTCCTAAATTAAACTGTTTCTCTGCAGCAGCTGAGGAACAGCCCAACACTCCGAGGTGGGAGAGAGCAAGAGAAGGATTAGCCCCAGACAAGCTGTGCTCAGGCTTATATGCCTATGTGGACCATGCCAAATTTCTCTTCCTTCTGTGTTTTAAAAGGCTGGGACTGACACTGCAGCGGTGTCACTGTGGGCCACAACTTCATTAAGTGACTCTCTGGTAGATGCTGTCCCTCCTGCATCCTGCTGAGCCAGGCAAATTCCCTCCTGCCTGATGGGCTGACCCTGCCACCATGGGGAGGAACAGCTCACATCATCCTTGTAGGCAAATTGTAGGTTTTTCTTGCTCCAACTAGAAATAAATCTCCGCCAGAGGAACCTGAGCCTGTGAGAGGGGAGCCAGAGATGATCAGCAGGATTTCACATCTGTGCAGAACAGCAGCACCCACTGCCCGGGCTGGGTGGGCCCTCCTAGTTCTTGCCCAACACCTCTCCCAAGGTGGGATGGATTCTGGAGCACAGCCACGCTTTAGCCCTTCCACATTCACCTGCAACACCCTTGGCCCCTGTGGCACTCTCATTTGGCTTAAAACACCTCACTCACCAACATTTGCAGGCACACAGATGTTGCAGAGCCATCAGAGCACACCACCTTGCCCCTCCCGCTGCAGTAATGCTGATCACACCTCAAACAACAAGGGGCTAATTCTCATAATTCTTGGCCTGGGACCCTGAGCTGCCTTCCTCGCCCCCAGCAGGGCAGTTTGTAGCCTTCTGCTTCTCCAGGTGGTCCTCACAGTGAGGAGACCCCATCCTGAGAGGCACCATGGGGCTCAGAGACCTTCACTGCACACCTGCGCCTGCTGCTGCCTCCTCCTGCGGTGATGCTGAAGATGCCCAACGTGCTCTGGCGGAGAACAAAACAACTCCTTGCACTGCTCATGTGCTAAGGCCAAAACTCCCATTCCTTTGGGAAAAAACCCTCACCCCTCTCATTTTCCTGGGGCTGCAATCCTGCCTTTCTAGGCTCAACAATGCTCAGAGCAACAGGGCAGTCCACACAAGCAATCCCTCTTCTTGGGTAGGTGAGAGGAGTAGCACCAGTGAGTGAAGCTAATCTGAGAGATAGCTGGGGAAATCTGAATTTAAGCCATGATGCAGGTGTTTCCTTCAGTCTCTCAGGGCCAATTCACAGGTTTTCATCTCCAATTATAAATCACCAATGCATGAGGGTTAAGCATTTTCCCTCCTTCAGCATCCTCCCTCCACGCTGTGCAGCTACCACCGTGCCAGTGGAAAGGATCAGCGATATTTCCTTCATGGGAAATAATCTGAATTATTCCTCCAGCACACCTTCTCCTGGTTTGCTGTGATCTCTGCAAGATGGTACGAAATACACACTGGACTCAACGTGCAGAGCCCTCAGGTTCAGAGAAACTCACTGGGATTTTGATTTCTTTTTTTGATTCAACAGCAAGTCTAGGGTGCAACAAGAAAAGGCAGCATGGAAGCAGGTTTTCTACAGTTTGGGGGTTGTTTGATTATGTTAGGACTCAAACACAAGGCTCCAGTTAGTCATGCCAAGGTCTTGGCAAGGTTGCAGCTGATAATTCTTTAAATTACCTGAATTAAAAAGGCCTCCGATAAGAAAAGAACTGCAGAAACCCTTTATGCACTCATGCCATCTACTGGGTACACACAAAACTAACAGAAAACCATGAGATGAGGGGGGGAAAAAGGGTCCCATGGGAGTGGGGGATGGCAGGTGGGGTGGGGACCCTGCAGAGCCTGTGGGGTCTTCAGGTGACGCCTAAAAAGCAGGATTTTAACTGAGGAAACCAACGCCCTCTTTTCCCTCCATCGTGAGCCCAAGGAGACTCAGGCAGACTCTCCGACGAGCTGCGAACAATCCACCCTCGACTTTTTAACCGAGACCTTTTAAGGCCAAACAATTAGGTAATGGGCAGAGCCATCGCCGCTAAAAACCCGGAGATAAATGCATCCCAGTCCTCGCAGAATTACTGGAAGCCGTATTAAGGGCATGAAGGAACTGGTAACAGATGATGATTATATATAAAAGGAATAAGAAATCTTTGAGATTTGTGCTGCTCCCTGGTTGAGCCGCTCGGCTCCAGCTCTGTGGTGTATTAATTGCTTACAAGGCTGCATGTATATTTAATGCTCAGTACCTGCCTGGAACATTTGTTGGATTTAGCCCTGATTGATGAACCACTGATTATATACTTCTGTGGTCCTCAGCAAATTAATAAACTGTTGACTGGTAGAGATTAACAACATGTCATGATTTGTGAATCTGTGTCCAGAGCAAAGCTGGAGCAAACCTAGTGCTAAAATTAGTACGCAAATGCTCCCTGAACTCTATAAAAAGGGGATAGCTTAATTAAATTACATCCCGATATTGCCCATAGCACTTACCAAATTGGCAAATTGAGTTCACAGCAGTTCAGCTTCAAAACTAACTGACATCCCTGAAAATTTGCAGCACATGACCCCATCCCTGCTTGCTCTGGAAGCCAAGCTCACACCCAGCAGGCTCCAGGAGCAGGAGTGGGATGAGGAGGGGCAGCACAGGGACGGGTGTGGAAGGTACCAGAACGTCACAAACCGGGGCTGTGTGAGCTCTGAGACTCCACTCCCATCCCCTGTGATCCCACTCAGCGCCCTGGGCACCACCCAGGGCTGGGGGCAGTGCTGCCAGCCCACCCATTCGGCTTTTCCCTGGACAATGGCCATGGAGCACGGTGAGAAACATGGGACAGTTCCTTCCACACCTCTCCTCATATCCCTCCTTTGCCGGGGACCTACAAACAGGGGATGAGCTTAAAACACTGCACAGGGTTGGGAGAGCTGGCAAGCATTCAGCACCAACTGGTGCCAGTCCAGAGGGAAGCAGGGAGACAGGGACTGGGGGTGGGATGCAGTGGCTGTCCCCACACTCCCCCTGGGCAGCTCAGCTCTGCTGTCCTCAGGCTGGGACTGGGGAGCTGGGAGGCTTTATTCCAAGCACTGGAGAGGGACAGAGCAGCCTCCTGCTCCTGCAGTGGGGAGAGACTGTCTCCTGTCCATGTGGGATGCACAGCCTCAAGAGCCCAGCATGATGCATATGATGGAGATTTCTGTGGTCCCCACCTCTCACCCACAGCTCTTGGAGAGGGGATGCACTCCAGGTAAATGCTTCTGCTGCTCCTCCTTTCTCTCCCACCATGCACAGTCCATTCTCTCTGTACACAGCCTCAGTCAGATATTACAGAAGCAGGGGGATGTTTTCCCCAAGTGGAACAGTTTTCCATTTCTGCCTCTCCACATGCCAGTATGGCATGTAATTTACTGACAATTTCTATCTTAATATATCCTGACTAAAAAGAGGCATCTCTTCTCTGAGGCGTGGGGTGATCAGAGCCCTGATTGCTTGTGACAGTGCCTGGGCAAGCGTGTTGGTGTTCAGAGCAAAATAACACCCAAAAAAAGGGGAAAACAGCCCAAAAAGACTAGAAAGGCAGTCGATCCTCGGAAAAGGGGACAAGGAAAAAGAATGACAATGGGAAAAGAAAGGAGGAAAGGGAGAGGAGCGCAAGGGGAAGATGGCACCGGGAGGAGATGGCACCAGGCGCTGCTGGTGACACATCAGACTGTTGTGCTAAATGGCCTTAACAAGCAACCTGAGAAGGGGATAATGAAAACGCCTCCCCCCGGGAGAGCACGGCTCCAGCCTGACCTTTCCCAGCTGCCGTGTACAAACATCTTCAATAAATAAAGAGACACTTATCTCCTGCCTCTGCTGAGATGGGAGGGATGGGGTGAGGGGGCTCTGCCTGCAGTGAGATGAGGGCTCCAGGGGGTTTTGGAGCAGTGAGTGTGTGGTTGAGGGGCTGGTGGAGCGGGTGTCATCTCTGGACACCCCCGGGGTCACCACAGCTTCCTGGCAGGCAGGGGCTTCAACAGCAGACAGACCAAAAGGGATGCTCCAGGTTTCCCCCACTTTCCTCCACTTCCCAAGGCTCTGCCCTGAGTCTCTGCATGCCCTACTGAATTCACACAGCTTCCTCACACAGGGAAGGGATGACTTTGCTGTCAAGGTGAGATGGGTTAGAGCTGGGTGAGGTGCTGAGCTCTGCTGCTCCCACCTGGAAGCACAGCAAAAGCCCTCTGGCATCAGTGGCCAGGGACACCTCCATGGAAGGGTCCAAGGCCAGGTTGGACTGGGCTCTGAGTAGCCTGGTCTAGTGGAAGGTGTCCCTGCCCATGGCAGGGGGTTGGAAGTAGATGACCTTTAAGGTCCTTTCCAACCCAAACTCTTCTAAGATTCTATGATTCAGAGCTTCTGCCCAAAACTAATGGTTTAGGGTTTCAAAGGTCTTCTGGAGGGGACTCTGAAAAACCTGGGACTCAGTAGATTATCTGGCAAGACATGAGCATGTTCAGAAACAAATCAAAACCTTGAGAGTGTCAGAGGCCCAGAGGGGGACAGGATGGGGGGGATGCTTCATCTTTCTTTTGTGCTGGGAAACACAAGGCAGGAGGAAAAGCGNCCCAGCACACACATCCCTTTGGCCAGAGCAAGCAGGTCACGTCTCCCTCTGGCTTGTCCCCAAACCAGAGGCCAGCCCTGGGGACCCCACAGCCCCAGTACTGACCCCACAGCCCCAGTAATTACCCCATAGCCTCAGCACCTACCCCACATCCCCAGCACCTACCCCACATCCCAAACCAGAGGCCAGCCCTGGGGACCCCACAGCCCCAGTACTGACCCCACAGCCCCAGTAATTACCCCATAGCCTCAGCACCTACCCCACATCCCCAGCACCTACCCCACATCCCCAGTACTGACCCCACAGCCCCAGCACCTGCCCCACAGCCCCAGCACCTACCACACAGCCCCAGCACCTGCCCCACATCCCCAGCACCCACCCCACAGCCCCAGCACCTACCACACAGCCCGTGGAGTCCACCTTGCGATCCGAGACACATTTGAAGTTGCGGGTGCAGCCGCCGTTGTTGCGGGAGCAGTCCCGGACGGGCCCGAAGGAGGAGAGCAAGTCATTGATGGTTTCGAAGTAGGTGGACAGCATTGCTTCTTCCCTTGGAGAGAAAAGGCACTGTTAGGGCTGGAAGGGAGCTGGCAGAGCATGGCATGGGCAGGGCAATCCACAGAGGGCTGCTCTGGCAAAATCCCTGCATCCTGATCAGCAACGCTGAGCCAAAGGAAGCTTCCCAAGAAAATGAGGGCTTTGGGATTATGCTTATAATAAATTTGCTGCATTCTGGCATCCTTCATAGAATCAACCAGTCATGGGGTTTCAAAGACACTATCCACTGGTTTTATGCAAACTAGCAACTAGGAGATACTCTATTAGTAGCCTGGAGCTGGGTATGAAGCCAACCCTGCACTAGACAACAGCAAATCCAAAGCCATAAAACTCTTCCTGAACATTTCACAGCTGGGCCAAGTCTCCCTGAGCATCCATATCCTGTCCATCACCTGGGGACACTGCCAAAGCAGGAAAGACACATGACACTTGGCTTCATGCTTGCTGGGATGTGGAAGCTCATCCCTGTGCTTGGCTCTGGGGACTTGGAGCAGAGATGGTGCAGCAACAGCTCTGCTGCTCTGCTCCAGCCCAGGATGTGCAAGCCCCAGGCATTGCCATGCTGTGTCACCCCTCTCCTAAGCAAGAGGAGCATGAACATCCAGGAATAATTCCAAGGCCATGGGAAGCCTTGGGAAGCTCCCAGCCCTGCCTCTCGGAGCTGCACACGCAGCAGATTCCGCCTGTGACAAAGCATTCAGGCACTGTGCCTTCTGCTGGGTTCCTGCAAAAGGAACACAGATGCTTGTCAAGAGCTTTAAGCATCTCCAAGATATTTTTCATCTTCAGAGCACAGTTTATATGTTAACCAATACTCACAGCTCATCCTGGGCAACAGACCCTTCATCCCCTTACTGCCAGGANCCCCCGGGGTCACCACAGCTTCCTGGCAGGCAGGGGCTTCAACAGCAGACAGACCAAAAGGGATGCTCCAGGTTTCCCCCACTTTCCTCCACTTCCCAAGGCTCTGCCCTGAGTCTCTGCATGCCCTACTGAATTCACACAGCTTCCTCACACAGGGAAGGGATGACTTTGCTGTCAAGGTGAGATGGGTTAGAGCTGGGTGAGGTGCTGAGCTCTGCTGCTCCCACCTGGAAGCACAGCAAAAGCCCTCTGGCATCAGTGGCCAGGGACACCTCCATGGAAGGGTCCAAGGCCAGGTTGGACTGGGCTCTGAGTAGCCTGGTCTAGTGGAAGGTGTCCCTGCCCATGGCAGGGGGTTGGAAGTAGATGACCTTTAAGGTCCTTTCCAACCCAAACTCTTCTAAGATTCTATGATTCAGAGCTTCTGCCCAAAACTAATGGTTTAGGGTTTCAAAGGTCTTCTGGAGGGGACTCTGAAAAACCTGGGACTCAGTAGATTATCTGGCAAGACATGAGCATGTTCAGAAACAAATCAAAACCTTGAGAGTGTCAGAGGCCCAGAGGGGGACAGGATGGGGGGGATGCTTCATCTTTCTTTTGTGCTGGGAAACACAAGGCAGGAGGAAAAGCGAGGCAGCTTTCCACCTCTGCTCCTTGACATGCAGGAAAATGACCACCAGCCTCCAGCATTTTCTTTTGCTCCTCTGAGCACCTGGGGCTGCTTCCCTGAACTCCTTAAGGCATTTGTGATTTGCTGTGGAGGCCCCAGTGGGGGGGTGAAGTCCACTCCCAGCACACACATCCCTTTGGCCAGAGCAAGCAGGTCACGTCTCCCTCTGGCTTGTCCCCAAACCAGAGGCCAGCCCTGGGGACCCCACAGCCCCAGTACTGACCCCACAGCCCCAGCACCTGCCCCACATCCCCAGCACCCACCCCACAGCCCCAGCACCTACCACACAGCCCGTGGAGTCCACCTTGCGATCCGAGACACATTTGAAGTTGCGGGTGCAGCCGCCGTTGTTGCGGGAGCAGTCCCGGACGGGCCCGAAGGAGGAGAGCAAGTCATTGATGGTTTCGAAGTAGGTGGACAGCATTGCTTCTTCCCTTGGAGAGAAAAGGCACTGTTAGGGCTGGAAGGGAGCTGGCAGAGCGTGGCATGGGCAGGGCAATCCACAGAGGGCTGCTCTGGCAAAATCCCTGCATCCTGATCAGCAACGCTGAGCCAAAGGAAGCTTCCCAAGAAAATGAGGGCTTTGGGATTATGCTTATAATAAATTTGCTGCATTCTGGCATCCTTCATAGAATCAACCAGTCATGGGGTTTCAAAGACACTATCCACTGGTTTTATGCAAACTAGCAACTAGGAGATACTCTATTAGTAGCCTGGAGCTGGGTATGAAGCCAACCCTGCACTAGACAACAGCAAATCCAAAGCCATAAAACTCTTCCTGAACATTTCACAGCTGGGCCAAGTCTCCCTGAGCATCCATATCCTGTCCATCACCTGGGGACACTGCCAAAGCAGGAAAGACACATGACACTTGGCTTCATGCTTGCTGGGATGTGGAAGCTCATCCCTGTGCTTGGCTCTGGGGACTTGGAGCAGAGATGGTGCAGCAACAGCTCTGCTGCTCTGCTCCAGCCCAGGATGTGCAAGCCCCAGGCATTGCCATGCTGTGTCACCCCTCTCCTAAGCAAGAGGAGCATGAACATCCAGGAATAATTCCAAGGCCATGGGAAGCCTTGGGAAGCTCCCAGCCCTGCCTCTCGGAGCTGCACACGCAGCAGATTCCGCCTGTGACAAAGCATTCAGGCACTGTGCCTTCTGCTGGGTTCCTGCAAAAGGAACACAGATGCTTGTCAAGAGCTTTAAGCATCTCCAAGATATTTTTCATCTTCAGAGCACAGTTTATATGTTAACCAATACTCACAGCCCATCCTGGGCAACAGACCCTTCATCCCCTTACTGCCAGGAGAGAGACAAAGTGATCAGAGAGGGAAAGGTCGCAGAATAAGTCACTGATAGTGACAGACTTGACCTCCACAGGCTGTTTATTAGATCTTTACACACAGGAGGCTGCAAATTAACCCTGACCCCTCTGACCTCAATACCCCCGAGGCAATGCTGGGAGTCACAGTGTGGTTTATTCTCCGTGAGCATTTCCCCTGCTGGGCCATCAGCACAAGGACTCAATGCCCAGCGCTAGTCTCCCTTTTTGGGGGGGATTTAATTTGCAAACAGTCTGCTTGGCAATGAAACAGCCTTGAAGGAATATTCATCAGCCCTAAAGGAATATTCATCAGCCTTGGAGGACCACGGCACTGCTGCCTGGAAGCAGCCCCGCGTTCTCTATCAGCAGAGGGCCCCTGAGCTCACACACCGTCACACTCACACACACAGCCCTGCCAACACCAAGAAAACCATGAGTCAGGCATTAAAAAAGAATATAATGAAACTGGCACCGAAATGATGAGATTTTAAAAATAAATCAGTTGCTGCCCCGGTTTTGTTTTGTTGTTTTTTTGGTTTGTTTTTTTTTTTTTTAATATTTTCCTCCCCTAAATTTGCTTACTGCTTTCTGAGCCTTTAGGGTATAACCAAGCTTTTCCCTGCAAACTTGAGGGCTAGAAACTCCCCAGAGACCAAACCCAAATAAAGTATTGACATCATGATTTTTCAGATTCTGGATTTCAAGGGAATCGTAGGATTGCAGAAGTTGGGACTTTCAACAAGGAAAACACCATAAAAGCAGCAAGAAACAGTAAATTGGCACATCCCCATGGGCCAGGGTGGATGAGTTATCCCAGCAGCAGGGCAGCTCCCTGCCCACTGTGGTGCCACCAGCTGCATCGCTGTCCCACGTAGCAAATTCATGTCTGTAGTGCCTGGTCTCACCCCAATTAATGCTTCCCAATTAACTTTTTGCTCCCAGCAATCAAGCTCCTGATATTCTCCCTTTCTTGGCCCACCTCCTAGATTTTCCAGCATATTTGGAGATGAATCTCCCTCTGTCCTTTCTTGGTCATGTTTCAAATATCTTTAGAGGCCGTTTTCTATTAGCACTCTGTTCCCACCAGGATCTGCAGCTCCTCTGAAATGAGGGAGTGAGAAAGGCAGAATATATTAGATCAGGGCATGTATTTCTGCTGGAGAGATGGAGGGGAGGAAGGGCATATTATTTACTAACCAAAACCACTGTTTATTAATGTAGGGAGAATTATTTTTAAAAAGCCAAAACCAACAGAGCATGACAGCTCCTCCACCACCCACCCCAAAAGCTCAGCCCCATCTGGTCCTCACAGGGGGTTTCTCATCGTGGGTGGACTGCAAGGAGAACTGTTCTCCCATCCTCCCTCCTGGCTTTTCCATTTGGACACCAAACAAGCCTCCTGCAGCTCCCTGGAAGGAGAGGGTGAGCAGCTTAAGGCACTTTGAGTGTTGGAAAGGAGACCCTGGGGCTGAGCATGGGACTGCTCCAGAGACACCGAGTGCTGGGAGACACCAGCTCACCCTGCACAGCACCAGGCTGGCGAAGGTAGCTTGTCATGCTTTAATTAAAACTTGGAAGCACAAACCAACCTCCTGGCCTGGGGAGGGCTGAGGATGGGAACGGGAACCTCGCTCTCTGAAATCACGCCTGGCATAATGGATGACCCCCGGCAAAGCCCGGGCAGGGCTGGTGAGCTGCAGTGAGCCATTAAGAATATTAAAATATTAACCTTCCTGGAAGGTTGGGCAGCAGAGCTGCAGGGAAGTGTTCAAGTGTCACCTGTGAGAGGAGTGGGGTGCGGGCAGACGCAGGGAGGCTGCTGGGCCGGAGCGGTGCCGCGTCGGCGGTGTCAGATCAGAGCAGCAGCACTGCAGCACGGAGCCCTGACAGGGCTGGCAGCTCCTGAGAGGCTGATGTGCTGCTCAGAGCAAGCTGGGAGCAAACTTCACTTTCATCTGCCCCTGGAGGGGCTGGAGGAGCCCGGCTCAGTGCAGGCAGGTGCTGCCGAGCCCCTCAGCGGCTCCTTTTAATTTAGGGAGCGAAGAAAAGTCGTTAATTACCCACCTTCCGCAGTGACACGTGGCACGGAGCAGATGACTTTCCACCCACACAGTGACCCCTGCCTGTCCTTCCCTGCCCCCTGTATGAGACTCCTGTTCTCAAATTCCAGAGGCAGCCCTGGGGAGAAAGCAGAGCCGACAAGGCAGGGGACACTTGAGGAGCGATGGCAGCATCTGGCCACCACTGCAGGGAGCCCACCGGGGACAGCCATCCCCGCCATCACCCGGGTGCCAGATTAGACCAGCCCTGATGGATGAATCACTTTCCCTGCAGTAACAAGCTGCCTGCAAAAGAACAGCTCTTTCCTCTTGTTCTCCATCTCTCTGTGTTGGATTTCAGTGACTCAGCCCCGGATCTGTTCTGACAGGGTGGATGGAGAAGGGCAGGCTCCGCTTGTGCCGTGCCCCCAGCACATCAAAGAGCCCAGGGAGGCTGCCGGTGGCCCTGGCTGCACCCAGGTGCCAAAAGCCCAGGGAACAGGCAGGGCTCAGCACCTGGGAGGATGGGGCAATCCCTCACTGACCCCAAGCAGAGGCCAGGTCCTGTCCAACAGGGACTTGCTCCCATTTTGGAGCGAGTGCCCTAATTTCTGATGCCAGATTCTCCCCACAAGCACATGCACATCTCTGAACACATGCACATGCTCTTCCTTTAATTCTTCAGCCTTCCCAAAGACACCTGCAGACATGCAAATGATAGAGTAATCAATGAAAGACACTCCCCTCCCTGCCAGGACCTACTGAATACACACCCACATTAGTAAAATCCAATTTTCTATCAGCTTCTTGTGCCACAAATGTCCAGTGTGGTGCAGCACAGCAGGGCTGCCCTCCTGACTCTGCCCAGCTGTCATGGTGCAGACCATGGCACCCATCCTCACCCAGCCCCATTCCACCTCCCAGCATCTGCACTTGACTGGATTCCCTCAAACACACTTTTCTCCACCCTCCCCCTTTGTTCCAGGTCTCATTAATGAAGCAGATTCGCTGACAAATACCGCTGGGGGTTATTTATTCATGAAATACCAACACCATGCAATTCTCAAAGCCTCCAAAGCACTCATCCCAGAGTAAGCTCCAGAGCTTTGCAGTGGCTCTTCTCTCCAGCTCATCCTGAAGGGGATTAGTGGGTGTTATCCAACTCTGCTGCCCCTTTTTATTGCCTGCTAATGGTTAAAGACTTCAGTGCCTTACAGAGTTCACCATCGGAGAAAAATACAGAAGAGAATGCGAGCTGGGGACTAAGCCAGTGCCATCTGCTCCCTGAGCTGGGTTTGGAGAGGGATCAGGGTGGGAATTTGAGGTTCATGAATTTCTTCAGCATAGGGTGTGATGCTGTGTCACCTGCAGCTTCGCCCAAAACCACCCGGCACAGCCCAGCCAGGATGCCTCATGCCCAGCACCTTGTGCAGCTTCCTACTTCCATTGAACAGGGAACTTCAGAGCTGTTGCACTTGCAGACCAGGACAGAGCAATTTATACCCAGATTCTGCATTTTTCAGCACAGCTGCTGCTTGCCTGAGCAACTCTAGGCAGCTTTCACACGATGCCCAGCAAAATTCATCACAGAAATGGGCACGCAGGGTGATCGACACACCCAGCTGAGGGTGTACTGCAAAACTCATAATCACATTTTTTTATAAATACAAGTAATCAATAAAAGCCCAAGCTGCAGCTGCAAAGCCCAGATTCAGAAGCAAAG
The DNA here is from genome assembly GCA_013398175.1 of Climacteris rufus. Classification (NCBI taxonomy): domain Eukaryota; kingdom Metazoa; phylum Chordata; class Aves; order Passeriformes; family Climacteridae; genus Climacteris; species Climacteris rufus. The sequence continues at coordinate 1,312,935 of VZRZ01007427.1, read as the reverse complement.
GATTGGTCAGCACATGGGTCTGGGACCTTGGCTGCACGCAGAGCCCTCGGGACTCCTCGGTGCCACCACCCACAGCTCCAGCACCACGCTCAGCACGTGGCATTCCTGCCCTCAGGAAAGGCAGAGCCACCCCTTCCCCGGGGGTGTCCCCTCCCAGGACCCCCTGTGTCTCACAAACATTTATTTTTACTCACAGGTTCTGTACAGTGAGGGTTATTTTCTTCACATTTGAGACAGGGAGCCAAGGCAACAAGAGATGAGGATGGAAAGTGCTCACCGCTGCTGGATGGCCAACTGGAGATGTTTTCCAAGTTATTTTTAGTACTTTTAGCACTTCCCACACTCACACTACAATTCCAGCTGGGTCTGCTGCACCACAGGCTAGGCTGTTCTGTACTGAGGGCTGTCCACTTAAACATCCAAATTATGATGAACATGCAATAAATGATCACCTGAGAAAAGTGGTCTCCAATTTAAATGCAACAGAATATGTTTAGTACTGGATTTCAATCCTTTTAATTTTTATTCTGCCTGCAGCAATGGAGTGCTCTTTCTACAGACCTCTCCTACACTCACCACACCATTTAATCATGGAATCACAGAATGGTTTGGGCTCGAAAGGACCTGAAAGTTCATCTTGTTCCACCCCCTGCCATGGGCAGGGACACCTTCCACTGTCCCAGGCTGCTCCAAGCCCTGTCCAACCTGGCCTTGGGCACTTCCAGGGATGGGGCAGCCACAGCTTCTCTGGGCACCCTGTGCCAGGGCCTCCCCACCTTCCCAGGGAAGAATTTCTTCCTAATACCCACATCTGTGGGGAATGCAGCAACCATCTCTTCCAGCATTGAACCATGAGCCAAGCAAGTCTGTCTGCACACTGAACGAGCTGGGATGCTCAGAAAAGTTCATCTCCAGCCCTGGCACTGAAGGACCTCATAAAGTGAGGGCAGCTTCTCACTTGGGCACTTCACAACCTGAAACTCTGGCACGCTGAAGCTCCCATCTTTAACCAGATTTCCCAGTGCTGTGCCTGCATCAGATTTATTATTTTATGTAGGAAAAAAGTGATCTTCTGCCCAGTACACACACAGCCACTTTTCAGCCCCTGTAGCAGTGCTGGAAGGTTTGAAGAAAAACCACCATCCAGGTCCTCAGCTGGGAGAAATCATCCTCACTTGAGTGAGTGCTGGAGAAGGCATTTCAACGGTGCTGTGCTGACATTCCACAGCTGATGAGCTGCTTGCTATAAATTTTCCGGGTAGTCTCACTTCTTGTGGCAATACTATAATAAACACTTGCAAAAACGCTCTCCCAAAAACCTTGAGGTTGAAAGTGTGAAAAATTCCCTACCAAGCTTCAATAATTTGTTGGAGATTCAATAAAACCATCCCTCTGCCAGACTGTTTTGAAGCTCACTTCTGCAAGCAGAAGGGCCAGGGATTTAATTACAGCACAGCAAAGCGAAAACAAACACACCGGAATAAAAACGAGCTCGGAAAGCACATCCCAAGGGATGGTGGAGTTCACAAAGATCCTGCACTCTCCTGCAGCCCCCTTGGAGCCAGCAAAGCTCTGCCATACCAAGGACCAGGGTATCACAGAGGAATTAAACAGGATAGTTTTAATTCTGAGCATTTTTGCCTGTTTCAGGGAAGATCGTGGTTGTGGTTTCAACCGTGCACAAGCCAAAGGAAATGCAGGAGGTGCTGGCTCAGTCTCCCAGGCAACATCGGTGCCAGGAGGGTTAAGAAAAGGCACATGAGCCTTAAGAGGAATGGCAAAGCACGGTCAGGAAGTGTGCTGGAAATTACATGTGTTGGTCCCTGCTTTACTGCAGCCTGCAATCCATCCCAAATTCAGCAGGCTGCATTCCCCGTGTGCTGGGTGCTCCTATGTGCCAGAAACCTCGGCAGCAAAGCACGGGGTGGGGTGGGATGGGATGGGATAGGATGGATGGGATGGTACAGGGGCTTGGAGCACAGCAAGTGCTCTCATTGGGACAGAAATCCCACACCAAGCACCCGGGGACACCAGCCAGGAGGAAAACCAGCAGTGCCAAGCACCGTGTCCCACCTGACCACCCCAGCAGATATGACAGGCACTGCCAGGGAAACACCAAGGTCCATCAGGCACCCCAGGAACAGAGCCAGGGCCATGCAACCTGGGTGCACACTGGCCTGGACATGCAGAAAAAATGCAGTACATGAAATTATAAAGGTTCTGATGTCACGCACTCAAAACTTAAGGAAATGTGAGAATTAAGGTTGCCACAACAACCTTAATGTAGTCTCTGGTAATTATGCCTTTGATGAGGGTGTTGACTCCAAGACCACCCACAGGAGGGTTATCCAAAGGACCTGTCTCTCCCCAAATGCCAAAGGTGATGGTGCTAAGCTGCAGCCAGGTGCCCCTGGATGCCTGGAACAGCCCAGAACTCAGTTTAGGCATCCCAAAACCCACCCCCAGGTACCTACAAACATCCCCAGCTTCTCAGCCCCCTACAAATGACTTCATCTGCAGCTTCTCAGTATCTTGTTTTCTCTTCCTTGGAGGACACATAGCTCCTACTTTATTGTACTCTATCCAGGCGCTGTTCTGCATGCACAATTACTTAGCTCCTCATGGCTTGCTTATGCTTTACTCAACACCAAGAAGCAGCAGTATTTCACAACAAATAAAGTGATTAAGTTCCCAATCTCCCTGTTATCAACCCCATTTTACAGACAGGGAGCTAAGGCACGGGCACAGTGATGTAAAAAACATCCACTACGTTACATGCACCAAATCTGAGACATTTAGATGTGATTTTTCAGAATGCTTAGCATTAAATGACACTTTCCCTGCTCAGAGTACAGCTTTCATTGACTTCAGCTGAAGTTTTTACAGCCTCACATTAATGCAGATCATTCCCAGAGCAGGTTCATCAGCTGTGCTGAGCAAGGCAAAGGTGAAAAAGTAGGATATGATCATGCCATTAAAGATTATTCCATAATGCATATGCACAGAGGGGCTGCCTGAAAGCTGCACAGCAAACCGACCCTGGCACCTCCCAGCTCTGGAGTTCTGCTAACTTGGTAACGTTTGCTAAAAGAGGAGCCTCTTGGGGGTTTTATTCTGTACAGGGAGGAAGGTGTTCAGTCTGGAAAAAGGGGACATTTTCCAGCAGCAGCTGCAGGATGCAGCATCTCCCTTTTGGCAGGCAGAGCTCTTCCTCCAGCAAAATCACCTGGGCAGGATCCTCTCTGCCCTCTCACTGCTCTCTCCCCATCCTGTCTCAGTATTGCCCACTCCTCTCTGCCATTCTCCCAGTCCCCCTCCCTCACCAGACCCAAACTCGGTGTTTTTGGCCAGCTGCTGTCTCCATGTTTGGGCACAGACAATTGCTGCTGGCTCTCACTCCTAAAATCAAACAAGGCTTCACGCTGTGTGCAGCAATTCAAGTTTTTCAAAAGCACTTTTGAGCTGGACAAATTAAGGCAGTTCTTCTCCTGTAAAAGAGGGACCCTCCACAAAATGCCTGCCTCAATCCTCTGCAACAGTTTTGCCTGGGGGGAGAAACAGAAATCTTAGAAAAACAAGCAATCAAGCAAAAGCCCAGACAGAAGGCCTGAGATCTCTTGCTCTGAATTATTAAAGGCTGAAAACATCATGAGGTGGGTCAGGCCATCCCAGTACCAGGCAGTGATTTCAGCCCTGCCTAGGCTGGTTCAAATACAACACAGATTCACATGGATTCTACATGACATGGCAAAAAAATGCCATTAATGGCAAAATTGCCATTAAGTTCAGGGCTGTGATGAGCTCTGGGCATCTCCTCACCACCTTCCCTGTTTCCACTCCTGACATGGACCTGATCACACGCCAGAGAGGAAGGGAGCATCCAGCCACCTTCCCCCTGTCTTTGCCCTTCCAAGCCAACAGCAAACCAAGATTTCAGGTCCTGGCTTGTTCAGCATCCCCAAGAGATTTCCATTCCCCAAAGTAATTTCTCATTTAAACCAGACATACATTCTAGCCCAAACAAGAGCTTGGCTGTGGGCTGTGCCAGTTTCCATCTCTCCACTCTCCTGCCCTTGGCCTAGAAATTTGGAATTTTCTTGCTGGTGAGAATTCAGAAGGGCCAGAAAGGAGGTGGAAGGGTCCCAGCCCATCCATGTGCAGTCTCTGTCCTCTGCTCCTGGGTCCCATGGCTGTGCAGTCCCCAAGCCCCACAGAGATGTTCCACAGTGCCCCATGGAACAGATCCAGGATGGGGCTTTGGCCATCCCAAGCATTTTGCAATGGCAAGCTGGAAAATGGCAGCTTGGGGCTCAGACTTCAGCCTCTGCTTCAGCACAAACAACTTTTTGTGATTTTCCTTCCCTTTCACAGCCTTCCAGGGTATTTTGGACAAGTTTTCTGTTCTAATGGGCCATTCTGGATCTGATTTTGGAGCAATTCATGAAGGTCACCAGGAAAAGTTGGATTTTGCAGGGAGACTGGGAGAAGGAGGGGCTACAGCCCAGACTCAACCCCTCTCATTGCCCAGTGGCTGTGGGGTTTCCAATACACATATAAAGTGCCAAGATGTGGTGCTGATAAGCACTTCAGAAATGCTGATAGAATTAGATTAGATAAACAGGAAACAGCCAGGGCTGCTGGATCAGATATCCATGTCCTGATTTTTCACAGATGTTCCTATCGATCTGCTGGGAACAGACAGCACTGAGCTCCTCAGAAACTGGGTGCCATGGACCAGCCACCTCCACATAGGCAGGGATTAGTGTTGGGAATGCAGATCCCTATGGAATGTTGGCTGCAGGCAGGACAGCCCTGGAGGAGCGAGCTCTGAGCACCACGGCAGCTCAGCACCCTCGTGCAGCCCCAGGAGCAGCACCAAGCTCTGCCATAAAGCTCCATTCAGCTGAGCCCCCCTGAGAGCCACACCTGGGTGACCTTCCCCAACCTTTCTGCATCCCAGGGGTCACCAGATCCCAACCTAAGTGTCTCCCAGCCATGGCACGGGGTGAGCAAGCAGCCCACATTGTGGGAGACTGCATGGAGAGAGGGGTGGAGAGCCCATGGGAAGCAAAACTAGAGCTTTTTGGAGAAACAACCCTGTCAGCTGTGTTATAGAAAACATCACACACCTGGGTCAGTTACTAGGGATACATTTATGCATATGTATACATATATGCATAGCTTTGCTGCTATATATAGCACCTTCCATCAGCAACACTCACTGGCTCAAAAAAGCCAGATGAATGTCCACAGACAGAGGAACTGAGACACAACCAGATTATTTACAGCTCATTTTCAGAAGTACTCTTTGACGTTAGAATCCAATTAATTTTATACCTGGGGAGAGATTTGCATAGGGTTTTCCATCCATATGGGCAGGTTTCACAAAAGGACTTGGCTCTTTTCTAGGCACCCAATGAAAGCTGTGTTTTCCAAGGTGCCCAGCATTCAGGAGCAGCTCCTTGGAGCACAGGTGGATTTGCCACAAGGGCAGCACTCTGCTCTGTAAGCCACTGGTCAGTGAGCCCCTCTGAGGACACCAGCTCTGTTGGTCTGGTATTCAGAGGTGAGGAGCACCCCAATCTGCTGCTGCCTTTGCTTGACACCCATCTCACCCTTGCCTACAGACATGGGCACTTCAGAGCAAGGAATTTCCTACTCTGGAGAAAAAAAAGGGTTTCTGCTGGTTTAAATCCCTGAGCAAGCTCAGCCCAGGATCAGAGAGACACCACTGCTGGCTCAGGGGAAGTGGTGGGCAGTGATGGCTGGGGAAGGTCTGTGCAGTAGACACATCTCATAAAATCACATTGGTCATGACCTAAAACTGTGCCCACACTGCCAGGAGGGTTTCTCTTCTGCTTCCCCTGCAAAGCTGTGCCACTGTGGCAGGCGATGCTGCCTGGACAGACCTCCAAGCAGCCACAAGCTGATCCCACCTCGCAAACTCCTTGGGGCAGAGGCTGTGTGCAACCCTGCACTTGGGGCACCTCTTCAGTTCTCTTCAGTGAACCTTTCCTGCTTTGTACTGCTATGAATATCCCATCAGAGGCACGTCCCACATCCCACCCCCAGCACAGACAAGGCCCTGGAGTCCACAGCCCGGGGAACTCTGATCCAGACAATGGCTGCAAAGCATCGCCTTCAGACTTCTGGGGAAGAGACAGAGCTCCAAATGCACATGGAAGGCCCAGAGGCCAACATTTCCCAAACAAGCAGCTCCCACCACCAGGGCACAGGCAGCCCTGGCTGCAGCATCGCCTGTCTGTAATGAGCTGACCCGCAGGCTCCCTCCCGGCTCTGCAGCTCGTGGGGTAATTGCTGCACATTTTTAGCCTTGCCTGCAGCCATATCGTATAGCAAAGGCTGCCAAGCTGTATCCAGGGCCAGGTGTGTTCAGAACAAAAAGAATAATCAGCACCTAAAAAAAGAAAAAAAAAAAAAGAAAAGAAAAAAATCTGACGCTAAACACTGTTGCATCCGTTTTTGTTCCGGCTGAACCAAATTGGTTGCCATCAAAGCAAATGGCAGATGAAGAAAACATTGACTTTCTGCTTGGGTCAATAAGCAAGATAAATTGAGTGGGGAGTTGGAGGTGGAACAGGGAACATCATTATTTGCCTGAGGAGGAGAGAGGGTTAAAGGCAGAGAGCTGAAGTAGGGCATGGTTGTATCTCATGTAGGGGTGTCTCACTTGGGAGCTCAGTGCAGGAACTTGCTCTGCCAAGGCCTGGGACTGTGCTGTGGGACTGGGTCTGATGTGCTTAAAATAGATGACCCCAGACCCAAATCCTGAGATGAGATGACAGGGGATTGCGTTCCTGCAACTGAGCACCTGCTGGTGCCAAGGGCATTTGTCCACAACGGGTTCACAGCCTGTGAGGAGCTGAGACCTGACTGCTGCTGGTCCTGGAGTGGCCAGACCAACTCTGCCCCAGATCCCAGAGGCCAAGGATGGGATTCAGCTCACCTATCCTGAAGTAACCCAACATACACACAGGACTGGTTGCTTCAGGGTCCTCCAAATTCACAGGGAGAAATTGGCTCATTTGTGGATGATCCCCATGCCCTAAGGCAGTGACAAAGAGCTGATCCATCCCTGAGCCCCACAAACCAAATCTCCTGTGGTTAGAGAAGGCAGCCTTGGAGACTAGCTTAGATACAGACCTAGGGATGTTCTAGGTTACTCCTAAGCACAGGATTCAAATCAGTCCCAGCCTACAGCTCCTGGAACTACTTGCAATAGATGCCACTGAGATGGTCTTCCTGAGGAAGAGTAAGGTCTTGAGATTACCCACAGCACTAGACAGGTAAAACACCACTTCAGAGAGACATCAAAGGCCTGCAGAAGAGCTGTATGATGCCAGAGGTTGCAAGGGATGCATCAGGGACCCAATCCCACAGGCAATGATGGGAGCTACAGGCAGGTGTGCATGTGAGGGGAACATTCCTCCCCTCAGGCCAACCAGATCTCAGCCATCAGGTTTTTTTTCAGTTGCCACAATGTGTCATGGTGAAGGATATTAGGTTTGAACCACAATTCACAGTGGTGTAGGACATGGTCGTCACCATTCCTGCCTGATTAGATCTGTCAGAACCTATCAGTGGGAAGTTTGCCTAGGAACCCTCTCTCCAGCTGCACATTTAGCAACAGGAGATTGATGACAGGAGATTAAAAAAAGGGTAAAAAAGAAAGACAAGAGCAGTGTTTGCACGCTGCAGGAACACCCTCCTTCTCCTGCTCATCATACTTCACTCACCATCTTCATTTCAGTGTCTGTCTTAATTAAGAAGACTAAATGGAAAAGCCTCCACGCTAATCCAAGGTCTGCCTCAAGTGGCTGAGGAGGATACCCAAAATACAATTTGCTTGCTTTAAAAGATATTACAACCAGCCACACAGAGATGTGTCCTCCCATGGTCCCACCACAGACCCCACAAACCACAGGGAGCAACGGATGAAGATCCAATGGTTGCCAGGAGCATCCCTCAGAGCCTGGGACAGCTTCTGGGTAGAGAAGGGAGCTGTGAGCATCAGGAAGGCTCTCAGAGAGGGCAGGGACCAAGGGAGGGCTGATTCCCCCCCCAGTATCCATGGCAGGGTGAACCCCACTCCTCTTCATGGGGGCACCCCTCAGCCTGACTCCCTGCACACTGCAGCGGCACAGAGAGCGATGCCGGCCCAACACAAGGTGAGGGTTACCCAAAGCCTCCCCAGCAAATGCTCTCCCAAAACACAGGCCAAGGCTCCCCTTTGATTACACACACAAGGGCCAAAACATCAATTTTTCAGCCTTAAGCCGCAGCAGAAGCAAACCTGTACAAATGTGACCCTTGGAAAAAGAGTCAAGTTGGAAGTTTTTGGAGGCAGAGCTCACTGGAGAGGCAAACCTGGGGATTTCTGGGCAGGAAAACAGTCAGTAGTTGTATTTTTACTGTTTCATCCAAACAGTTTTCTGCTGACATCTTAGCAAAAAGTGGGGATCATAGCAAAGACTGAGCTTTAACAAGTGTTTCCAAGTTCTCCTCCCGATGGAAGGAGCACTGCAGAGCTGGAACGCTGCCCAGTCGCTGGCCTGAGGGCAAGGAACTCGCTTTCGGCATTTGAACTAATTCCTATTAGAAGATTCTCATTTGACTTCAGCAATATTCACCTCCATCTATCCAAAACCAAACTGGGTGTGAAGAAATGCAAATGACATCAAACCTCCTGAGGGTCTGCCCTGCCACAGGAGAGCATTCCCAGGAATAAAGCCCTGAGCAGGAGCTGGCATTTTGGGGCTGTCTGTAGACTCAGAGGGTGAAACACTGTCTGACTGTGGGCAGGTTGCAGGATGTGTCAGTGCTCCAGCCTCCTCATCTGTAAAACGGGGACAACAGCAGCTACCTGCCTCCCACCGTGCCACACAGCTAATTAATGCTCCTTTGAGCTGTGAAGATTAAAAGCGGTGTAAAACCACAAAATAGCGGTTTATTATTATTATGAATGAAGCCTCCACTTGTTCCATCAGTGCCCCTTAAAGCAGTGCTGCTGCAGACACTGTGAATTGCTCCCAGCAGTTCCACTACCGCTGGCATTCGCAGAGGTTTGACTGCAGACTTCCAAGTAAGAGCTTTGAACACGCTGGGGAAGAAGAAAGAGGGACAGAACAAACAGACATTTCCACCACATTTTGTGCTTCGCACTTGGAGATGATGCTCCCAACCCTCCCGGGGGCTGGAACAAAACAAACCACAGACAACAGCACCTCCTCACCTCCTGTTCTCACCTGTGCTTTACCTTCACAGGCTGCTGTATCCCTGCATGGGGCATGTCAGGATAGGGCATGCTGCAAGGGCACAGAGACACCAAACTGGGATCACACAGCTGCTTTAGGAAGGCACCAAGATATTGTCTCTGTCTAACAGGTGGGAGAGGTTTAGCACAAGAAGCAAACCAGGGGCAGAATGACATGGCCTAACTCTGTGAGGGCATGGAGAGATCCCTTGTTCCAGCTGTTCCCAGCTGTTGGCACCACCCAAACCATGTCCTGTCCTCCCAGGTGCACTGGCAGGAGGAGCCACAGGAGCCCTCCCCACTCATCCCCCCACTCTTGGGGCTCTCTAGCCTCTACAAAACCTCCTTTACCCTTATTCAATTCCAGGAGCATCAAACCTGGAGGAGTGGACATCCAGTGCCCATCACAAGCCCTGAGCCAACCCCCAGCTCAGTCCCTGTCCTGCCATGGGTGGTTTGGAGTTGGCAACACCAGATTAACACACAGGAAAAGAAAGTTCAGATCCTGCCTGAAGTACTTCAGGCAAGTCTCCTATTTCTATCCACGTTTCCTGCATTATTTAACAGAGGAACAAAATTATTTCCTTGGCTGACCCTTGCATGTCTTCAGCCTGCATCTCCCTGAGGCAGAAACCCCTCCTTTGGTGCCTCTGCAGCACCTGGCACCCTGCTTTGCCAACCCTGCAGTCAGTCTCTCCGTGCCCTGGCAATGCAATCCTGACCTGCTGGAGCAGCCTGTGGCTCTCCATCCCCCCAGCATTGCCATTCCCCCTCTCCAGGCCCCCCCAGCAGGCCTTGCTGAAGGACTCAGATCCCTGCAGCACACGGTGCCCGTGCCGCTCCTCATAGGCACCTTTCATGTTTAATTCAGCAGCTGGTTTAGTTAATCTATTTTTTAATAATTCATCCCTTCCATCTTAATTTTGGTAGTTGTTGAAAATCCCTAATAAAACATTTAGGGGCTCTTTTACTGGAGCAATGGCATGATTTACTTGAAGGAATCCAGTCTTTGATGTCCCATCTTAATTCCCTCCCTCCCACCGTGCCTCAATCCTGTTTATCACTGTGCTGGAGGTAAGAGGCTCTTGTCAAGTTTTGTAGCACTTTAGGACGCTTGGTCAGTGTTAATAATTCAGCTGCCCCACACAGCTTAGACAAATCATGTAGCAAAACAGCCTCCTCCTTTTATTAACAGCTCCCTCTGCCACCATGGACCCAGGCATGTCTGGGATGCAGAGCAGAGGGACCAGGCTGAGCATCCCGAGCCGGCAGACGCGCCAGCAAAACTTCACAGGTGCCAACCGCATTGTTGGGAGAATATACACCCTTTTACAAGGCTTGTATTTCATCCTCTATAGCCCAAACGGGGAAACATGCTGGGTTTTTGCATCTGTAATTGGGGAAGAGCAGATGGTGGAGGCACAGTTGGAAGTAATACGGCCATTAAAATAATCTATACGGCTTGTAATTCCCCATCATGTGGAGAAAGAGGAGGGCCTGCCCTCACCCGAGTGCCCACCCAGGCTGCAGTGAGGGTGGGCACAGGTTTGGGGGTTTTTTTCAGCTGTTAGGATATTTTGGTGGGTTTGATGGGTTTTACTATTTCCCTTCCCCTGGGATGCTCCTCATGCTCCTCTGGAAGCGATTTGAGGAGCCAACAGCTGAAGCAGAGCTGCTTCCACGGGGTAGTATTTGACTCCCATGTGCCATGTGGAGCACATTTTCTCCCTGTTTCACCCAGTTAAAGCCACTTCTTGCTTTAGACATATCTGAATGATAGAAAAAGAGCAGCAGAAAGCCCCAAGCACTTCAGGCAGATTGGGGCGTCTCTGCAGTTAAATTTCAAATTGGGGATGATGTGAGAAAGAATTATGGAAAAACCCTCCTGTTGATTCCTGAAAATGGAAACCTCTCAGGGGAACACACAAGCTTTGCCATCCCTTCTATCACCTACAGATCCTGAGAGTGAGAAAATGTAAAATCAGAGTAGAAAAGTTGCCCAGAAAAGCCCAAATATTCAGGCAATAAATGGAAATTTATGTCCTTGTTCTGCATGATGTAGGTTATGGTTTCAGAGACCTGTGTGCCCTCCAAACATCCCAACCACCACTTTATTTGGTACCTCTTGATGGGTGAGGGTTTTCCTCTAGGATTTGATTACTGCTTCGTGTCCAATTGTTTTTTCCACACAGACATACTACGGAAAAGATCCTACTCCAGTACAAAATTAAGAAAATGGCTAAAATCCAAAAAAATCACATTGGAAGGTTTAATCCCTTCCTACACAGACCCAAAGGCATCCCCATCCTGATGGATGGAGGGGACAAGGAAAGGGAATCACAGAACCCTCTGGCCCCAAACCCAAGCACCCCAGGTTCCCTGGGCACCCTGCTTTCCTGCATGTCCCCCACAGGCTGGACACAACGATTTTCTCAGGTAGAAACCTCCCTGTTGGACTTAAAATCTTCACTATGCTCACAGAAATACCTCTCCAAATCCTTACTCTCTGCCTGGAACAGGGGGGAGCCAGCAGGATGTTACCTTGGCAGCTGGCTTTGCTTTATGGAACTGTAAATATATTTTTTTAATAGGCTGGCAGCAAGAAAGATGTGTTTCCAGGCTCAACAACATCCAAAATTAACTGCAATTCATTTCAAAAGGGGCGAAGGGGTGGAGGAAGGGGGAACACAAGCCTGAAACGCGCAGAATATAAAAGCTGTGGAAGAAATTGCCAAAAATCCCCTGCATCGCTGCCTTCTGGCTCTGGGAAAGAGATTAAAAACCTGAGCAGCATCAGGCTGAAGCAGACGTCACAGAGGCCACCCCAGGCCATGCTCATGCTCAGATAACTTTCTCTTTATTATTTTCCAGGAGAGAATCCAGCCTTTGCCAAGGCAAAGCTCTGCCCCGCTCCTCGCATCTCCTGGCACTCCTGCACCAGGGAGAGGAGCTGGGAGAGGCTGGTGCCTCGTGTGACCAGGGATTCCCACCTCTGCAGGCTCCCTGGGCATTTCTGAGGGGCCCTGGCTCCACACCAGCATCTCACCCCCCTCCTTGTGCCAGAGCAGTTCTCCTGATGTGCCTTCCTGAGCCCCAGTGCTTCTCTCCAACACCTAATTTGACTGACCCTTCAGTGACTAATTTAATTAGCCCGGCCCACAAACTGACAGACAGCTGTTAAAAATGGTTATTGCATTATTAATACGCTCCAGTAATTTCCCATTAAAACTATACTGTTAATAATTTTTTTCCCTGTATTTCTTCCCTCTTAATTAGTCTATTTAAAACTTTGAAGGAATATTCTCTTTATGGTAAATGGGAGCGTCGAGCAAATTACATTTTTGATTGAATACTTCTGTGATAGGCCAGCAAATAAGACCGTTGAGTTGTTAATTATTGTCAGAGTTTCACACGATGCCTGCTAATGAGGCAGTCAATCTTCCCTGCCATTCCTGGAATATTAATGGAAGACATTGGTATTGATTTTGTCACCAGGAAAAGGCAGGAACTCCTCCTTCTTGGGGGGCTCCACAGGGGGAAGGGGGGCTCTGCACTGGGGGGAGACACTGAGGGGACCAGAGGGATGGGGTGAGGCGGGAGGATTTGAAGCTGGTGCAAGCTTGGGAAGCTCTTGGATGTGCCAATGGCAGCTTGTGCAGCTCATGGACCCTGTGGGGGGGTGGCACATTCCCACAGGGATCAATCCCACCAACAGGCACGCTCAGGAAGGACAGGTGATGAGGAGGTGGCAGCTCCTGCCAGACACGCTGGTCCCTGTCCTCTCCCTCTGTGTCTCCTCTTGATTCTGAAGAGTATCAGATTCTCCCCTTATCTTCTTGTGATAAAACCATTTCTATCCTTTTTTTTTTCTTTTTTTTAAAGGAGAGAGAAATACCTGATGTATCTGGACTCCAGCAGATAATTTGATAGGGTGATGCAGGTAAATTAGGAGCAAAGCAACCCTGGATAAGGATCGACACAAAACCACAGGGTGGCCCAAAAACTGTACAAAAACAGCCTTTGAGTCATGCTGGGAGATGTGGCAGGGAGCTCTTGGTACCATTTCTCAAGCCCTTTGGGCACTGATCCTATTTGATTTTCACACAAATATTCTCAGTGGAGAATGGAGGAGTTTGGCTGCAAAGTCTGGCCGTGTCCAAGTCACAGGAATCGAATGCTTTTCCCACCCAGGCTCCCACTGCCCAGCTCTGACAGCAGCAGCAATGTGGGGCCATGCCCTGTGCCACTCCCAATGCCAAAGCCATCTCCCTACAAACAGCATCTTGGCCAAGCAAAAGGAATCCTACCAAAAGAGAGTTTATCACAGGATAACTCAGCCAGTGAGGCAAGAGCCACCCCAGAGCTGTAAGTGTCTGTGGCCATGTCCTGGCTGTCCCATTCATTCCATCCTCTTGGTGGGCAGGGATCTGTAAGTCCCTGAGTTCCCTGGCACGTTTGTGCCATTGAAAGATGTCACATGTATCCTGCTCCAGCATCCAAAGGCAGGATGGGCACCACAGACCCTGTTCCCCTTGAGCCCTGGAGGCTGTCCCTGGGGCAGAGCCCACACACAGGCCTGGCCTCCTCTGCCTGCTGTGCCCACTTCACCCCCGAGCTCATCAGCCTGAGAAATGTGGCACTGACTTTGCCAGGACTCTGTGACCCCAAGCCTGAGCAGAGCCCTGGATGTCCTAAATAGGTCACCCAGCACTCGGCACTGAGCTTTATTTCTGTAGCTTTGCTCTGAGGAAGTGCCCGTGTGAGCCCTGACCCGGAGCCCAGCAGGACTGATGCTGTGTGCAGACACCGTGCTGGCCCTCCAAACCAGCTCCCCTCCCTCTGAACTGCTCCAGCCTGCCCAGCCCAGCCTCTCCCAGCCCTGCTCCCACTGGGCAAGCCAGGACAGACTGGATGAACTTTGCAAAACTTGTAAAAGCCATTATAGCAGGCAACATGCTGACACAGGTCATACTGTCACAGCTGCTGTGGAGAGGCCACAGCTCAGGGACTTCACTCTAGCTACTCCAGCTGGGCTTTGCACAACTAAACCCACACCCTCCCCAAAAATGAGATCATTTTGGGCTACTCTGGGAACACTCTGCCTGGCCAGGTGATGTAGGGAAAGGGGTGTGTGTGTAGGGGGGTGTCTGGAGCGTCTGTGAGGATGCTCCCAACCCTGCATGCCCTGTCACCCACAGCTGCACAACTGGAATGACACCAAGAGACAGGCACAGATTGAGGACAACATCCAGCCTCCACAGGAAGAGCCTCCCACCCCTCCCATTCCATGGCAGGAATTTCTGTGGTTTCTTTGCCACTCTGGAAAGCAGCAGATTAGCACGGCTGCTCCCCAAATACAGGTGGTGTCCCCCCACCCAGCCACACCTGCTTCTTCCAAGTCCATCTGCTGCCCACGTGTGCTTTTTAAGCAAGCCAGGTGCTATTTTGCTGCAGGGAAGTTTTCCACACTAAAAGCTCCTTTTCTTTTCCCTTTATATAAAGCAGGTTTCAATAATTCCTCGGGGTCCCCTTCCAACCTGGTACTCTATGATTCTGTGAAAAGAGGAGGTTGCCATTTATAATGAATTGCCTGTGATGCAGCATATCCCAATTTTACCCAGAAAAAGGGATTCTGTAACCCTCCCTGAGCTCCCAGTGAGATACCATGAAAAGCCCTTCAGATCAATAGCATTGCCAATGCTATTCCCCTTATCACTATCACTTATCAGCTGTGTTCAGGCACAAATTATGGCTTTCACCCCCAAAAACGCCATTTCACCGCACTGGTCTGACACTGAGTCAAACTGACACAAACCCAGGAGAGATCCATCCCCTGGACCCAGCTCCCACCACCCAGGCAGGAGGGTGGGAAGGGTTGGCTTGGATTTGCCCATGGTCACATCAGGTAGGGATGATCTGCTCCTACCTGAGTTTTTGGGAAGTTCCTGTAAGGAAGAGAAGCAGCCAGATCTCCTGACACATCCAGAGCTGAATCCTTGGATCAAATAATCAGAGTGCCACCCTCTGCCTCTCCAGCTCTCCCTCCCCTCAGGGAGATGCAGGATGGCAACTGGAGCCACCACCCCACCCTGCAGGAATGGGGAATGTGAGCCACCACAGGCTCACATTGGACAAGATGACCTTTAAGATTCCTTCCAACCCAAACCATCCTGCTCTGGCCCGTCTGTGTTTGATACACACTGATTTAAAAAAATAAAAGGCAGGAAATGTGGACTGAACTGAATGAAGAGACTTCTCCCTGTGAAAGCTCAGTGCATATTTACACAGCATCCTGCCTTAATGCTCAGCTGCTTCATTTGTGTCACTTTAAGCCCTCGGCAGAAGGAGGGAAGTATTAGCTGGGGTTTAATTGTGTGCTGCTGGTTCAGCACAGCTCCCCATGAGCTGCTGTGGGAAAGAGCCCCGTGGCAGGGCTGGCATGGATGTGGAGAGGCAGTGACAGGGGACAGCCACTGGCAAAGCCACCAGCCAGGAGGGAGAGCAGCAGCAGGGGACACTTCCCCAGGCTGGGACAGATGGAGGACACCTCAGCCTTATATATAAGGTGAAACAGCATCAATTTGCACAGAGCTACCTGGCTATGTGGCCTCTGTGAGAAAACTCTGATGTGCATCACCCAGACCTCCTGTATGCAGGAGGCAGGAGTAGGTTCTTCCCCAAAACCCACCCAGCTGCTGAGCCAGCACTCCTGAAGGTGTCCCAGTGCCACTGGGGGCTCCTCATCCACCCCGTGCCTCCCCTCCAGTCTGCTCCATGCCAGCCCCTTCTGCCTCCTCTGGGGGAGTGAAACAGGCACTGGATGGGTTACATACAGACCTGTGGTCCATCCCCACCCCTCCTTCCCAGCAATGCCACCCCAGCCTCCACTCAGGTCACCACTGTGGGGTCCAGCCCTGAGCGTGGCACCGCCTGTGGAAGGACACAGCAGCAGGGCCCCAACTGCACCCATCTGACTTTTGATGAAAGGCACTTGGTTGCAGTCAATAGCATCTCATAATATCAAAAACACTGCAGGAAACATCTAGAGCTGAATTGATTATGGCACAGTAATTCTTCAGGCAGTGAAAGCAGGGCAATTCCCATGATGGGATTATTTTTTTGCAAGGCTTCACCTAATTTTCTTGATGTTATTTTCCCCCTGCTGCCTCCCCAGCCCTCCTTCCAAACCTCTCCAGCTTTGCACTGCTCTTTGATTTAGTCCCTGAAAACAATGCTTTTCTTAACACACTCCAGCACAGAGCCTGGGAAAGCATCACCACCACCCAGATTGCTGGGACTGAAAGATGTGCAGCAGGAAAAAGTCAGGGAAGATTTTGCTTTTGGCTCTGTAGTCAGCAACACACTTTGGGGAGACCAGAAAAAGCCCTGACAAGAACTCAAAACACCTGAATCAGAAAAGGAGCACACAGACCAAAAGGGGAATGATACAAAACCTGGGCAGAGCAGAGGCAAAGGGCAGTAGATTTTCACAGTCTGATCCAGCCTTGACAAAGCACAGGGAGGTTTTCTGAGAGAGCAGGCAAAGCCAGACAGGACAGACCATCCCTGCTCTGTGCAACACTGATATTGTCTGTAAACCACGCACTGAGCTTTTTGGTGCTTCTAAACTCATTTTGAGCTGATTTTGCTCTTTTGCTTGGGGGTGAAGGGGCCAGGGAGAGTCTGCAAAGCATCTCTCCTGCATCTGAAAACTGTGTGGAATGAGAAGGACCAGCACTGCATGAGCAAAGGTACTCTGAGCTGCCTGGGAAGTGCTGCACTAAAGGCACAAAGGGCATTTTTTCCTAGTAAATCACCCCAAGAGTCACGGTGACATCCTGGAGTGGAGAAGATCCCTTGAGTGCAGCAGCCAGAGCAGCAGGGCACTGCAGCAAGTCCAGCAGAGCTGATGGAAACATCACCCTGGCCCTGCTGCCGAGGAGAAGGAGCTGAAACTAATTAACTTCACTTGTCCTCATGGGCACAGCCATCCCGGGTCACTGGTTATGCCCAGCCCTGGCTGCCCCAGGGTGAAAACCAAATGGGAGCTTTGCCCCTCAGCCCTGTTTGGTTTGCATCCCTCATCCCTCCACAGTGAATCAACGTTCCTCTGCAGCAACATGTGCATCCCCCCTTTCCTTTTAGCAATTAATAAAACCCCATAAAAATAAACCTAGAGCTTTGTCTTCAGTGGTGCACCATATCCTGGTTTTACTGGAGAAAGTGAGTCTGTAACTCTCCCTGAGTTCCCAGGGAGATGCCCTTTCCAAGCCTGCGAGGGACAGAATCTTCTTGCTGTGCCCTAAAAGCAGAAGGACAAAGCTCCCCTGTTTGTGTCCATCTCCATTCCTGTCGTCTCCACCGAGGTGGCTTTTCCTCCCTGGTTGCTGAGCCTGTCACAGGTCTCTGGCACACTCCCAGGAACATTTTGGCTCTGCTGAATTTTATTAGTTTTGTCCTTTGGCTGAAGTGATCCAGCAGTAGTCACAGGAGAGAAAAACAGGAAAGGAGGAGCAGATCCCATCCACATCAGGCAAGTTTTAGGCAACTGAAATCTCATCACAACTGGTTTTGGGATAGTGCCGGTTCTTTCCACTGAGTTGTGTTAACAAATAACTGAAGAAAAGGCATTTCCCAATGCCACTGCCCCACCTGGGCTTCATCCCAGCACCGTGTCTGGGCCAGGGGATGAATTCCTTGGTCCTTCTTTCTGCAATCCTTCTAGTCCGTTTCCCAGGCAAGAGATGCACACAAAAGCAAAGGTAATAAAACTCAAATAGGGGTAAAAAATTGTAATTCAGGAAAAATAGTACAGAGAGGCTGTATAAAGAGAGAGGCCAAGGGGCTGTGCTTTGAACAGGCAGCTACAAAGCACACTCCAGCCACTGTTTAACAGAAAGCAAAGGCAGCAACATAAGAACAAATAACAACATCAAACAGGGAGGGAAAAACACCTTTCACTGCAGGGACCCAGGGCCTGATTGTGCTACCTCGCATCACCCTTTTTGCTAAGCATGCACAGTGAGTTAGAGCCCTGCCTCCCCCTCCAAACCCTCAGTGCTGCTGCTTGTCTCAGTGCTGGCAGGATCCTGCTCCACAGACCCCATCCGTGTGTCCTGGTGGATGGACACACAGCCACGGCAGCAGAGCTGCAACACGGAGAAGCTGCAGCGTCCAGTGCCAAACCCTACTCTGTGATGGGAGATCCCAGAGCCATCAAAGGGAATCATTCTGGGTGCGAGACAGAGTTTGCATATTTGGCAAGTGCTGGGTATTTTTAATTGTCTCAATAAACATATAAACAAAATCTGTTCACTCGCTGGGGTTTTTTTCCCTCCTGGGCTCTGCGGCACCATGGACGGGAGGAGCTGCACTCGCTCAGCTGCCAAACTTGTAGCTGGTGCTGGTGCTCCCTGTGATGGAGCTGCCTACGAGCCAGGTCCAAATTTACATCCCCTGTCCCTAAGAGGTTTGATCATTTTCTGTGCAGTTTTATGGTGCAGCATTAAGACCTCAAAAACGCAGCGGGTTCACACAACAGAGCACAGAGAGTGGAGCTCAGCATTACTGCAGCAGGAGTTATTAAAAGCCCAGGATGAGGGAAGGCTGAAATGTTCCCTGGATTCTGGGCATGAAAGATGCCGTGGCTGGTGATGGACAGAGACAGGTTGAGGGCAGTGAGGTCCCACGCCCTCCCAGAGGTGCTGGGTGACCCACATTTCAGTTCTGACCTACCCTATCACAGAATCACAGAATAAACTAGAGGTGATTTAAAGTTTGGGTTTTTTTTTTTTCCCCCTCCTTTCCTCTCTGCCCCCATTTCCCCATCACACTCTCACTTTGCTGCTCACACCCTTGGGTGGCTGCCGCAAGATTACATCTCCATTGAGTCACCCTGTAGCAAAGTGAGATGTACCTGACTCCTCTAACCTGCTCTCATAAATCACAGCAGGAGGCAGGGAGGAGGAAAAATCCTGGTAAGCAGCCAGGACGAAGCCAAGTTGACAGCTGCAGGGCAGGGGCTGGTGGCTGCCTCTCTGTAAAGCATCTGTCCTTTCTCTCCAGAGGATGAGGCCAAAGACTGCCTCTATCCCGGTGTTAAGCACTGAAAGCTGCTTCTCTACCACTTTCTGTGAGACAACAGCATCCTGGGGTGATAAGAAGCCCAGGCCAGAGCACAGGGACGTTATCTGTGGGGATGATGGTGTCTCTGATGTGCACAGTAATGAATTGCCCTCTCTGCAGAAATGAGTAAGTTGTGCCTGGTGATGCAATGATCAATTTGCTCCATCATGCAAAGCTGTCCATTCATCACAGGCATTGACTGCAGCCACTCACACCTTTTGACTGACCCCAACGGAGCCTGAGGCTCTGCAGGAGCTCCACGGGTCCCCACTCAGGAACAGCCTGGAAAAGGGGCTTCCCCTCTCCCCCAAACTCCTGGCTGAGGGTCCTTGAGACACTGTGCACCCAGAAATCACAGCCTGCTCTGCTCCAGAGGGGCAGCAGAAAGAAAAGCAGGGAAGAAAGACCAAATTCCCATGGCACCTCCTGCACCAGTGGCAGGCAGAGCTGGCAGGGTGCCCTCTGCCTGCATGCCATAGCTCATCCCACGAGGACCAGCCCAGCCCACGTCCTGACCTTCAGGGATGCTCTCCTGCAGCTGCACCCACTCCTCTGCACTCCTGCAGATCAGGCAGGAGGTTAAGGCACAGACAGGTGAACTTTGCTGCTGCGACAGCAGGGACAGCAAAGCTGTTTCCACTCTCCTGGCCCAGATTCCCTTTGCCTTTCTCATCCACTTCACTTTTCATCCTCCTCCACTCCCAGGGAGCCTCACACCACAGCAATCACCACTGACTTGCACAATCACAACTGTCCAAATCCCTGCAAAAGCCCTGCAAAATATCACTGCAAAACCCCTGTAAGGCTGGGGCAGCAATGAGGTTGCAAGAGCAGAGCAGGGCTGAGCTGGTGAATGCCATGGGCAGGAAGCAAAACCCTTGCTCCCATCCTTGACAGAAGACAGGATTCATGAGGGCACAGAGCTAGGGAGAAGAGTGTTCTGCCTCTGAGAGAATTGAAAACAAAAATAACAAACAAATAATAAAAAAAAAGAAATAAAAAATCCAGATGATTGTACTTTGGCAAAGAATTCAGAGAGCAAAGGGGCTCACTTGGGAGCAAAACGAAGATGAATCGACAGCGAGTTCAAGAGAATTCATTCTGCCGCTGAACACTTGTCTCTCCATCAGGACATCTCAAAGGCTTGTCAAGTGAAGGCAAGGCTTTTATTTGTTTCTATGGTTGCCATAACGATAGAGCTATATGTCATGTCAGGCAGCAGCTGAGGCTCGTGCCTCTGATTTATAGCTGCTCAACAGAAATTATCAACTTTCCTGCAGAGCGGGTGGCACGGTGAACCGTGACCAGCGGGCGTCTGCCAGTGCCGTGCTCTGCCCCCAGGGTCAGCTCTCCTCTGCGTCCCCCACAGCTGACTGTGCCCCAAGGGATGCTTTCATTATCCCCTGAGGGATACTTTTATTATCCCCTGCAGGGATACTTTCATTATCCCCTGCAGGGAAACTTTTATTGTCCCCTGCAGGGATGCTTTCATTATCCCTGCAGGGATGCTCGGTGCTGGGGCAATGGCACCTGGGGGCTGTGGGTCCTCCCCCTACACTGCCACAATTAGAGCAATTCCTGGTCCCACGGGACAAGCTGTACCTTCCAAAGGGCCAAACAGATGGCAAGGTATCCAGGGAAGGCCAGCAGGAAGATTAAACACCTAACAGTAATTAGTTTAACAAAATGTTATAGACTGCTGTATTTAACACCAAGTTATGGGAGACATACAGGTGAGAGACAGAAATGGGAACAGAAGCAAAGAGGGGTCTCAAAAACAAGCAAGACAAGGTGGGACTGGGATGCATTTCTTGTCCTGGCAGGGGATGTGCCTCAAGGCCAGTCTGCCCAGCCTGGGACCCAAGGAAGAGGCTGCCCAGCCTGGGAGAGCCCTGCAGCACTGCTGGCCAACCTCATCTGAGCAAAGACATCGCTGTCGGTGTGGCTGTCACAGCCCCAGGCGTGAGACTGACGCGATCTCTGTGCGGAGGATCAGGCCCTGGGGTTGAGGGAGGGGTGCTCAATATGGTCACTGATAAATTATATATGCAAGTTTCATTAACTCTAAGCACTCTCATTCTTAATTTATGATGCACAGCCCTAAGACCTCCAGCACCAAGTTTTGCACACTCCTGGGTGCTGTGAAGGCCCAGGACAAATGGGAGCATTCCTGGTGGGCTGTCTGCACAAAGCCCTGTCTCCAGGTTTCTCTAAAAGCTCAGCTGCAGCAGTGGAAGGAGGTTTGGGCCCTTCATCCCCATCCACCAAAGTACAGCTTGTTCCACTGCTCAGCAGTGAAACACACGGAGAACAGCATCGCAGTCAGCATTTCCCTGAGGAGCTGCTGAAAGGCCCAGCCCCACCTGTCCCTCTGCATCTTAAGCGTCTTCATAAAAACACAAGACCACATTTGAACCTTTAACCCTCTGAGTTGTAAAGACTTCATCACTTGTTTTCTCCAGAGCAGGCTTTCTGCAATTTTCCTCCATTAAACTCTTCACGACAAGTGACCCCAGAGCCAAAGGTGT
Source organism: Climacteris rufus (assembly GCA_013398175.1). NCBI lineage: Eukaryota > Metazoa > Chordata > Aves > Passeriformes > Climacteridae > Climacteris > Climacteris rufus. The sequence goes on along the minus strand of VZRZ01007427.1, from coordinate 1,291,008 downwards.
CAGACTAATGAAAGGTCTGCAGGAATGCAGCACGCTCATTATTAAAGACACAGAAGAAACAGCACTGAGCCACCATCACAGCGTTACAGGAGAGCAAACAGGGCACCCTGGGTGCTGAGACACAGCTGTAACTGCTGTAACACAGCTCAGGGTCTGCCCTGTGGCATGGAGATGTGACTGTATTAAAGCCCAAGCACTGCAGGTTCAGGAAGAATTTCTTCACTGGACAATGCTTGTCAAGCATTGGAGGGGGCTGCCCAGGGAGGTGGTGGAGTCCCCACCCCTGTAAATATTCAAGGAATGGCTGGACATGGCACTCAGTGCTCTGGTCTGGGTGACAAGGTGGGGATCAGTCACAGGTTGGACTCGATGGTCTTGGAGATCTTTTCCAACTTTGATGATTCTGTGATTCCCCTGCAGGAGCTCCCAGCATGGAAGGGCAGCAGTGCTACCACAGTCCCACAGTCCCAAAGTCCCTGCCTTCCCAAAGGCAGGAAAGGCAGTCCCTCCAGGCAGAGGGATGGCTGTGTTTGGACACCTGCACCATGGACAGCATGGACCTCAGTTCACCTCTGAGGATTGGTCTGGCATGCTGGGCCACCACCTGAACATCTGAACCACCAAAACTGCTCCCTTGAGAAGCTGCTTGTGTCAGTTCACAGGGACAAAGCAAAGAGGTTGCAATACAAGAAGCTCTAAAAGTACCTTCTTGATTCATGAAAGCATCCAAGAACCTGAGAAGAGGGTTCCACCCACCCTGGGGTGCTGAGGATCCCAAGTTTGCAGCTTCTCATTTGAGAAGTGTTTCAGTTCTAATGCAGAAATAATAGATCGCTTTTTTGCTTCTCACTGTATCTGTGAAACCTTCCATAATTCAACATCAAATATTTATTATTACGTTTATTAAAGTTTTAATAATTTAGCAACTCCTGTGTGTAAGATACAAGTGCCGTGAACTCACACCTCCCTTATTCCACCTGAGTCACTCCAATATTTATACCTGGAATTCTCAGTTCAGGTTCCACTTATGAGGGGAGCAGGCAACAGCCTTGTGCCAGAAGTTCCCCTCCTCCTGCCTGGCATTCATCCATCCCGACAGAGACTTTTCCACAAGGAGCAGTGCCCAGAGACAATTACTGCACTGGAGCAGAAAACAAGCTTCTGAGCCTCTACCTTCACTGAGGTACTTTTAATGAAGATGTGAGGAGGAAAGAAAGAAATAATGTTCTCTCGGCACTTTGGCTGGGAAAACATTCACACAAACCAAGGCAACGCTTCCCTTTCTCAAGTGAAAAGCAGAAGTTGTTGCAGACAAGAAAAACAACACTCCTAAAAGAGCCAAACTGTGTAGACATGTACCCTCAATCTCTTCACAGGAAAGGGAACAAGCACTAATTAGCAACAAAAACACACACTTGGAAGTGAGGACTTCTTGGAAGCCAGTCCTGGCTCTGCCATAGTTTCTGTAGGCACTTACTTCAACCACGGCCCTGCCAAGATGATGGGACAGAAGAAAGGAAATCCAGCAGCCCATCATTCCAGGAAAAGCTAAGACAGAAGGGGCTGGGGGACACAAGGATCCTGAGGGTGCCCAGGAAGATGATTCGTAACGCAACCAAGAATTCTCAAGTCAGGACATTGTGTCTGGAATCAACAGGAGAAAGCAGAGAGAAGGAATGGAGGGGAGGGGGGACCACAGAGTCTCCCTGGCCCCCACCAGTCACATGCTCAACCTTAATTGAATGGGAGAGAGTGGAATACACACTGAATACCTTCAGAATTAAACACTTATGGTTTACAGTTAAACCCTTGCAAACTAGATGAGGGAGGACAACCACCACCACCATGATCAGCGAAATATCCAGGCATTTACTGAACTCCAAAAATGAAAAAAACCCTCAAATTTTATAATAATTGGATGAACAACATGGCCTTTGACCCTTCATGAGCATCAAAGCAGATATCAGTGGCCAGGTGGATGTGATACAGGTATGAGTTTCAGAAAGATGACAGCACCTCCATCCCAGTAAAAGCATCCATTTAAGCACTGCAGCCTAACATTACATTTAAGCCACTTTCAAATTGCCTTGCCACAGGTTCCTACCAATTCCCCTGTCTGTACTGGCAGACTTCAGAGTTACACACTCATGCCTGACCTAGACCCATCAGCCCAAAGAGCCCAGAGAGCAATCACATCAGATGTCTTATTGGAAGGAAATTAATCAAACCTATCATCATAGAAATTACTGCATCTTCAATAACAATTTAAAGAGCAGTGTAGGCACTCAAGCATGAAGAAAACGAGAAATCTGCTTCCTACCTGACATCTGCTGGATCTTCTGTCACCAGAACATCTGTCTTGCAGCTGGCAAGAGGATTGATGGAAAGCTCCACGGGGGGCACCACGAAGCTCTTGCTGACTGGCAGCCACAGCCCTTGACCCAAACTGTAGGTGGACCTGGAAAAAGGGCAAATGTGTCATACGGGAACAGAGTGTCCACAGGGAATGGTGGCCCTCCACTGCACCTGCTCACTTGGAAGTCAGAGCAGTGGTGGCACCACAAGATGAGTCAGTAATTTGGTCTTGTCCTGAAAGCCAAGCGGGAGAGGAATGACTTGTGATGTGACAGGAGAACATGGGGATGGAAAAACTCTTTGTTTTCGTCAAGGGGGTGTTTCTCTGCATGCTGTCCTTGCTTTTGCTGAGGGTACAAGAGGAAGAACCCTTCCCTGCTTGCTGAATACAGACAAATCTTTGAGGTTTGTCACCGACACTTGTGTCCCCACGACAGCACAAGAAGATGGAGCTGGGAGTGACCAAGAGGTTGCATCCATTATGTCCTCATGGGTCTCCCTTCCCCGAAGTCCCAGCTGAACCCTCCTGCGACTCACCTGAGTATCTTCTCCGGCGCCTGCTCTCCTGTGACCAAGTCATATCCCCGCTCCAGCGTCGTGTAGGGCCAAGGCCTGGGAGGAGAGAGGGGAAAGCAGCTGAGCACATCACTCAGCAGGGCAAGGGACACAGCCCAGTCCCAGGGCTTTGGTGGCAGTGATCACCCCAGGGTGACCCCAGTGATCACCCCAGCCCACTGGGCTCCTCAGCAGCGCGGGAGCCGGGGCAGCGCAGCCCCAGCCGTGTCCCCACTCACCCTTCGCTGTGTCCCCAGTCGCTGCGCACACACAGGTGGCGATGGACGGGGTCCGGGGCGTACCCTTCATGGCAGCTGCACTCTCCTGGAACAGAAGAGGGAAGGATGAGATGTGTTTGCCCTGTCAGCAACCACAGAGTCCTGCCTGCCTCCCCTGCTGCCCATCTCTGCTTGTTCACAGCCACTCCTGGTCCCTGCGGTGCATCTGGAGCACTTTGGACCCCAGAAACATCCAGGAGGTGTGGAGAAGATGAGGAGATGTGAAAAGCTGCAAGAACACTGTTGTTATTCCCAGGGAGGGGACTGCATGATGCAGCAGCCACAGTAGCTGGGGATGGGGTTTCATGATGCAAAAGGTCTGTCCTTAAGCAGTGTTTCTGTGCAGTCCTGCAGCCAGGGGTTCACTCCTCTGCAGGGATCTTCACCTGGCTTGAGCAGAGCAGTGTCCACCCTGTGCAATCCCTGAGGGGGATGCCACCAACCCATCCCACATCCCCTTCCTGCTCTGCCACCTGGCACCAGGATGAGATAGCAGAGCCTCCTGCAGCCCAAACTCCTGAACAACTGAAAGATGCAGAACCCTCCAACTTCCATCCTCCACAGGCAGTGTCCATGCTGTGCTCCCATCCCACAGTGAAGGAGCTCTAAACCCACTCCCCTCCACTCTCTAGGTGCTGCGTCACCCTGCTCCTCTCCTTTGACAGCAGGAGAAGACAGTTCCCACACCAGAAACACAACCACACTTGGCCCAAATTGATTCAGTGTTTGGTAGAAATACATAACCCGGAGCAAAAAACAGCAAAATCAAAAGATTGTGTCTGGTTGCACGTGGAGTTTCTGCTACAAGCTGCTGCCAATGCTTTTCCCCCACCCTCCCCTCCTCTCCCCATCGTGCCTGACGGTGCAGCAGGCTGAGCTGCAAACACTGGTGAGGTGGGGACCTGGGGGGGAGATGCAGGGGAGGTGGGCACCCCCCTCACAGTGGCAACACAGACTGGCAGCTACCTGTGTGCTCCTCGGGATCCTAAGCAAGTTCTTAAAATGCTTCACAAGGATTACAGTAAAGAGCTTTATTGTCAGGAGGGAGAGAGATGGGGATTCAACCGCTGAGATTTTTGAGGAAGAGACGCCTGGGAAGGGAGAGGCAGCAGAAAAAGGAAAGAGATGGGGGGGGAAAAAGAGACGGCTAATGATGTGCTAAAATGCAACAGCACCTTCATGAAATATTCACTGCCTCAAACGCGTCTAATATTAAAGATTAAATGTCCTGGGATTTGTCCTAGCGACTTCGAAGCACTGATTTATGATCTGTCAAAAGCTGCTAACCTCATGATTCATAACAGGGGCGGCAGGAACATTGCTGCTCCAAAGGGAAAGAGTTGGGAGAGAGATGGCGGCGCTCGGCCCTGCTCAGGCTCTGCCGTGCCTGGGGGCTGGGGCGGTCCCGGTGCAGGGAAAAACACAGGTCCTGATGGCTCCATCAGTGATTTTAAAAAAAGAAAAGTTATTTTTTCCTTGGGTGCTTAGTACGCAAGTTTCCCCAGCCGTGCTGTGGATCATTAATTCCTGGCGCTTATTACATAACAAATATGTGCTCTGCAAATGAGAGACATCTCAAAGTGCTTGCGAAGCAGAGCTGGGAGTCCTGGGGCACCAGCTCGAGCTCAGCTCCTGCCACAGCAATTGGAGCAAGTCAAAAACACCTACAGAGGCTGGCACCCCCTGGCCTGAACGCCTCCCTCCGCGTCTGTGGCTGGGGGTGCTGGTGGTGCAGCCCCTTCCCACGGTGCAGGAGGGTTTGTTTTGTCTGCCCGCTTGTTTACTGCTCCATGAGCCTGGCGTCGGAAGGAGGAACTCTATCAACCTGCAGAAATATTGATTTTATCGACTCCAATCCTGGAGTTTCAGCAGCTGCAGCCAGCGCTCGAGGCTTTATAGGGAGGTTTATTGGGAGGTTTATTTCAGTAAGTGAGAGGGCAAGTGGTGGCACCAGCTGGGGAAGAGACCCAGGGTGGGAGAGAGAAGGACCAGCTTTCCACAGGTTATCCAGGGTGATCTATACACCTTTAGCAGAGTTTTAGAAATTGGATAGGAAAGCTCCCAGCAGAGGATCAGCTGAGTGCTGCAGTCTGCTTGGAAGAGTGAGAACTCCATCACCTTGGGACAGACAGTTTAGGACCTATTCCTCTATCAAGAACCACAAACAGACAACTAGGGGGGCTTCCAAAAACCCTCAGCAGAACCTGCTGTGCTCTTACAGGTTTTCAGGAGCTTTTGCCCTCTGCCCAACAGCATCCACCCTCCTTCTTTGACCCCCTGAACTACATAATTTTCACCCTCTCCCCATCCTCCTGGGGTGCAATGGGAGGATGCTGAGCCTGGCTAATCCCCATGGGCTGAGAAACACCTGATAAAGTGCCCAGAGTGATGGGAACAGGGGTTCCTGTACCTCTAAGCCCTCTTTCAGGTCTGTTTTCCAAAATGCTGCTAAATTAAACAAAGCCACCAAAAGCCCAAACAGCAGTGTCTTTGGTCAGAGCTACTACATCTCACAAGCTTCTGGGATGGACACAGTTAGCCACTCAAAATCTCTGCAGCTAAGTTAGGATTCAAGCTGAGCTTGAAGCCAAAGTCAACCAAAGTAACCAAGTTTGATAAATAACTGCACCTGGAGCTGGATGCAATTTCCACAGGTCCTGCACACGCCTCTGTACAGCTGCAGTGGGAGCACAAATGAATCAGGATCTACCCAGCCCTGTGACAAGAATCCTGCTTCCACAGCCACCACCCTGCACCCTGCCCATGCAACAGGCACGCACAGTCCTTCCTCTGCATTTGGATTGATAATCCATGGCAATTTTTCATCTGTTACAGCAAAAGGAAGGATCACTGCTCACTCAGTGTAAGTAAGGGCAGGTCCCAGTGCTCAGCTCCAGAGGTCCAATGTTGTATTTCCAGTGTGTTATTAAACAAGCTGCTGAAAGAGCAGGGAAAACGTCTGCATAAACCAGGACATGCAACACCACAGCTTGAATAAGTGGCTCAGAAAACACTTTATTCACAGAATCACAGTCACAGAATGGATCAGGTTGGAAGGGATCACTGGTGGGATCATCTGGTCCAACCTCTCTGCTCAAGCAGGGTCCTCACTCCTGCCCTCAGCTGGGAAAGGGAGAACATGAGCATGAGGAACCTGGAGGAACGGGGCAAACCAGGGACACATCGCCCCGGTTTCCATCAGCAGGTGTGAGCTGCCTCTGCCTGTCTGAGCCAAGGGCTCCTCATGTGCCTGTGCTCCATGCTGGCTTCAGTGCTGGAGCTGCAGGAGGGAAGGAACAGGCTGCAGCCAGCTTTAGCATCCATGGATTTTGGCTCAGGCTTGCCCCAAGCTGAGGCTCACACACCTGAAGGACATGAACCCAACACAAGCCACATCCAAGCTTGCCACCTCCAGCAGCACAGGCATGGTACAAAGCCAGGTATGTGGAGGACAAGGGCCCTCCAGCTCCTGCTGCATCCTGTCCAGCACTGCTAGAGCTTTCAGCTCTCCTTTTTTATAACCAAACTGGAAGTTGCTGAACTATTCCTTCATTGCACTCACCACACCATGCTGCTGCTTCTGCTGCAAAGGGGTCTCACACTGCCCCCACATCCTGCCTGCCTGTCCCCCCACTGCCTGGGAGCAGCAGAGCAGGGCTGCAGGATGAACCATCAGCATGCCAGGATAATCTTGTTAGCCTCATTATGGAGAGAGCCGATCCGTGGTGATAATGCTGCAAGAATCCCCCTAATCCACCCGCCCAGTGCACAGCATGACATGGAGGCTCCCGGAGTCCCTGTGCTCCCAGGGAAGCTGCTCTTTGCTGTCATTGGCATTGTTATTTAAGGAGCTGGAGGAGCTTTGGCAGTGGTGGAGGAGAGTTGTTGCTCATCAGCCTTTTCTTGGCACTGCTGGTGTCTGTGATTCCCTTCTCCACGGCAGCATCTCCAACCCTGGCGCTCACTCCTGTCCTGGAGGGATGCCCTGCTGTGCCAGGGCTATGCCCCAGCTGCACAGGTACATCCTGGGGACAAGTCCAGACCCCAGCTGGGCTGGCAGCCTGATCCCAAAGACTGTGGGGCTATACACACACACATTTCCACCTGTGTGAGCATTGCACAAACACACTCACACCTGCTCCATGGCTGCCTCTCCCACCCAAAGGGATACAGAGTTCAGCCACAGTGTTTTGTGTCCACTCCTCTCTGGACAGACACAGCCCCTGCAGGGAACACAGCAGCCCCAGCAGAGCATCCTCAGTGCCACTGAGCCTCAAAGCTGCAGCACCACATTCCCAGCCTCCCAGAAAAGGTCTCTGAAAAGCTCCTCTTCTACCCCTGGTGCCTGCTGTTCCTGCTCTTCAGGGATGGCAGTTTCCAAACCTGAGTCTCTGCTGCATCCTGATGAGAAATGCAACTTCCACAGAAGCAGTTTAGCACTTGAGGAACAAGACAAAGAAACTGGATCCTGCCCAGCTGACCTGGCACAGAGCATGGAGGGAGAACCTGGAGTCAATTTGACACTTATGCCTCCTCTCCTCCTGCTGCAAGTCACCCTCCTCACCCTCATCCATCACAGCACTTAAGTGCAAGCTTAACCTCCTAGGATTGTGCCTGAGTTTAAGCTCTGCACAGATTTAATTCTCATTATTATCTGCTCAGCTCCTACACCACACCTCCAAGGAACAGACAAACTGACGCAAGGAAGCAGAGAGAGCTCCCAAGGGTGGCCTGCTGTGCCATGGCTGTCACCTTCTGGGCTGGGCACTGCCCCAGAGCTGAGCAGGGCAGGGTGAGAAGCCCCTGCAGCACTGGTGGGATGGGCCCAGCCAGGGGGATGGGTTCAGGAGCAGCTCCATAGAGCAAAATTCATCCCTCTTCCCTCCTCCCTGTGCTCTTTAGACAAGCACAAAAATGCCATTACAAGAACATTAGCAGCTGCAGGATTAAACACTCTAATGGCAGAAAATGAGAGTGTAAAGACAGCACAGATAACCTTAACTCGGCCCCTCACAGGCACGGGTTTTGATTGCTGTTTATGTATAACACTTCAGCCTGGAGCTAAATTAGCTGGGGAGTTAACTGCCTGCTGCCCTGCTTGGTGCACGAGGCAAGCTGTGCCACCACAGGAAAAGGAATGGGATATTACATGGGTTTTGACCAAGTTATTAAACTCCATACCTTAGAGAGACAGAACCTCATCCTATAAAAGTCTAAGTCAATAAAGGCACCAGGATCCTCCAACAGTGAAAACAGCAGAAGTGCACGAGAACAAACAAATATTATTTGATGTGCACAAAACCTGCATGATATTAAATTGAACTATAGGAAGAAATGGCTGTTTTCATAAACACAAATACACCCTTGCCAAGGTTGGTCATCTCCTGATTTACATGCTCGGCTCTGCAACCTCCAAATCCCCTTAACAGGTTGCCTTTAAAAAAAAAGCAGCTCTGTGTAAAAATTACTTTCATCTGCCTCCTGCCCACAACACACCCCTGTCCTACCTAGACAGCAGCACCATCTGCAGCTCTGGTGACAAACTGGCCCATTTAGATGATGATGGAAACCCTTTTTTTTTTATCTCTTCCTGCCAATTTCCAGAATAGAACCTTTGCTACTACATTTCATCTGCTCCTCCCAAGCTCGTGCCTC
>VZRZ01007427.1:1147272-1282081 GCA_013398175.1 Climacteris rufus | reverse complement strand
GGCGGGGGGGGGGGGGGGGGGAGGCACCAACTGTAGATGCAATAAGAGAATTTTGATGAAGAAACGCCTGATTTATAGATGGGGGAAAAAAAAAATTCAACACATTTGCACCTGCTAATCAAGGTAGCTATCCATCTCATTTATGCCACTGCTCCAGCAAGCCTGACAGCACAAAATCAGAGGCTGTTTCTTCCAGCATTTGGCCCTGAGGGACTGATTCTCCAGCAGGTCTCTTCAGCAATGCCCACAGAATGTGCAAGTGAATCGGTTTTGTGCATACAAAGCAGGTAATTGTGCTCACAAATCAGGATTTGCATATGCTGCTGGAAAGGGCTGCTCTCATGGAGGCTGGGAAGGGAGGCCAGGGAGGCAGCAGGCACTCCTGGATTTTACCCAGGGGTATCCCAGTGCGTGGCACGAGCGGCGGCACCGGCAGCACTCCCCACATCTCTTCAAAATATGGAGAGTGAGGAGAGCTGACAGCGAGTCCCACAGGACAGCAAACCTTCCCTGTTCTCATCTCAAACAGCACCTGCAAGAGGATGGGGCGTTTAGGCAGAACCTCTCCAGCCAAGGAGCACATCCTGCCCAGGGAGGTGCCTGTCCCATCTGAAGGGGCAGCTGGGGCACGGCCACCGTGTCACATCTGCAGGGAGGAGCCCCTCAGCAGCATCCACTCGTTTCTGTACTTGCAGTCATGTCAGCCCAACCAGCCTGGCCGTTTCCAGGCAGAAGGGATGAGGGAGATGACATTTTGTTCATGTGCAGATGTCAGTGCTCCCTCTGAAATGCTCTGATGAGCTGGGGCTTTGCAACACAGGTTTCAAATTTGTCAGGGGGGCAGCAATCATTTAATTAAAGAGTGAGTCACACGACAGAGATGCAAGGGAAGGCAAATTCAGGTCAGGCAACAAAGTGGATTTTGGCATTTCCTAGTGTTTCAGAGCCTCTGTTTTCACCGGGAATTATTCTCCAGCACTTGGTGTCTGGAGTCACAAGTCAGTAAGTTCTAAGGACAAATCCCATCCAAAACTCCACCCCAAAGAGGTGTTCAGTGCTGGGAAAGGTAAGAGCTTGAGTCTCACCAGACAGAGCATATGTGACCTGGGGCTCTCTGTCAAAAGGTGTGCCAGGAGCCCATGGCACTGCCACCAAGGACAGGTCCTGCCCACAGAGGTCTGTCTACACCTTCGAGCAAGGAAACTTTGGGAATAGGCTGGAGCCACACTGCCATGGAAAGTGGCTCCAAAGGTAAGACTGAAATCAGAGTAGCCATAAATGTGCTGGAGGACCTCAGTGCTGGCTCTGCTCTCTTCACAGGGGCAATTTTGGAGGCTTTCAACCTCCAGAGAGGACAAACTTCAGTCCCTCATCCTCATGGACACTGCCCAGCCTGAGAGGACAAAGGACAGGGGAATCCCTGGCACCCATCACTTGTGATGCTCACAGAGAGGATAAAATCCCTGACCCAAAAAGGTTGAAATCCAGACAGGATTTATGTGCCACAGTAAAACCACAGGCCTTCCTCTCTCATGGTGATAAAAATAAATCAACCTTAAAAATAGAATGACATTAATAAAAATGAATCTAAAAGTACATGCAGTGTATCATGGGGTTACAGTCTGCCCCAGCCTGCTGGGGAAACCTCACCAGTTAAAGGCTGGTCCATGGTGATAAACAGACTTGGTGCCTGGGGCTATGTCCTGGCATAGAGGGTCAAGCAGGTACTTCCAAAGGCCTAATTTCAGTTCCTGTGAAGTTTGGACCTCTTAAGGGAGTCTTAAATTTAGGCTATAAAGATCAGCAGTCCCATTAGCCAGCCCTGCTCGACCCATGCAGATCCAGCTGACAGAGATAGGAGAAAAATTCCATTTTATCCATGTGCACACTCCCAGGCTGGGGAGAGGGGGAGGAAGCCCCTGGACAGATCTCAGGTGAGGGACCTGAAGGCTGAGACAGAGGCTGCTCTGTCCTCACCATGGGCAAGCAGGGATGGTGGGCACCAGGGCCGGGAGCCGCCGAGCAGCTGCCAAGGCCCAGCCCCAGCAACTCCCAGGGTAACAAGCATCGCTCCCTTCCCTGCAAACGAGATCTGACACGTCCTGCTCAAGCGTGGGGCATCCAGCAAGAGCGACAAGCTGCTCTGGGAGCGGGGACACAGCAGGAGCAGCAGCTGGGCCGGCGCGGCAGAGCAGCCGCTCCTCGCAGAGGCCACGCCAGGACCCAGCCAGGCCTGCTCAGTGCCAAGGGTGGGGCTGGCGAGCGCAGCCACGGGGCTCTCCCAACAGGGGACTCGTGCTCTGGCTCCATATGGTTTCCCCATGGTTTCTGCTGGAGGCAGAGTTGTTTCTCTCCTCCTCTGAACCAGGGGACAGCTGAGTGCATCTTCCCTCTCCTGCTGAGGTCGCTGTGTTTTGCCAATGCCTGAAACAAAAATCCTTCTGCTCTGTGACATCTGGATGAGAGCAGCCTCCTCCTGCACCTTCATCTGCCTGCTGTCACCTCTCAGCTCTCCTTGGGGCTTCAGGTGATGCCCAGGGCTGTCTACACAGGGAATTCATCCAGCATCACCATTGTGCTGCAGCCATGCCTGCCGGTCCCTCCGTCAACACAAGCCTTGAGGAACAGGCATACTAAGAAGAGAAGATTGTCTTGACCAGGAAAATGAGTTTGTAAGACCAACTTCAGTATTTGCATCTCAGCGGAGCAGGGAGGGATGAGAACAGGGTCACCCCCACCATCCCACGAGGCATTCATGACTCCAAAGGATTTCTTATTCTAATCCCTGTATTAATGGCAGTCAGTGGCTTTGGGAGGCTTAGGAAAAGCCTCCTCCATGGTGAGCCATCCTTCAAACCCCCTGGCAGAACCAGACACCAACATCCTTACCTGCAGCCATGAATCTCACACACAAACATGAAGTGAAGCTCATTGCTGAGAGGGAAACAGCTCATAGGAGAGCCAGGGCTAACCTGGGATGGCACCTCTGTGAGGATATGGGGGTTTGGGTGCTCTTTAGATGCTCAGCAAGTCAGGTCCAACAGGGACACTGTCTCCACAGCACCAAGAAGGTATCCCACCCAAAGCTCATGGCCCACTGGTGGGTGACAGCACACCCCAGCACAAAAACCCAGCACCGTCCCCAGGCCACTTTCCTATGCAAGGTCCCATCACCCACATCAGCTGAGGAAGTGTCACCTCCTGAGGGCCAGTTGTTGGCTGAGGTCTCATACTCATCTCCCACCCACACAGACCCCCTGCCCTCTTTCACCAGCTGCATGTTTGCAGTTTTGTGTTCTCAGCTCGCTGCAGACTCCAGGAGCTCCACATACCATCCAATAAGGACAGAAGGGAAGTTCACAATTCTTTGCCCAGCCCCACATCTGAGCCCCAGCAGGGCTCACTGCTGCCCCATGGGCAGTTGCTGCACACAACCAGCACACAAACGTGCTCAGCAAAACACTCATTTACAGACGAGGAAGGATGGCAGACTTCACATATCCACCAGGAAGGGTTGGAGGACAGATCCAACCTAGGTGACCACCAGACCCTCTGCCCACCACCAGGCTAAAGCAGAGGTGAGCCAAGAGGGCACTGAAACACCCAGTGACCAACTTTCTCCCCCACATCTCCAAGCTTTCCAAAGTCTTCACTCTTCCTCAGCCTCCCTTACCTGTGTCTTGGTCACACAGCTGCTCACAGGCATCAGTGGTCCTCTGTCCACAGAGGTCCCTCACCCAGGGGGACGTGGCATTGATCTGGTAGTACAGGGACAGCTTGGCTGGATTAAGCCAGTCAGAGATGTCCAAGTAGCTCCCCTCGCTCACAACGAAGCTGCTGCCTGGGGGTGGGGAAAAAAGTGTGTTAGGTGAGCATAAAAACGTAAATGAAAAACCTCAAACATGCATTTTGGCCCAGTATCAGAACACTACACTCCTCAGGAGCTGCTGTAATGACAGTATCTGCAAAATAATAATGAGTTCATCAACACTCAGACCCAAAGAACTTCATTTGATCATTTCTCTCCAGAGGAATGTGCCCCAGCAACTGGTCCATCAACTCCTCTGCCCAGACACCTCCCTGTCCCTACATTACTGGATTTGATTCCCAGACCTCTGCAGAAACATGGACCAGTGTAATCATTCTGATCCATAAGACTGGAGCATCACTGCCCCAGCTCATGCAGGTGGTGTCCACGAGGCCCCTGGAGCTCAGGGCAGAAGCACAGGCTGTTCCCACTCCACCTCTTTAGTTGAAGGTGAGTGAATTGGCCCAACACACAGCTTCTTGTATGAGTGGCCTCACACCAGACACTCACCCATCCTCTCCCTGCTGAGAGATAGCAGTGAATTCCTGCCAAAAATATTTTCTTATGAAATCTTACGCTTCTTTATTTTGCGAAACGTATTTTTCCCCACTGGCATCTGGGAATATGCATCATCTAATTAGCCAAATAGATTTTCAGTTCAGCCCAATCATTTCCTTATCTAACATCTGAGGCCCAGCATCGCTTGGGGGATTTTTCAGGCACAGAGGTCCTCATTAACTCTGATCTTCAATTACATTGATTATAAGACTGCCTCCATAACAGTGCTGCACACATCAGAGAGGAGCCAAAAAACCTCTGCCATTAAGTGGTGTTTTGCAAAACTTACCAGGATAAAAGCCTCTAAAAAGAGGGGAGAAGAAACCTGCAAGGAAGAGTGGGCAAGGGGAACTGTCAGGTGGCCTGAGAACCCACAGCCACCCTCACTAAGTGTGAGAACTTGCAATGTAGGCAAAAATTGTGACCACTGGCTGAAGATTCAAATCCTTCTCAGCAATTACCCAAGGATAGCAATTCTACAGATCCAGGGTCTATAGCCATGAAACTTTAAGGCTTATGCCACTTAGTAAAGGACTGGGACATCATTTTTTAAGCACCATCTTACCTTCATGAAAGCCAAGAGATTAAAAAAGCAGGACAATAAACCTGCAGCAGCAGCCACCCAACATGAACCTGCTGAAATACAAACTCTGAATCTCCTTTTGAAGAGGATCCCTGATGTTTAGCAAGAAGGAGCCCTTCTCACCCCTCATCCTGCGCCACGTTATCCATGCAAAGGATAAAATAAGCAAAGCCTCAAGTCAAGCATCCCAGTGAGTGACCTCATTTTCAGGCATCCCAAGATCTCAGCACCATACAAATCCAAGCCCTAATTTCACATAAATGCAAGTCTTTGACACTCAGAGTGTTTATATACCATAAACATATTCACAGAGGCATCTCTACACTCAAAGCCAGTGGAGGCTGCCAAGCTACTGACTGCTCAAGGAAATGAAAATTAGACATCCAGGATCCAGCAGCTCTGGAGAGGCAGCAATGCAGCAGCTGCCCCACCAAGGCTGCAGGATACATCTCAATCAGACACGTGGCACCAGCAAATCCCTGGGTAAACCCCCCCAGCACCACAGCAAAGCAGCAAAAACACTGAGCACAAAGAAGTTTCTTAAAGACACGTGGTCTTATTTCTAATTATTCTTTTCCATGAATTTTTAAAGATAGCTTTAAACACCAATAAAAACAATTGCTGGTTTCTTTTACCAAACAGAAATGCATCATGAACCCTTTGGGAGTGTTTACTATTTACGTGTAGGTGTCTATGTAGTAACCTGTCAATTTTGTTTTCCTCCTGATTTTCGCAGCTCCCTAATAAAGAGAGAGGCTTGGGAAGCACGTAAAGTTGTTTTGAGACTCAGCTACAGACAACTCCCTCTGCACCCGAGGACTGAAGAGCGAAACCAGCAGCTCTCGATTAAATCCCTACTTAATGAACCCCACTTCTAGTTAAAATACAGCCTGGAAGTAACAGAGGCAAAACTGACACAAACCAGACACATCATCAGTATTCAGAGAGACAGAGGTGACTGGAGCTGGCAGAGGGCCCAAGAGCTGCCAAGAGGGCAGAGGAGGTGGAGGAAGAGGTCAGAGGGTCAGGTGGGCAATGGAGGGGTGACCTCTGGAGCTCCCCACCATGGAATCATTTAGGTGCAAAAGATCTCTCAGATCATTGAATCCAACCATTCCCCCAGCACTGCCAAGGTGGCCAGGCCCTGTCCCCAAGTGCCACATCCACACACCTTTTAAATCCCTCCAGGGATGGGGATTCCACCATTGCCCTGGGCAGCTGTGCCAGGGCTTGACAATCCTTGAAAAAATTTTTCCTTAAATCCAACCTAAACCTCCCCTGGTGCAACTTGAGGCCATTTCCTCCTCTCCTATTACTTGTTACTTAGGAGAAAAGGCCAATTCCCCCCTGGCTGCCCTCTCCTGTCAGGAAGTTGTGGAGAGCCAGAAGGTCCCCCCTGAGCCTCCTCTTCTCCAGGCTGGGCCCCCCCAGCTCCCTCAGGTGCTCTTCCTTAGACTTGTGCTCCAGCCCCTGCTCCAGCTCAGGTATTTTGAAGACTAATTATTTTTTTTTTATTTTAGTAGGTCTGATTAAAAATCAACCTAATTATCAGGTTTGCATGTGTGTATGTGTGTGTGTTTGTTTGTTTGTTTGAAAAGCAGAAGTGAAAACATTTGAATCAAAAATTCCCGAATGCAGGCTCAGTGTGAAATGGAGGTTTTTCTACTTCAGTCTGAAAAAAAACCCAAACGTGGAGAAATTAAAGCTTTTAGTTTCCTTTCTTCCTCCTTCCTTCCTTTCCTTTCCCTCCTTCCTCAGAGGAGGGAGGGGACAACTTCCAGCAGGGAAACTTCTCACATCTCTGAAGCTGAGTGTGTGGCAGGATTTTGAGAGGTGTTCACAGACAGTCTCAGCACCTTTGCTTCCACTGAAAACACAAAGAAACAAACACCCCAATCTTGATTCCTTTACAGCTTGCCTGGGAAATAAATAGCAGGAAAAGGCATTCTACAAATATTTTGAAAGCTAAAATTCTGATTATTTCAAAGCCTTTTCCCAAATTTTTTTCTCTTTATTTTCAAAGAATCCACACATAGAAAACACTTTTCAAAAGTCGCCATTGTGCACATATCAAAATCACCTTGAAAAGCTCGGAAAGGGCAGGTTGAGGAACAAATCCTTTTAGAAATTACCAAGAACAAACATTCTGTAAGCAAGAGCTCCTCCAAACACCTTCAGCTTGCCTGGAACATCAGCTGGGTTTGTTTTCCCCAACGCGCAGTGCTGGATGGAGGGAAGGGGAGTGATGGGGGATTTGAGTGGGGCAGGATCCACTACAAACCACCCCCCTAAAACCTTCCTCAAGGACCTCAGACCCTATTAAATCCCTCCCACAGCCAGTTTGAAGCACACCTACAGGCACTGCCTGCAGTCCCCGGAGCAGATCCCAGCACAGGCACTCTGAAGGCACCTGGAGGGACTGTCCACCCTGATGTCCTTTGCTGCCAACCTTCCCAAGTGT
The DNA here is from genome assembly GCA_013398175.1 of Climacteris rufus. Taxonomy (NCBI): domain Eukaryota; kingdom Metazoa; phylum Chordata; class Aves; order Passeriformes; family Climacteridae; genus Climacteris; species Climacteris rufus. The sequence goes on along the minus strand of VZRZ01007427.1, from coordinate 1,274,671 downwards.
CACTCTAGACACAAATGTTGAGCTTCCCTCTCAAAACCTCACTGAAATCCCCCTTCAATGCCAACATTTCAGTCTCAGGGTAAACAACCATCAACCAAACAAGAGAAAACAGCAACAAAACCACAATTCTCCACCCACCACCGCCTCCCAGGAACTCTGTTGTAGGACGTATCCCCCCAAACGCTGTTGGCTTTATGAGCCAGTCATGCCATGGAGCAGCGTGGAGAACAACAGCACACAGCTACAACCCCCTCCCAGCTCCATGAAGTCCACCAGCACCTCGGGGGATTGATTTGTTTGGGTTTCTCTGTGTGTGTGTTTTCCACTCCCCCCGTCCCTTCCCCAGCACTGATCAAAGCCGGGAGAGTTAAGGCAGCGTCAGAAGTTCGTGTCTCTCATGCTGGGGTCTCCTTCAAAGTTCACTGGAATTGCTTAAGCCCTGACAAAAGAGGCTTGAAGTTTTGACATTTCAAAAATCATTTTCAAGAACACAACAGGATAAAACAGCTCAGAAGAGATATCTAACAAGGGAAAAGAACAAAGCACCCAAAAGGCAGCCAAAAGGGTTTGGCTTTTCCTTTCTCTTTCTTTTCAAGGGAAAAGATCAAAACGTAATTTTTTTGAAGAACATCTATTTCTTCCTCCCTCTGCTCTTTTTGTCATCTTTGGTCCATTCACTGTTTCTTGGCCAACAAAACTCCTTTTCATCTAAAATTAGTATTTTGTGTTGGGAAGCAATGGGAGGTCATACTACAGGTTGCTGTTAATGTATCCAGCCCTATACTATCATACAGCTCTAATCCTGTTACAGATATTTTTTATAAACACTAGAGGAAAGATTATTCCTCTTGCTTCATTCTATAGGTACAAAGAATAACACTATTTGATTTCTTCAGAGACTTTTTTTTTTTTTCCTTTTTAAACTTGAAAGAGCATTGCCCAAAGAGAAACTCCTCCCCTATCAGCTTCTTCCCTTGATCAGCTCTCCCTCTCCTGTCCTGGTCCCAGGGCATGAAAACTTCTGCTTCTTAAATTTCTTCCACAAATTTACAGAAGAACCAGAGTTTGGATGCCCAGGACACACATGTACTGACCTAAGCAAAGAAATGGGGTTTGGGGCAGGATTGCATCCATAGACTAACCCAGAGCTCATCTTCATCATCCCTCTCCTGCTCAGCACAAAACCAGGCAATTTTGGAATAATCTAAATAGTTTTAAGTCAAACTCTAAATTCTATAGCCTAGTTTTAATACAAGGATAGCATCACACCATATTAAAATCCAAGCCAACAGACTTCATATATTTTTTTTTTAATTGTTTCTCTCTCAACAGAAATGCCCAAACAGGAAGTTTTAGAACAACACAAGCCTACAGACACTCCTTTCATTCAGTCCTCCCTCATCCAAAGCACACACAGTTTATATTTAAGTGCTTGACTGCAGGGTGTATTTTCAGCACAGGAACTGCAGCCATGAGCTCTCACATCCCCATCCCAACAGTGATCAAACCTGGAGAGCCCCATCCCCTCAAAATACCATTGATCCTGCAGAGCTCTTCCACCCTGGCAAAGCAGAAGTCAATTAGCAATACAAGTCTGTGTGTAATTACAGCTCAGACTAGAACCATCTTTCCTGTGGGAGGAGCAGGGTTACAATTTAAGTGTTAAATTGCACTTTCTTGATAATTCTGACAGACACTTCCTTGGGGTTTTCTTGTCAGTCAGTCTTGATTTTGCTGAGCTTCTGACAAACAACACAGTATTTAACATTATACAGCAGGTGATGGTTCAGGAAGCTTTTCCCAAACCCAAGCAAGAAGGCAACTGCCCACCCTGCCTTATGGTCAAGCTCACACTGCAATGAGATCTCCCATGGCAGCAGTAGACAATGTAATTGTGGAGGTGCTGGTAACAGCACATCTCTGTCCTCAGAAGGCATCTGGGCCAGCAGTGGCTGACACAGAAATTAGACTCCTGAATAAAAAAGCTTCTCCTTAATGCTCCATATCTCCCAACTCCCACGCTGCAGCCTGGGGCTCTTTAGCAGTGATGCTCTCCAGATATCAGAAAAGGGTTCAGGGAAATCCAGCCTAAATCTAATCACATCACAGTGCACAGAAGAGCTATGATCAGCTTTAAGAAACACAGTGTGTGTGAATGGAGATTTTCCAGCCAGCACCATGACCAAACATCCTCCCAGGACAGCAGGAAACACAACCAAGAGGCAGCATGTGCAAAGTTAATGCCCACGGGACAGAGGTGAGCTTGCACCCACTCACCAAGAGGTTGTACATCAACAGCATCACTTGTTGGGAGAACGATACAGTGAAGTAGTACATTTCTAGCTATGGAGCCTGAAAAATCCTCACTGAGTTTCTGCATCATTGCTGCTGCTGGTATCCCACAAATTCTTGTTCAAAAGTCAGCCTGGCCTAAACTTCCTGGGACAGACCCACCACCACACTGCAAACTGGCTGGGTCTCACCCTGTGGATGCATGGAATCATAAAATCACTGAATATCCTGGGCTGGAAGGCACCCACCAGGATCACTGAGGCCAGCTCCTGGCCCTGCACAGACCCCCCACCAACCCCACCCTGGGCACCCCTGGCAGCGCTGTCCAAACGCCCCTGGAGCTCTGGCAGCCTCGGGGCCGTGCCCATTCCCTGGGGAGCCTGGGCAGTGCCCAGCACCCTCTGGGGGAAGAACCTTTCCCTGATCTTCAGCCTGAGCCTCCCCTGGCACAGCTCCAGCCATCCCTGGGTCCTGTCCCTGTCACAGAGAGCAGAGATCAGAGCTGCCCCTCGGGAGGAAGCTGTACGAATGCAGAAGTCAATGTTTGCATCTCCCATCTATGAGAGGAAGCAGATAAATTGGTCAAAGATGTGCCATCCCTCCCAGATCAGAGGGTCAATGGTGTTGGCAAAGCTCAGCAGATGCCAGGGGTGCCCTGTCCCCAGGGCTGGGCACATCCTGCCCCTTTCAGGATGCAACAGCTCCCAGCTCTGAACCAGCTGCTGCTCACACCATCCAAACACCACCAGCAATCCCACTGGCTTTGCTCCAGTGAATCCTGCAAAGGAGAAGAGGCATTGGGCTTGCCTTGCAAACAGAGCTGCCCCAGGAGCTGGGAATGCCTGTGGCAGGCACAGGGCTGGGGGAGCCGGGCAGGAGCTCAGCTCAGGTTCACAAGCCTGTCAAAGCCACGATAAAAACATGATGTACTTCAGCCTCCAGAATCTTATTAGTTCTTCATGCAAAGAGCGTTCACGCCGTAAAACCGTCTTGGAATCCCTTTGATCCACGCTGATACAGTTCATAAATTGATGTTAATATTTAGAGTTCATGTCTGGTAACGCTGCAGCCATTTGCTCACATTTTCTTGCCAGGCAGGCAGACACGGGAGCAAAGTGAGCTGTAACACAGGCACGGAGGTGACCCCGCTGATTACGAGCTGATGAAATAAAATGCAATTTGTAAAGCTGCCCCAAACACAGCCACCTTACACAAAACACACGGGATCTGGGGCAGCCAGACGTGGCCCTGAGTGCAACAGGAAAGTGTTGCTTCTGTAAAAGCCCTGACCCAGGTCTCCATACAGCAAAACAGGCACCTCTGCAGCAAAACAATCCCAGGGGGAGAACACAGCACAAGAAAAATCTGATTTTAAGCCACTCAGTTCTTTCTGCTGATTTCAGAAGGGAATTTGTGGAGATGGGAACAGCTGGGCCCCAATGGCAGAATCCCTCTGAAAGCCCGGAGATACAACAGAATCACAGAATGCTTTGTGTTGGAAAGAACCTTAAAGATTACCTCGTTCCACCTCTCTCCCATGGGCTTTAACATCTTCCACTAGAACAGGTTGCTCAGGGCTCCATCCAGTCTGACCTGAGATAGAGATCTGATCTCAGAGCTTTCTCCATCCTTCTGGTACAAACCTGGGGAACTTCCCCTGTGAATCAAAGAGTGGCTCCAGCTTCTCCTTGCTGCCAAACGGGATGGGGACACAGCCAGTCCCCCACCTCCCATCTCCCTGCAGCCACCAGTGCAGCACATCCTGAGTGCACTCAGGACACAAGGTAATGCCCGGTCACCTCTGAGGGCTGCAGAAGATTGAGCAGGAAACGTCAAGAACAAACAATTTAAAGCAACACATTTAATTAAAACCAAAATGAGAAGTTGTTGCGAGTCCAACAATTGCAGTCTGCAGAGCAATCTTCAGGGAAAATTAACACAGGATGCTAATAGCAGCATCCAATTCACCAGAGTCTTGGAGGAGGGGGAGTGGGGGGAGGTAGGAAATAATCTGCAGATGAAACAAATACTGATCAGCTGCACGGCAAGGACAGCTCGGCATCGCTCAGGCGGGCAGACGCAGATGCACGGAGATTAAAAGAATAAAAAAAAAAAGCTTCCTCCACCTCTGCTGTGTTGTCAGATGCTCCAATCCAAAACACAGTCTTGAATGGAAATCCTGCTTTGTGCTGCTCTCTTGTTTTGCCAAGGAGGAACCTGGGTTTGTTTTCAGGGCAGTGTTCATCCCAGGAGAGTTCATCCACGCTTGCAGGAGGGACGGAGCCAACACATGGGCAGCTCATCAGGGTGGGGAAAGCACATGCCCATGGCAAGCTCTGACCCCACAGCAGGGACTGTGCCTGCCCACGCTGAGCTCCAAGCCCAGAGTGAGAACCCTGCCCACCCACACCGAGCTGCAAGCCCATGGTGAGAACCCTGCCTAGCCCACAGCCCAGCGGGGTGCAGAGGGATTACCACATCTCCTCTGGCACACATCTCAGAAGAGGAGGGAAAGAGATTGTAAATGCCCCCAGATGTCTTTGACAGAAACCTGCTTTATGCCCTCTGCTTTATTCCCACTTATAAAACAAAGCCCTACAAGCCCCTTGCTAAATGCAGCTCTTGCTTCTCTCTGTACCACTGGAGGATCTCACCCACCTCTCCCACTAAAGTACAAACATCCACCCACACCGTATATAACCTCTCACAGGCTGTAAAAATGGGAAGCTTTAATTGATACCATATTTCATACTGTTGTGCAGCAAGGACGTACTCCAGGCTGAGCCCTCCAGAGTATCTTTCTCCAGCCCTGCATTCCCTGCAAGCCGTTGCCATTGCTCCATCTCTACTTTTTGAATTATTACTTACAAGAAAAAAACAAAACCAAAAAACAACTATTGAATGTTGAGCTGAGTGGCTCACATATTCATAAGAGGTTTTATTACCCAGACGGAGGGGCTTTCTTTCGTTTCTTCCCCCCTTTGACATGGCTAAAGGGTCCTCTAAATAATGCCTTGCATTTCCATAGCCTCATAAAAGCCACTACAGTTCTTTCCATAAATCTGAGCCACCTCTGAAATCAGAACAATTCCTTCTACTCAGCACGGGCAGGGGCTGCCTCGAAACACAAAGCCCTGGAGCAGCAGAAGGGAGGAGAGGATGCTCCAACCACTGCATTCGAAGAGAGGATTTAGAGGCACCAACTCATTTCTGGGAAGCAGGAGGTCCCAGCCCTCCCTGCCAGCCACGGCAGCTCCTGCCAGGCTCTCCTTGATCCAGCTGCTCCATGAAGTGAAGGCACAGCAGCTGTACAAGCCAGGCAATAACTGCTCAGAGGGGAGCGAGGCAGGGGGACCCCATCAAATGAACAAAAGGAAGAAAACAAACTGAGAGAGAAATAAGGGCAATAGAGACAGGCTGGTTATTACAGAACTGCTGCTTGGAATATATCCTCCCAGCCTGGCTGCCAGTTGGCTTCTGGTCCCAGTCCTTCCCCTCCCCTTTCCCACCCTGCCACTCCAGCAGGCTCTGGAGCTGCTTTCTCTGACACCGTTTCTGCTGCAGCAAGGAAAGCTGCTCTTCTCCAAGGCCGGAGACATTTGGGGAGGCTTCCCCCCTCTTCTTTTCCCAGCTTGGCTCTGGCTGCTGGCACACCAGAACTGCCTGGCATCTATTTAAAGTTTCCTTCAAAGCCGAGTTCTGATCGTCTAAGAGAAGGATTTCTTTCAGCCTCTGCCTTTGTTTGGCTCCTCCTGCAGAGGACCCGGCAGCAGCTCCGCTCTCATATTCTCCCTGGCTCCCGGCGCCTATTGAATCCCGCATTTCAAAGGGGAACGAGAGGGCACCGCTCCCTCCTCTGCCGTGAATGCACCACCCCAGCCTCCTCGCAGAGCCTGCCTTATCATCCTGTCCAACGCTGAAGGGAACAGCCCCGGGAGCAGACGATGGCAGCGCACGGCGACGCTTGCGAGACGCGGTGCCACCGTCGGGCGCCCCGCGAGAGGCTCTGAGACTCATCAAAGCTCCCACACTCTGCCAGCCCAAACACGGCAGCTCTGTTGGCACCTCCATGGCACGGGGATGCTCATGCCAGCCCCCTTCAGCACCCAGCAAAAAGCAGATTTAACCCCCCACAGAAGATCTTCAGGGAGGAGCAGGTCCCCTCTTCTCCATCAGCGTCAGACTCCAGGTGCTGAGCCTTGGCAAACGCATCCAGCCACGTTTCCCCTGGGTATCACTGAAATTTCCCAACCCAGCTCAGTTCTGTGATGTCTTTAAATGCTTTGTAATATTTTGCTGCCAGTTGGGTGGCGCCTTGGGATTTGTTGTTATGCAGAAAGAAGGGACAACTTTAAGTCCCTTCCCAGGCAAGGGACTGTCACTGCATAAAATGATGAGATTTCAGGAGAAGTGATAGCCACTGCAAAATGTCTTGGCTGCTTCTGTGGGAAGAATTTGACTGTTTCTCATAAAAAATATTTTAAAAGTTTTTGCAGTTTGTAATTATATTTTACAGTTTCATTACAAAGCTCATTTTAATTCTTCTCCAAACCGTTGTTACCAGTCCTCTTGCCACTTTCTCTTCAGAAAAGTCATTAAGTCAGGCCTGGAGATCATCCCATTTCCCCCAGTTTCAAGGATATTAATCTGTTTTATTGGTATTTCATTGTCATTTTCATTCGAGTGTTCCCTGCATTTGCATAATTTGCATTGCCACCCCTTTCCTGGTGACAAGCACAGGCTCAGCTTTTCACTTTCATTCTACAGAGTCTCATTGCATTTTGTTTCTTTTCTTTTTCCTGACACAGGTTCTTCCCTGAGCCAGAACCACAAGCTTGGAGCAGGATGCTGATGTCCTGCTTCCACCACTGCCTTCTTAGTTGATCTTCAGCAAGCAAGTACCAGAAGCAGTGTGAACTCCCAGTTAAAGTGCTGAATTGGCCAGTGCCTATTCCAAAGGGACACAAATTAGCATTGTAGCAACCTCATTCCCCAAATGCAAGATTAATGTTCTCCAGCTATTAGAATCTGTGAAGATTTCAGAATATTCATGTGCAGCTTGGACAATCCTTAAAGCCTTTTAGAAACAGTTCAAGGGGTAGACAAGTCCCGTATTTCAAATCATTAAATCACAGAATCACAGAATGGTTGGGGTTGGAAGGGACCTTAAAGATCATCTTGTTCCAACACCCTGCTGTGGGCAAGGGAACCTTCCACTGCCCCAGGTTGCTCAGAGCTCCATCCAACCTGGCCTTGAACACTTCCAGGGATGTGGCATCCTCACCTTGATGTTATCTTCATGTCTCCATTCCACTAATGTTCAGTTCCTTCCATGTATGAACATAAAGTAGACATTCTCCTGTTCTCTACAAGGGCAAAGCTGTGCCCACTGGAATAGCCTAAGCACACAGAGACCACTCCTAGCAGGGCTAATCCCTCTTAAACACATTGGTGACTTCCATTCTGCCATGGGGTGATGACTTCAGCCCCTCTCCACCACCCCCTGCAGCTATTGCACTGCTGTGTCTGTTTAACCATCTCCCCATCCCCAAAATATGAGTTCCCCAAGAGCTGCCCTCCACTCCAAAGCTCCCAAAGCAGGGGTGCTGTCCTGGAGCTGGCTGCACCAGGACACCCCAGGTGATGCACTGACTGCATGCAGCAGGCTTCTGGCAGAGAGAAAGTGCCCCCTCTGCATGCCCCAAGCAGCGAGACAAGTGCAGGAGCTGAGGAATTGGAACCGACTGAATAATGGGTCCTGTCTGCTGGAAGAAAATGAAATTTGCCCTCATGTTACTGAAAACTTGCACTTGATGCTCACTGCACATTATAAAGAAAAGGTCAGTGAAACACAAATGCAAGGAGCCCAGTTGGAGAAAGCAATAAATAGTGACAGCAGCACTTGTCTAATTTTTCAGAGCATCTCTGCCTTTGCTCAAACCCTGGCAATTTCCCCCTGTGCTGCTGCAAGGGCTGGGACAAGCAGCTCTGCTGCTGCAGGACAGCAGGAGGCCTGTCTGTGCAGGCTCCAGGGCTCATCAACAAGTTTGGAGAAGAACAGGAATATCCATCAGACACAATTAGCACCAATGATAACAACGATAATACTAATTGACATGATTGAGATTTGGCCTCAGGCTCGCAGATGTGCTTCTGGAAAGGGGGATTCCTGCAGTCAAACGCAGCTGGGGCATTGCCAAAGGGAGGCACCTCCGTGTCCCACACACCCCCAGAGGGGCAGCAGGAGGCTCTTACCATCAGCGATGAAGTGCTCGGGGACGTGCAGCGTCACCTTGACGGTCAGCGGGCAGGAGAGCTGGGAGCCGCACACCACGGCCAGGACGCACGAGCTGACCGCGATCAGCGTCAGCGCCGTCTTGTTCACGGGGCTCTTCATGGAACCTGCAAGGCACACAAGGTAAAGCTGTACCCCAGGGCTTTCTCAGCCTCCCTCCTGCCCTGCATGGAGGCAGGAGAGCCCCGGCCCAGGGCAGGCATTGAAAACAAGGACGGCAGCTCAGTAGGAGCCTGCACATCCCAGCACTCCCATCACACCTTGTTTGGCCAGGTTTTTAACACCCCTCCTGGGGTTTCTGCTAGAGGAGGGAGAAAACCTACTCAAAGCCCTCTACAGACCCTCTCCCTGGCAAGTTTTCCTCCCTCGAATCACTCAGCACAGCTGCCATGGCAAAACCACCCACTTTTGTCAGCCTTGGCTTATTTGGCAAATCTAGTCAAGTCACAAAAAATAACGAAGCCAAACCTGAGGGCTGCCTGGACTATGGGATCACTTGCTTTCCCTTAGTGCCAAGAAAAATCTACACCTGTAGATGTCATATAGTACTGATGAGCGCTACTTATTTCCACAAATATCTAAATACTCATTTGTCACAGAAGGACTACATCACACAACCCAACGACCTCCAGAGCCAGCTGCTTCTGACAGGCAGGAGATACAACAAAGTAAGTTTTATTTTATCAGGTGCAGAAGCTCAGTGTCTCCCACAAAGCAGCTCAGTGTGTTTTTTTTACCAGAGCCACCTGTCAAGCAGGCACCCTCACAGCACAGGTGTCACTCCCAGGCTGCCATCCCTCATCTCAAAGGCCTCATGCCCTATATAAGGGCTAAGGGATGCACCAAGGAAAAACTCCATGAGCTGGGGGGATCCCATCACCCCACAGCTCCACCCAGATCTGCACACTTGGCCAGGCCTGGTTGGTGGCTTCTGTTTTATTTGATGGCTTCTATTTTATTTGGAACTTTTTTGAAACAACAGGTAGAAGTCAACAAGCCAACAAGGACCTTGAGAATCCACAGGTCTTTAAAGGCCAGCAGCAGGCAAAAACCCACTGGGAAAGCCTTGTGGAGCAGGGCAGTATTGGGATGGCTGAATCACCATCAGCTACAGTGGGGTGGGACAGAACCCCTAAGTTTTGTAGGGAATACCGGCAGAGCTGACCATGTCCCTGTTCAAGATTCAGGTGAGGACACTGCTTTATTTTTGGAAACCAGTGCAGCCTCTCCCTGCTTGCTCCCCAGCCTTCACCATCTCATCAGCAGAGCAAGATTTTAAAAGCATCAGTTTGAGAATTGGATGGGAAATGGACCCAAGTTAGCACTTACACACCTGTAATCTGCCTAGAGCTGCTCCTGGAGGTGCTGGTGGTGGGACAAGGACCTCATGCTCAGCACAACCTGCACTTTCCAGGAGGAGCACCAAGCCCCACCACAGCATCCCCTGCCACAGGTTGGAGCCTGCACAAGGGATGCTCCAACCAGCATTTGCAGGACAGGAGAAGTGGCTGCCATTACTGAGACCAACAAAAGCATGCAAATTGACTATTTATGAAGCATCTTCTCCTTTCCTTATGCATGGATCATTTAAACAGCCTTCCCACTCCTATTTCACAGCTTTATCGCCAATCCCCTGTGCCCTTCACCTTGCAATCCCCTTTTTTCCTTCCTAATCTTTATTCATATCATCAGCATAAGTTAGCACCTCCTTGGGAGTCAAAATCCTCCTCTCAGTGGCCATACTGTGCCTGCTTCTTGGCTTGAAGATCCGAATGCAAAAAAAAAAAAAAGATGGGGAAAAAAATAAAAAAAGAAAAGGCAAAAAGAAAAGTCCTCATCAGGATAAGTGGACAGAATCAAATATACAACGGACCAGACAATGCTGGATTTCACCATTATAAATCACCTTTCAATCCAGGGTCTTAAAGTACTTTGCAAACATTAAATCATAAATCCCTTATGAGTGAGACAAGTATTATCCCCTTTTCACAAAGAGCCTGAATCCCAGGTATGATGGCAGCTTTCACCAAACTGCAGCCAGAGTGGAGCTGGAGGAATTGGGATTTCACATCCCCATCAGTCCATGTGAGCTCTCTCCTCATGACTCAGAGGAGAGCAGCACAGGAGCTTGAAACAGCAAAAAGCCTTTTACAGTTCCATGGGTTTGAGCTTGGCTGCCCAAGGAGAGGGACAATTGCTCTGAGTCTCCTCTAACTCCCTTCCCTGCTGTACTCGCTCATTTCCATCACTGCTAATCACTGACCTCTGGAAGTGCCTGACGTTGGTTTTGACCAACTGAACCAAAACAAGGGGGCTTCTGCTTGAGCAGAAATTGGATTTCCAGCTCAGCTCTTTATTGCTCATGACCAGTTTGCTGCCAGGTTTGAAGAGAGACTGCTGGTAAAGCATTTAAAGAGAGGAACAGGGCTTTTGTTTTCCATCCCCTTCCCAGCTCTTCAGACCACTGATGCTCCAGCAGAGCTGCTGCTGTGCTGCATCTAAACACCCATCTGGGGATCATCAGCTTCACTTCAAGCCTCTAAAACCACAAGTAAATGTATTTTCAGCAAGCACCTGATAACCAAACCCACCTGAACAGGTGCACCAGGGCTTCACCCTGGTCCAGAGGTGAGACAAGCTGATCCATTTGTCCCTCTGCATAGGGAGGGGATCCAAACCCAGCTCAGTAGCTCAGGTAACCCCAAATAAACCCAATGCCACTGATGAGAGCTCGACCTGGCTAAGCCTGTGCTCTCCCTCCTCGTCATCTCCAGGCTTTCAGGGCAGTGTTTGAAGAGCAGATTTGCAAACCCAGGTGCACCAAACAAGTTGATATCAACATCCTTTACCAACAGGAGGAAGCTGGCCGGGAATACAAGACACTTACAGATGGGTGATGGACTCAGGAACCCTGAGAACCACAGCACCCTATGTAAGTCTTGTTTGGGTCTTGTGGGGTCTAAAAAGCCCAGGAGGAAAATGGTGACCAGACACAGCTGAGGCCAAACTCACTCCCCAGATTCCTCTACCCTAATAAATGCTTCAAACATTAACATGACCCTCTCTATATTTTAAATTAAAGATGTTTCTGTTGTGTTTTGAGTGGTTGCAACAGAGTGAGTGGGTGCCTGAGTGCTCCTCACCTGGATAGTTTTGGGGGGAAAGCCATGGACCATGGGGACTCCCAGGGGAGGCAGACACAGAGACTCTGCATCCAAGGAGTGGGCAGGGCAGTGGGCAGGGCACACCACCAGGTCAAAAAATAAGAATAAATTACTTCTTTCCAAACAGGAAGACACAGGCCACAAAAGCAAAGGAGAGAGAAGCAGAAAGCAAAGGCAAACTGCTCCATTTCAGGGCAGAATCATGCCTGAGATGCTCCCTGCTAGTGATCCAACAGCACCTTAATTAGACTGGAAAACAAGAGGAGTGGCCAGCACTGTGTCCAGATGGGCTCTGGCCTCCACCACCTTCCCCACCCAGGATTTTTTTGTGTCCCCTCAAACCCCAGTGCAAATTATCCCAGTGAGGATGTGGGTCCCTGCGCAGACAGCTCAGAAACCGCTTGCAAAGCACCACGTTCCCCTGAAGATTCTGCACCTGCTGCAAGATGAAGATAAATTCAAAGCCACTGGTGTAAACACTCAGCAAACAGCCCCTCCAAACGCACCGTGTCTCCTTTGAAATATCATTTCCTTGTGCATTTAATTACTCACTGCTTTGTACACTTTCCTTTGCCCGCCCAAAGGACAAGGGGGGGAAAAAAACAACAAAACTCCAAGCTCATTTCTTTTTCATATTGGCACTGCTGCCTCAATTTAGGGGGGGGCAAAAAAAAGGTGTGTTCAGAACACATATGGATTTACGAGCAACACAAATATCCCGTGTTCTCAGTAATATGCTGTTTCTAAATCAGGCTCATAAATACATGCTCGGGAGATTAGTCTATAAAAAAAAATAAACTTTAATTACCCCCTCTTTATCAGCACACAGCCCATGGTGTTAACCATATGTGGGTGTTAAACGCCAAGTGCTTTACAATCTTCCCCACCCCCCCTCTGGGAGATAATAGCATCACATGGAACGATCCGTGGCCACTGGGATATGAAAATGCATTCCCAGCACCCGAGGAAGCCGGGGCTGCAGAAGGCGAGCGGGGGAACAGCGAGTGCTGGCAGCGCTTAGCAACCCCCGCCGAGCCGAGCCGAGCTGCACACAGAGTGCCCAGCACGGGGACAGCAGCATGGGGACAGCAGCACGGGGACAGCAGCATGGGGACAGCAGCACGGGGACAGCAGCATGGGGACAGCAGCACGGGGACAGCAGCATGGGGACAGCAGCACGGGGACAGCAGCATGGGGACAGCAGCACGGGGACAGCAGCATGGGGACAGCAGCACGGGGACAGCAGCATGGGGACAGCAGCACGGGGACAGCAGCATGGGGACAGCAGCACGGGGACAGCAGCATGGGGACAGCAGCACGGGGACAGCAGCATGGGGACAGCAGCACCCCGGGGACAGCAAGCCCACCCAGCCCAGCTCACGGCCCTGTGATGCTCCCATAGCTTTGCCGGTGCTGCTGCCATGCCAGAAGAATTGGGCTCCTAATGATGCTTCGTTATGTGCCAGCAGTGGCTCGTTAACAGGCTAGAGCAGCGTTTCCAGGACACCCTCACGCACAGGAACCTCTCGAGGTGCTTGACAAGGGGGAGATCATGTCCAACCCAATCAAACGCCAATTAAGAAGAGCAGCGGTGTTGGCAGGCGGCTCTGGACATGGAGCAGCACTGCCTGTTCTCCCCTCCTGCCCCACATCCTCCTCTTCCACAGCAGGGAGGTCCCTCTTTCAAGCACACCAGGCACATGGGATGGGATGGGATGGGATGGGATGGGATGGGATGGGATGGGATGGGATGGGATGGGATGGGATGGGATGGGATGGAAGATCCTCCTCCCAGCCAGACACGACTCTGCCCCACCAAGCCTTCATGGACTACCCAGCCCCAGAAGCATTTCCTTCAGCAGGGGATGGATGTGGATGCAATGAACCCCTCCAGGCATCATCTCCCAGGCAAATGTTTCATCACACACCCTCTACACAACATCTGGCCTCAGCCTCTTCTTGAGGCACCTTCTCCATGACAGTCCTGGACAAATTCCAAGAGAAGATGCCCACAGCTACAGCCCAGAGCCGGGTCAGGGCTTGGGCACAGGGCAGTCTCCAGCCTCATCCCAGAGTCAGCAGGACATGGATCAGCCCTGAAGTGGCAGCTTTGCTTCCCCTGTGTTGGGGGAGACCCCCAGGCAGACTCTTCTCACCTCCAAGGAGGCAGAGGGTGCACAGAGGAAGGGAAGGGAGGAAGCAAGGAGGAAAGACAGCCAGGTTGTGCAGCAGAAGGATGAGATCAGTCGCTTCTGGATTTATAGAGGATTTGATCTTGCTAAGCACATGCTGAATCAGATTAATACTATTAACATTTATGAATTATCCTCTCACAATTAGCCGAGGCATCCTCTAGTACAGCACAGGGAGCTGCAGAAAAGGCAGCCCTGGGGTGTGGGCCAGGGGGAGGAGGATGCTGAGGGGTGGCATGGGCACTGTGGGGACAATGGGGCTGGGCTGCTGGACCCTGTGGCAAAGTCAAGGGCTTGCTGGCTGAGCTCCTGTGTGCTCCAGTGAGCTCCTGTGCTCCTCCAGCAGCCTGAGCCTCAGTTCCTAAGGTGCTCCCGGAGTTATAAAGCCTTATGTACTGAATAAATGTATTTGCTTCCTAATTATACAGTTGTCTGTGGTGCTCCCCCTTTGCTCTAAAACATTGTGCCTGGAGCTGGCAGGGAGATGCCAACAGCAAATTCCAGCCAAGAGCAGGAAGGGGGAAAGGGGAGGGAAAGGTAAAGCCTTGAAGGCTGGGCAAGGAATGAGCAGCTGAGGGGAAGGGGGAAATAGAGATGGCCAGAGTGGCACAGGTTGAGATGTTGATCTGCTGATCCACCAGTCCCATCACTGCCAGAGTCACCTCTATCAGCCCCACCACCTCCCTGCCCACATCTCTTAGACCTCCCCTGGCACAGCAAAGGGGGAAAGAATTTGTGCAAACCCAATTTGCTCTCCTGGCACTGTTACATTTCTTTGCATTTCTCGGGGCATGGACAATTAAAATCAATGAAGTCAGTTTTGCTTTCATGTTCTCGGTGCTGAATTGGTTGAGATAAAATCACATTAAAGAAACAGTTACATATTTAAAGGCAGATATTGCCTGCACTGGAATTTTCTTTCATGAAAATCAATGAAAACACTTCTTGTGGAATTAAGGCCTGATCTTTTTTTGTTTTACACTCCAAATGAGTCCCAATTTTACAATATACAAGCACAAAGGCAAGTCTGAGTGGAAGACTTCATTTTAAGGAGAAGGGAAAGCAATTTTCAATACAATATAACAAAAACATTATTCCTACAGGAAAAAGGGAAAAAAATCATTATCTATGAAATAGTTTGTGTTGAGTCACAGCCCAGGGACAGAGCTCAGAGAGTGAAGGGCTGTTCAGACAGCTGAATTGATTTTGGAGACCCACAGAGAGCAATGATGGAGACCAGGCTGCAGGGCAGGGCCCAGGACCTCGCAGGAGATGTCCCAGGACCTGGTGGTAAGAGATGCCCGAGGACTCAGCAGGCTGCCCATCCTGGCTGGACCTTCACCCTGCTGCCCACTGTCCCAGTGTCACCCTGCAGGCAGAGATGGGATCTGGGAACTGGGCTGCAAGAAGTCCCAAACCATCTCTTCCCTCCATTTTTGGAATATATTCAATCTGATAGAACAGGGTGAGAATACAAATCCCTGCTCTGCAGCAGCTCCCCAGGGTTGGGCACATCCCTCCGTGACTCAGTTTCCTCCACAGCCAAGCATCACACAAGAAGGAGCATGTGACATCCACCACCCTCTGCTTTCCCTTCCTGCTCCAGCCAGGAGGCAAATCCATGGTGCCACAGGAATCCACAACGAAAAGCATCTTCATTTTCCAACCAACACCAACCCTCGCCCTCCTCCCGCCTGTATCCAGCTCCGTGTTTATGTTCTGCTTCCTGGGAAACAAGAGGCTCGTTACCATGCGGAGGGCGACAGCAGAGCGATTAGTGAAATTTGTTACCCACATGCTCTGAACAAAATTAAATTAAAAGTGCTGCTTTGCTGTCAAGATAAGGGCCAAGCCGGAGAGATAATTTTTCACTCTCAAACACTCAATTACTCGCTGAGGCTGTATCAGATACAATCGGAAAATAAATAAATAAATAGGAAGACCCGCACTGCCTCCGGGAACGGATGTAAAAGCCTTTATCTCCAGCGCAGTCCGGGGAAGTTAAAGAGCCTGCGGCCACCACAGCTCCACCACCACTTCACTGCAGACCCTTGGGCTGTCCTGCTCCAGCTTCCAGCAGCAGCCCCTCTCCCAGCAGCTCAGTGCCCCTGGCACAGGCAGGAGGATGGGTTCACCCCCATACCTACAGCCACCAGCGACTGAGGGAGCAAAGAGGCAGCTGGAGCAACCCCAGCCCAGCTTCCCTGCACAGCTGGAGTCCAGCAGGGAAGGAGAGGGACTCAGAGTAAGTTTTATGTGCTGCTGCACAGCCTCATTGCTCTGCGGACAAAATAAGGCGTCACACAAAAGCACCACGTTTGTTTGCTCGCTGGAAAAGCAGCATCCATGATGGAGAGCAGAGGATGGCTGGCAATGAGCAGCATCCCCCCCTGTCACACTGCCCTGGGCGTTGTGGCAGCGTGAGCACAGCTGTGCTGCCGGGGTGCAGCCTGCAGGGATGGACCTTGGTGCTCTAGGCGGTAAAGACAAGATTTCTATCATGAAGGTACCTCAACCCTGAGATCTGGGGATGCCCAAGATGCATGAGAGCGTGGGTGTCCCCTCTGGAGTGCTCTTTCCTGGCCTCACAAGGAGCAGCACAGCTCCACATGCCATGAAACAGCTGGGTGTGCATCACCCAGACTGACCCGTCTGTCTGTCCCTGCAGGGGACCTGTATCCCTTCCTGAGGAATCCTGACAGGTCTGTGTCCCTTCCTGAGGAATCCTAACCTGTCCATGCCGTGGCTGACCACACGAGGAGGGGATGGACACAGGGCTGCCAGGAAGGGAGAAGCTCCCCAAGTACAGACAGGCAGCACCAGGCATGCACAGACCCATCCTTCCATCGTGCCGCTGGAAGCAGCCCAAATTGACATGTTTGCTTTAACACCTTTTGTCTCCCATCTGATTCCCAACAGCATCTCCACCAGTTTGAAGGTGAATCAAGCCTGAGGCAGCCCAGGGGGGCAATTCCCTGAGGAGCATGGCAGAGCTGGGGTGAGGTGCTGCCTGCGGCGTTCACTCCACTCCAGTGAGGCCAGAGGCACCAGCAAAGCACAAAGAAGAGTATCCAAATTTCATTCTGCACTTCATTTAGTTCCCCATGAAATAATAAGTGCCTGCTGCCTCTGGAGATGGGAAAGGATCAAAGCAAAGCTTCCTCATACGTAGCAGACTCCGAATACCTAATATTCCCTTATAAAAGGCCTTGTTTTAAACACCAAATACAGAGGCAGATCAAAGCTCAGCTTCTCATTTCTCTAACAGCCCTCAGAAGGCTCCGCCAGCCAGCCCAGCACACACACACGGGGCTGACACCAATCCAAGGTACATAATTGAACTCTGCTAATTTGTCAAAACCATCACCGTGTGCTACGGAAACAACGAGGTGCCTTGTTCATGGAGACCTCAGATGAGGAGCATCCCAAAATCATGTCCTCCCTTTCCTGGGAGGCTGGGGAGCTTGAATAATAGCTATACATGAAAACAGGGTGGGATATTTCTCTCCTTCCTCTTTTAGCAGGCTGCAATAGAGGTGATGCCAGGAGGGGTGAAGTGATCCCAGACCTAAGTGTGGGGGAGCAGGTTCAGGGTGGTCCAGCTCGAGCTGAAGCAGATGCCAGAGACAGCTTGAGGAGCAGCAGCCAGCTGAGGACATTCCATGAGACATCCCAGATGGGTGGACACTGTACCAGATGCCCTCCAGGACATCTCAACCATCAAGGAATGAAAGCATCACTTTGCTTTTGCACCCCACACTTTGTGTTGGGGTTTCCAACAACTCTCTGTACCTGATCTCTGCTTGATGGGGGAGTGACATCAGCCCTAGACCCCTGGCAGGTCCCAGGGGCTCAGACACAGGGGCTCCCAGCAGGTCCCAGAGGCTCAGACAATAGTTAGGGTGCAAGGGAGGGCAGAGAGTCTGTGGGTCTCCAAGACAAATGGGCTTGGGGTGGCTCAGCCCCTCACAGGGCCTCCATATGACACCATCACTTTTCTCTGCCTCAGTTTCCCCCAACCCAGAAAGCTGAACAGCACCTGCTGCACATCTCTGTGTTACAGAGCAGCTGCTCTGTGGCCTGAGAAAGCAGAGGGAGGTGAGGGAGCCTCGCTTGTGCCTCCCCTCCAGCAAAGAGGTGCTCTTTAGACTCACTGAATCCTTAAGGAGCCAGGCAGGGAGCCTGATATGGCCTTGGAGTTACAATGCTGCTGCTACCCCTGCATCTTTCACTATTTGATTTCACCATTGGGCAGGTGCTGCCTGTGACAAGGGGATCTCAAGGCTGCACACTCAGACCTGGAGCTGAATATATTTTGCTGGGCTGAAGGAAACCCCACCCCAGAGCAAGAGGGATGGAGCAGGAGTGGGGTTTGTGCACAGGGCTCTGCCTCCTTAGTTTAGGGGGATTTTTCCTACTAATATTTTCTTCTCAAACTCAGAGTGGTACCTGACTGAACACATCCCACCCTGCTCCAGAGAGAGGAACTAAGCATCAAAGCTTTGATATCGCCCTGATGGCCAGCGGGGGATGTGGATTCACATCTTTACAACACTGTCAGGTTCTCTCTCACAGAGACTTCAGTGCTGGTGGAAGGTGCAATGACCGACAGCCCTGGAGACAGGAGCCATCTGTGCACCACAGCCAGCATGCTAAGAGGTTCCCACGCTTCCTGATACTCCCAGGGCAGTGGGAAAGGGGAGTGTCAGCCCCCACAGCAAGCAGAGCCTTGGAGTGCACAAACCTGTCGCAAGCAGGTTGCAAGAAAATCTGATTTCTGAAAATCCTCGAGGAGCCAGTGCTGAGGGTCAGCAGGAAGGAGCAAATCAGCCATCCCTGGCCCCAGCTGAGGGTCCCTCCATCCTCTGGGCACAGAGCTGGGCATGGGCTGACAGCCTCTCTCAGGACTTGTTTCACTTGGGAAAGCAGTCCAAATTCCAGCTCCCTTGAGACTGCAGGCCAGTGCTGCCATCAGAGCACAGCTCACACTGAGCCATCAAAGAGAAGCGGAGGGTGGAGAGCTGGGCACAGGCAGGGGACCGTGGTGAAGAACAGGGATGTCTCACTGAACACAGCACTTCCTGGCACAAGCCAGCTCCCTGGATACACTGGGGACCAGAAGTGCCTTTCCCAGCTCAAATCCAGAGAAGGGCTGAGCCCAACAGCAGACAAAAACCAAGACTCCACAAGAAGGTCTCCTGATTTATTTCTTACACTCTCCTCCCCTGTAATTTCTCTGGAGATTTTCCAAAGACAAAGTAACATCAGTGCAAGGCATCCCACAGACCCAGAAGCTGCAAAGGTGGGTGGTGCACTGTGCTGGGACCACTGTGCTGCCTCTTACTTCTCCACGTATTCCTGTGCTGAAAACCAGGTACCAGTGGGTCTGCTGCTCCTGAGCTACCAGAACAAGCTCTCCCTTACTCAATATTGTCCTATGGGAATGTCTCTCTAATATACCTTGCCAAAGCACTATGGAACCTGCTGTCCTCCTGCTCCAGAAGACACAGGAGACCACTTAACCAAGCTCAACTGAAGCCGAACCTGCACCCCTTCCCATCACATCGTCTGGGATCAATGCCTTGACAGTGCAAGTAATTAGGCTCAATCCTGCAAAATCTTATCCAAGGAGAGAAACCCCAAGGAATCCCTCTCCTTGGAGCTGATAACTGTCTGAAGGCACCTGCAATGCCACGCAAGCCTGGCGAAATCGATAGGGGAACATCATTGTAAGAATTAACTGTATCTGACGACGCATCCTTCTCTATTAGAGTTACGATCCCGTCCAATTATGGATCTTGGCTGAACTCGTAATTATGAGTTTGGTACTACGACTTCCCACTATGCTATTGCTTTGCTTCCATGAGGGAGAGGAGAGTCAATGAAAGGATAATGGAAAATTCCTTTCAAGGATGCGGCGGTGGCCAAATTTATCTAGACAGGAGGGGGAATACAATGGGGACTTTATGCAAGACAATTCCCTCAGTTAGCCACCAGTGAACATGAACAAACCAGGTTCTCACAGCATTGCTCAAACGCTAACGCAGATCTAACAGGCAGCCCTGTGCGACGGCGCGAGGCAGCTCTGCCTCCTGAATTCCCTTCAAACCCAGCCATCAAAGCTGCCCAGGTGAACAACAGCTTATTCACAGGAAAAGAAAGGAATTCTTCCCATTCATCTGTTCCTTTATATCTGCCCTACAAGGAAGCTTAAACCAACAACCCAAAATCAACACACACGTCAATAAGAATATCTTTGTACCCGGCATCCAGTGTGAGCATGTTACAGGAGACCAACAGAGCACCTGACCTCATGGGGAATGGCATCAAGGCATCCTTGCAAAGATTTATCTTTCATTAAAACACACTTTTCCATACCTTCCCTGTGCCCTTTCCCTAGTGGAAGCTGAAAAAAACCGAAACTTCAGCGACTTTTCCAAAGTACGCAAGGGCTGTCACACACAGCCTGGTATCTCAGAATAAGTCACTGATAAAGCTGCTCCAGCACTTGAGAAATTTGCCCCCTGCACCAGCAATGTTTTGGGACAGTTTCTTTTGTCCCTGTTTGCAACACAACCAATTCCTTCCTTCTGTCACACAGCCACGGAGATGTTTAGAGGGACAGAACACCCTTCCTATGAGAAAAAGTAGAGAGAGTTAGAAAAGGGAAAGAGAGTTGTAATTGCCTCACCTCAGAGAAGAGGTGATGAATAGCAGCCTTCCAGTACATGAAGGGAGCTGGAGAGGGACTTTGGACAATGGCCTGGAGTGCCAGGACAAGGGGGAACGACTTCAAACTGCCAGAGGGCAGGGTTAGATGGGATATTGGGAATAAACTCTTCCCTATGAGGGTGGGGAGGCCCTGGCACAGGTTGCCCAGGGCAGCTGTGGCTGCCCCATCCCTGGAAGTGTCCAAGGCCAGGTTGGATGGGGCTTGGAGCAACCTGGGATAGTGGAAGGTGTCCCTGTCCATGGCAGGGGGGAGAACAAGATGATCTCTAAGGGCCCTTCCAACCCAAACCATTCTGGGATTCTGGTCCTATGATTTTCCCCTGAACGCAGCTGTGTTTGTACTGAAACAGGTGAGTAACTGATGAATCCTCTCATCCTTTTCACCAAAAGCTCATTTTAAACACAGTGGTCATTTCTCCTGGTTCTGAAACACATGGAAGAGAAAAAAAAAACCAACAAAAACATAAAATTGAAGGGAACAACTGCAGCACACCCCTGTGCATGCGTGAGTTTATTCCCATGTGCTACCATCGAGCTGATCATAGGTGTTGAGGCAATTTCACATTCAAATAAACACATTGGAAGCATTTATGGAAATGGCTCATCATGGAAACAAATGGGGCCGTGCGTTGCTGCGGTGGGCAGCGGCATCTATCTGGCTGCTGTGCCGTGCTGAGGCCCGGCTTCCTGCACAAAACAAATGGAGGGAGCAGACCCACTGTGCAATTTTTAAATTGCTTCCCAACGGAGTTATTTCCTGACAGTGATTTTTCAAACACAGCAGCAGCAGCAGCAGCAAAAGATTCATCCTCTTCCCCACCAAACAACTCAGGCTGAGCGTCCCCAACAAAACCGATGCAGCGCGATGTGACCAGAGGAGATGCGGACACTGATTTCAAACTGCAGGTGATATTTCAGTTCCTCAGCCTCCCTAACTCACAAAAGAGCCTGGAGGGACTCAGGTCTACAAATCCCTGCCCCAACCCTCATTTTGAATTTGTTCCTTTTAATTGCCTTTGTGCCAAGAGGAAGGCTGGTAAATTTTCATCCAATGGATGCTTTGCATGGGAAATAAAGGGCAGAAAACAGGAGTTTGGAGCAAGGAATTGCCAAGGTAACCACCCATGACAGCTGCACTGGTGCCAGGATAATGACAGACACAATCATTCCCTGCTGGTGCAGCTTTGGGGAAGTGCCAGGGCACGTGGAGGATAACTGATATTAGAAACCATCAAAGACACCCAGAACCTCGGCAACATCCCTGGAAAATGGGATTTACAGCCCCTGCCCAGTGCTGCATCACACAAACAGCACATCTTGGGATGTCCTTACCACCACAGACTGGTGTGGCTGTCCTTCAGACTTGGGCAGCATCAGACACCATCACCCATGGGGACAGTCAGGGTGCTCAGTGATTTCTTTTCCTGTTGTTCCAGTGTGTAACCACAGTGCCCTTTTGTACCTTTGCTCCGCCGCCGGCTCCGGTACTGCTCCGTGTAGAAGGTGAGCTGGGTTTCATCATCTGCCTCTGAGCCAGAGTTGCCTTTGGCACGTCCAAACCCGATCCCACCTGCAGGCAACAGAGAGGAAAAGATCAGCTGTGGCAGCTGGGATGCTCAGGTGGAGCCAGGAGCTCCTCAGCAGAGCTGACAACCACCACTCCGGGCTAAGGTTCTCCGCCCAGGGTCACCAGGAACTTCTACTATTCTTAATTTCATCAAAAATCAAAACCCCACAGTGTCTATTATGGTGTGAATGTAAGAAGATGATTTCTACCCTCAGAAATGTAAAATACAAATGTATTTCAAGGGACTTACAAGGAAAACCCCTGAGTGTAGCAGCTGCTCTGCCCAAGGACACCTGCATGGTGAAGTTTGGTGAATTTTAGGTGTTTGTTTCAAAGCAAACCCAGCAAAGACAAGCAATATGAGGGTAACACAGACGTGGGGGGCACCCAGAGCACTTCTGTATAGTGAGGGTCCTGCCTCCTCAGCACCCACTTTGGCCCATCTGATCACCACGACAGCCAGCAGCACACCCCTGCAGCAGTCAGGACTGACAGGAGCAGGGCTGGCACGTGGTTCACCTCGCATCCTCCTCTCTGGATATGGTGTGGGATGCAGGAGGAGCCCAGCTGGCTTCATCCCCAGACCCACCAAGGAGCGATGGATGTTTAAAAAGCACCACAGACTCTAATTGGCAGAAGTCCTTCAATCTTTGCAGAGCTTAAAGCAAAAAGGCCTCTGGGGGTTGACAGTGGCCCTTTAAACTGCCATTAAAATATTTTACTGTTTTTAAAAAATCTTTTATTCTAGGCAGCAGCACAATTTCCCCATTTCTTGGCAGGAGAACAGAAAATGAGCAGTGCCTTCTGCCCTCTGAAATCCTTAATCACGGTGATGAGAGGTGGCTGGCAGGAGCCAGCAGGACGCCAGGAGCTCGGCACGTGGCTCCTGCCCCAGCCATGCCCTGACCATGCCCTGACCTGGCTGGGCAGTGCCCTCCAAGCAGTCTCAGCAATGGGGTAGGAAGAGGCTCTGCTGGCTTCTTTCCTCCTGGAAGCAGCAGGAAGCGTCAGTGCTTGCACACAGCAGCGTTCAGTGCTTGGACAGGGGGCTGGGGGATTTACAGACCCCAAACCAAACCCCACCATCAGCCCCAATTCAGACACAAACACCACAACAAACATCCAATGCCACGATACGCCCACACCAAGGGGCTGGGGTTTGAAAAGCACAGTGGTAAAAGCAATGAGGCTTATTTGCAAGAGTGAGGAAAATCTTAATTAACCTGGGCAGACCCTTCTAATGCAGGCCCTTGGGCAATTGGCCAGGGCTGCAGCCCTGCTGCACATCCCCTTCTGACTGAGCAGGGGCTGCTGCAGTGCCCAGGGCTGGGGGACAGACACCAGCTACAGGAGGGCTCTCCCCACTCCTGCGAGCTCAGCACAGCCATCACCCCTGCCTGGGAGAGGGACCTGCCCACAGGTAGGACACAGCAAATCCCTCTGCCAGCTTCCCATGCACCAGGGCTGGCCCCTCTTGCACAGGCAGAGGGCTGGGGTGGACAGAGGCAGCGCTGTGGTGCTCTCTGTGCTCTCACACCCCGCTGAGGTGAGCAGGCAGCTGGCACAGGCAGCAGCTGCTCCGGCCCAGCCCCCTCCGGCCGCTCGGCGCTCCTGTGCCGGCTGCGTCTCCGTGATGGATGGAGCTGACATGTTAAATTACTCAGGCTGGATGTCTTCAGAGAGCTGGTGACAGCGATATTGCATTTTCTGATTACCCAGCACTGAGCAGGATGTATAAATACAGGAGTCGGGAGACCCAGCGCAGGTCCCCAGCCCGCGGAGGAAGCGTCTCCTCTGCCCCAACATGCAGGGCCAGAGGTCAGCCTGGAAACACGAGCCCAGGGCACAGGCACGGCTGCCAGGGATGTGCTTTGCACCTTTGTGCCATCAAAGATGCTGCAACACATCTTGGTGGTGGTTTGGGGGATCCTGGAACCCAGCTGAGGCAACCTGGAGGATGCAGGAATGCTAATCCTCAAGTAATCCTGCCCTGAACCTGATTTCATGTTTGACTGGCCCCAAAATCTTGCCAAATCAGCCCTGTGAGACGTTTACAATTGGGGCAATTGTCCCAGCTCCACAACCAGCCTTGGTGACAGCTGCTCACTGGGGCATGGTGCCGAGGATAATCCTGATGGGGCCAAGGATGCTCACGGCACAGAGCACCCACGTGCAGGTGCTGATGGGGATGAAGAAGGACAACACCCAGGTAAGACCAAGCAATCCTGCTTGGTCAGCTTTCCCTTTCCTCTAAAAACAGGGAGAAACCACCCACATATCAGAAAAAGAAGATCCTAATCACTATAACCCATCACAAAGCAGAGTAAGATGTTTAAAAGACAGAGAACAAGGAAACAGCAACTTTGCTGAGCTGGGTATCCATAACGCACTGGCAACCCTCTGCAGCAGCTCCCACAAGGAGATACACCCTCTTTACACACAGTTTACTCCTGCTATTTAGATTGGAGATGTAACAAAGCTCTTCTTCCTCACCCAAACCCCCATCTCCTGCCCAGCTCCTTCACCAGGCAGCGGGACAGGAGGTGGGCGGGCAGGGGAGCTCAGGGAAGATGCTCTTGTTTCTAATCCTGTTTGCAGATTTACAAGCTGGTTAATCCCTTCAAATAGATCTCAGCTCAGCCAGGCACCGGGGCAGGGCAGTTCTCTGAGTGCAACATTAATTTAGTGGGGAGCAAGGCGGGGTGCCAAGGCAAACACCTCGTTATGGTGTAATTAATGATGGTCCCGTTAATGCTGAGTGGGGACTAAGGAGATAAAATTCAGGAATCAGAGGCTCTGTTATCCCTGAAAACCTTTTGTTAGCTAAAGCCACGTGTATGGTTTTAAAAGTGAGTTTTTTGTCATTAAAGAGGAAATAAAAAGCAAACATGACATTTTTAATCCCTTCCCTGAAGCCAGCAGGTTGCTGAACATCTGAGAAAAAGATTTATGGATGTAAAAGGAATCAAACTTAAGTCAAAATAAGGACATAAGTAACAGGAATTATTTGGATAACTCCTATGTGAGACCAAGCTCACCTCAGATACTTAATCCTGGCTGTTATAACAGAAGTGGAAGCTTGTTTTTGCCCCCATGGGTGCCACCTTGAGTGACATCTTTGTGCACCCCTCTGCCCTGCAGGTGCCATCAATGGAAAAAGGACTTTCTGCATCCCTCACCATGTTGGTTTCACTCTGCTCCATGCAATGCAGTCTCCTGGGTGTTCAACAAGCCCCTCTGTCCCCAGTAAAAACTGGATGAGGAATGCCCTCCCCACCTCCCCAGCACAGCAGTGAGGTCCATGCACTGAGAGCTGGCAGGGCAATGCAATTAGCTAAGTGGAAATTTTCAGTTTAATTAATTTAACCCTGAAAAGAGCACCAGCCAACTGAAAAAATGTAAAAAAATGTAGCCAAATAAAGGTAAAATAGAAGCACATTTAAGGAGGGAAAGAGTAAATATACAAACATTTTATTTTGAAACTTAGCCATTCAATGCAAAAAAAATAAAAGGATAAAGAAAAAAAGCCCTTTAAATTGAAGTTCCCTGTGGCAGGGTGTATGTTCACGCATTGGCTTCAGCTGAGGAAAACTTCCTCCTCATCCATCTTCCCTTTTCATTCTTTTCCTTCTGTCTATCCCCAAAACAGCAGTGTTGCAACAACCAGATGATACCCCAAGGCTTCCACTCTGAAAAACTGGAATGGTGCTGATCCCAGAGCCCTTGGACAGCTGTGAAGGGTTTTATTTTCACCAAGGCAACCAAAAAGACGTTTTGACTCTGACGAAGGGGAAAGCTCCCAGCTGAACCCTGGAAATACCTCCCCAGCAAAATGTGATGCTCCAGAGGCACCACAGACAGAGACAGACAGGGAGAGGTGGAGGCAGAGGTGTCCTGGCAAAAGCAGGGACCAGGGATGAGCCCAGCTGAGCCACAGCTCTCCATCCTCAGGGGGCTTTGGGTAACTCAGGGCACAGCCAAGACCTCCAAACCACAAGAAGCTGCAGCCCCAATAAGCAGCACTCCGAGGAACAGCACATCCCGTCTCAGAAGAAGGATCACGATGGGTTATTTCTTCCCAAATCCAGAGTGTTTTTAAAGCCCTGCCCCAGGAGAGGGCACCAGACCCCCTCTCTGCGCACACAGGCCACCCCCAAGGCCACCTCCCAGCCCTGGGGGTGGGCACAGGGGATGGTCCAGCAGCCAAACCCACATCCTCAGGGTCCCTGCCCTCCCTGCGTTTCCCAGCATCGCTTCCCAGTTCTGGTGCAGCCAGGTTGGGATGCCCCGGGGCTGTATTTCGGGACCAATAAGCCCTCTGGAATGCAGCATCCTTTCCTCCAGTGCTGCCAGCCCCCAGCAGAGACCTGCTCCCCCAGCCCACCCCTCCTGCCCCTTGGCTCTCTCCATCCTGGCTCCCCTCAATTATTTATAAGCTCTGAATGTGCTTCACTCCATACAAGTGTTTAGGGAGAATGGTTGTATGAAAGAGGCATTAGACAAAATAAAGTTATATGGCACTGTAAATGCAGAGGGTGGTAAAGTTTGGGGGTTTTTTTAAGCCAATCTACTTGGGAAAACAGCACCTTTGCCAGAGCTGCTGGGAACACTCAGGGCAGAATCAGATTTAATGAGAAGCAATGGGCAGCAGCTTAAGCACACTCAGAGCAGGGAAGTGAAGCAAGGCAAAGTTTATCCCAGATTAGTTTCCCTTGGGCTAGGGGTCAGGTTATTTGCTTTCTGGTTTGGATGGTTTAGGAGTAGCACTCGGAAACCCTTTCAGAGCCTTTCCCTACAAGAGGAAATCCTTGTGCTCTGTACAGTTCCTGCAGGTAGAGCACTCCAGCTGTAGGGCTTTGATGAGGTTAAACATTAATTAAATCAAACCACAAGAAAATAATTACACACATGCATCCATCAGGCCGACTTGTCACTGCCCAGAAACAAAGTTGGATGCAAACTCCATCAGCAGAACTGTCACGCCGCCGTTAGGAGGAAATGAATGTATCCCAAATGGACAATTTCATTTAGGGGGAGGGAAAAAAAAGTCTCATGGATTGCAATGGATTAATGAGGCAAGGAGTTTACGCTTGCAATTGGATGGAAAATGTAAACATCCTGAGTTGTGGTATCATCCTTTACTCTGAAGGGTTGTTCGCACTCCAGCCACTCGCCCGCCAGAGGGACAGCGAACCACAGGCTGTAAAAACAGAACCTCTGGCACAGGAGAGGCCAGAGAAAGGGCAGGGAAAGGCATCGATAGACTCAGCAATAGTGCTTGGCCACCACTTCCACAAGCAAAAAGATATTTAAATTAAGAGGAAAAGAGGATGGATGAGACAGGGCTATGGGGAGCGAGATCTCTGCTGGAGACTGGGTGGCTTTTTGGGGCTGCCCACTGATTTCTGATGATTGAGACCTTAAAATCTCTTTTTTAGGGTGTGCTGGTGAAGCATCCCTGTGGCTGGGGACACTGGGAGTCAGAATCCTCTCCTGAAGCCCATGGGGTGCATTATGCCTCAGGCTCCTCATCCCTCACAGACACTGGGTACAAACCAATCTCATATTCTCACACTGAGGAAATGAGTGGGGAGAAATGGAGAGAGACCAAGGGTGCTCTTGTCCTGATATCCACTGACTGTTCCTGTGGGCAGTAATAGGCAGAGGAATCCTGGAGAGGTGGGAAATGGGGTGGGGGTGTCCCCAGAGACCGGGGACAAGCCAGGCTGGCTCGGGGCCACACTCTGCTCCCACACAGCCAGAGGCTCTCCCTGCAGCTGGGCACTGTGTCTCCTCCTCAGCTCTGCTGCAAGGATTAACTGACTTGTTCCATTAGTGACCAAAAAGCCTCTTACCTTCAGGCAGTTCAAAACTGAAATCAAAACACACCAAAAAAAAAATGAGGCTGGAGCAGGGAATCAGGGAAGCTTTCCCAGACAGTCCCTGTGGACCCCAGAGCACCCACACACACTGAAATCCAGAGACATGTATTTGAGTAACTACTAGAAAACAAACCAAATAATTTAAACCAGTTAAAGAGTCAGAACATTTTCTTCACACTAAGTAAATAATTTATGAGCAGAGCTATAAGAAAGCAAGCCCTCTCCAGGCCTGTATCGCAGGAAAATGTATCCAGAATAAAAGATCACATTTCAGACTCATAAATAAATGAAAAACAAAACCAAGAATAAACAAAAAAAAAAGTATTTCCTTCCCAGCTCCCAGTGCTGCCACAAAGACCCTCAGTGTGCTGGGCAGACTGTGGCCAAGGGACCTTCATCCCCATCATCCCTGAAGGGATCTGATGTCTCCTCCTCCTCCTCCACAGGTAGAAATTTGGATGCAAACCCTTCACACAGCCTTTTGTGTGGTACAGCCTCTACATCCATGAACACTGCTCCCACCCTCTGCATGGCTCCTAAAAAGAGAGTCCAGAAACCCCCAAATACCGGGGAAGCGGAAAGAAGAGAGGTCCCAGTGATGTGAATTACAGCCAAAATGAATTTCACCCCTTCACGAAACAAAGACTTGACAAGAAACTGTGTTTCACTCCCACCTCAGTGAGCCAGGGCAGCAGACCTGGAGGAATCCCTGGGAGAGGACACAGCTCCCAAGCACCAGACCACCCGGAGCTTGCTGAGTGGGGTTTGCCCCTCTCTCCCCCCACCACAGAGGAGCCCTGGTGTCCCCACGCTCAGCAGGGAGGCTGAGGCAGCTCCCACCTCCCTCCCCAGGCAATCCCCCCGGCCATGGCCACCTACCTCGGGGCCGGCTGCGGCGTTTCCGCCTGCCCACGGAGGTGCTGCGCAGCGCGGGCTGCAGCTGCCCGATCTCGATGGGCGTGTTGGTGCGGAAGCTCTCCTTGAACTTCTGCATCAGGGACTCCACCGTCTCCTGCGTCACCTCGGGAGCTGCAACACCACCAGAGGGGCTGTGGTTAGCAGAGGGCTGGGCCAGCGTGTCCCCACTGCCCCAACAAACCCTTCCTTTCGCACGCCAGAGCCAAATCCTGGGGCAGGAGCTCTGCTAAGACCCTCCAACATCACCCATGGGGATCCATCCAGCACTTTCCAAAGCCACAGAGTTAGAAAATTGTGAGTTTATGGAAATTGCATTTTCCATGCTGCTTTCCAGCATTTGGGATGATTCCTTGCCTCTCCCCCAGGTGCACACAGGGCACTTGGAAGCATCATGCCCTTACCCAAGTTACAGCCTGAAAGGCTCAAATCACTGAGCTGGCTTTGGGTTGGGTTTAACTCTACACCAGAAACTCAGAATTGAACCCCAACCTTGTCAGCCTTGGGGCAGCTCCCCAGCAGGCAAATTTCGGATTAAGGAATGATATGGAAGGCTGAGCGGGGAGTCAGGTGAATAATGTGCAGGACCAGGAATGCTCTGAGCTGCAGGTGGGGTCTCCCAGAGGCTGCACTCATATGCTGGGATGCAGCACCTGAGCTCAGGAAACAGCTTCCTGCAATGCCCCACAGCTTGCTGGTATTTAAGCAAGTCCTCTCCTTGCTCTCACACACCCTCAACTCAGTAATGCCAAAAAATCCCCCCAGAACTTCCAACGAAGCTCCCTACACCCCTGCACAATGGGCAGTAACAGGAAATAATGAAAATGCTCACAAAGAGCAAAGATGAAATTTGGGATCAAAAGGTCTGTCCTGCAGGACAGTGAGGTCTCTGGGTTCAACACTGGCTTGGCCTCTGTCACCTCCTTGAATAAACTCATTAGCAGAACATGGCCTCTGTCCTGTCTCCATTTCCAGAGTCACCAAGTCCCTTCAGTGAGCTCCAGAAGCTTTCCCTTCCTGCAGCGTGACTGCGTGGAGATGTCAGGGATCCCTGATTCTATAGCCACCTCATATCCCACTTGGATAAGGCTAAGTGAGCACCCTGGAGCTCCCAGCCTGCCCAGAGTTATGGGCTGATGGATCAGCCCATCACACCTCCTGGATGCAGACATCCAGATGTGCAAGATGCTCCTCAGGCACCCAGAGAGCTCAGGGTGCAAAACTGTTCTGGACCACAGACAGCAATTCCCTTCCCAGTGTGGTGCAGGGAATTTAGAGTTCAGTGAGGAGCTGACCATGCAGGGTGAGGCATTTGTAATTCTAGACAAGGATTTTACCTAAACAGGGAGTCTGGAGCAGATTCTCCAAGAACCTGCCATGCTGCAGGGAGCAGAGAATCCTCTGCACCCAGTGCCACACCAACCCATGCAGCAGCTCCCCCATCCTTCTCCCCTAAATCCCATCAGTGATACCCTCAGCCTCCCCAGAGTGTTTTTCTACACTTCTGGGCTGCAGAGATGGTTCTGAAATCTGCCAGGGCCATTGGGAGAGGGAGAACCAGAAAGCAAATCAGGAGGGCTTGGGAGAGGATCCCTCCACACACAGCTGCCACACCAGGCAAGAGAGAAGGACCAAACCCACTGCCTGCATAAGCACCAACAGTGGGAACCATTTCAGGAAAGCTCCAGAAAGAGAGGGAGCTGAGGGACCAGCTGTGTTATGTCTTTGAATTTTGCAGCACCAGGCTCCCCCAGGAACCACAGATCAGAGACAGAGCTCCCCAAAGCCCCCAACATTTACGGCAGGCACAGCCAAATCCTGCAGTGTCAGATGCACCAGCAGGCAGCATCACAAGAGAAAAAAATACATCAAGAGCATGGAGGTCTCCAAAGAGCCTCTGGTCACATCCCCACAGCACACATCCCACCCCAGGTGCCTGGGAAGGACACTGTGGCAGCCCAGGGGTGGCTCAGCCTCCTGCCACCGTGTTCACAGGGGGAAACCCGACCCTGCAGCTCCCTCACCCCAGAGCACACGTGGCAGGGCCTCCCCTGAACAGATGGAGAGTTATCCAGACCTTGGGGCTGTGTGATACAGGACATGTGGAAGTGGAGCAGGGAGCTCTGGAGCGGCTCACACGGCTGAGGTTTATTTACTGAAAGGAGGCCAGGAGGAGAGCACGGGAGGAGGAGGGGGCCATGCCTTCAGTGGGCAGCAAGGTCACAGCACTGTCATGGTCCCTGCCTGGCTGATGGGACCATGGTGACTGTGGCCATCTGGCCACCACGCTGGCACAGCCATCCTGAGGGCAGCTGCTCCTGTGCCTGTCAGGGGAGCAAATGCCAAGAAGGGGGGAGTGGGGTGTGGAGGGGGTCCCTTGGCCCCTGGCTGTTTGGGATGATGCTACAAATACTGCAGGAATGGGAGAGCTGGTGTATATCACTGCTCTGCACAGCCAAGATGCAGCCAGGTGCCCCTGGATGACCCAAACAGCCCAGAGATCAATTTAGGCATCCCAAAACCCACCCCCAGGTACCTGCAAACATCCACAGCTTCTCAGCTCCCTACAAACAACTTCTTCTGCAGCTTCTCAGTATTTTGGCTCTGAGAATGGTCTGCAGCTAAGGGTGAGATGGGTGCCAGCCAAAGGCAGCAGCAGATCAGGATGCTCCTCACCTCTGGAGACCAGACCCATGGAGGTGGTATCCTTAGAAGGGCTCAGTGACCAGGGGCTTACATAAGAGAATGCTGCCACCACATTGCTGACTTCTCCAGGCCCCTGAGCTCAGGGGTTTGCTAGGGTTTGGAGAAAGGAAATGGGAAAGCACAGCAAGCGGGAGGAGAGAAAAGTAAAATGGGTGGGGGAAAAAGGAAAGCAAAGGGGAAAGAAAAAAAAAGGGAAAGGGGGGAAAATGAGAGAGAAGACCCTTGCTGACACGGTCTCAGCAAACAGAGTTTGGTGTGGGTGGGCAGCATGAATAAAACCCTCAGTGACAAATGAAAAATAGCAGAGCTTCAACTCTGTGAGCATGAGGGGTGAAGGATGAAGGCAGAGCCCTTCATGCACTGCCAGCACTGCCAAAAGGGAGGGAGAAGAGACCACTGCACCATAACGGAATGAGACAGCACTCGCTGGGGATGTTCATCACATCCATGAGAGAGACAATCCACTGCAAACCAAAGTGCCACCTGGGCCTCCCCACAACAGCCCTCTGAGATTTTCACTGGTCAGAAAAGGATGGGAAGAAGCACTGCTGTGGGGTAGACAGTGGCCTTAATAATTTGCTGTAACTGTTGGTCAGCCTTGAAGCAGTCAGGCAGTTGGATTAGATGATCCTTGTACAGCACTTCCCACTGAGCTGTTCTGTTCTCCACACCCCTGCAAGATCCCCCTGGACCTCCTGTGTCAAACACAGCTCAGCCAGCAGCTCCTGGCACCTCCACACCACCCTGCCTGGCACGACACAGCCCCGTCAGCAGTGCCCAGGCACCAGCTCCTCCCAGCACATTTCAGAGGCGACAGGACCGTCCTCCCCTCGAGCAGAGCCTGCCAAACGCCTTCTCTCCCCTCCCTGGTTTCCAGGAGATAAATCCACCCGGGCAGCTGAGCTCACATCCTCGTCACCGTGCTGAGAGATGCTCTAGCCTGGCAGAGGTGGTGAGATCCACCCCGAGGTTTGGCACAGAGCTGCAATCTCCCTCTCCCCCTTGTTCCACAGCAAAGCCTTCAGCAGCACAACCACCCCAGCACGGGCTGAGGCAGGGGAATCACGAGGCTCTTCGGCCTCCGCAAAATCAGCTTCCCTCTCTAGCAGCACTTTAAGGACACAGCTGAAGGTCACCCTACCTTTGCAAAGCACAGCACACATTCCTGATGAACACCTCCCTCCTGTCCACCCCCATATTCTATTTGAAAAGAGATTTGCTCTCCTTATGGCTCCCCTATTCGTTTGCACGTCTCCCACAAAACAATTCCTACCCAGAGCCGTTCTCTCCTCCTTCCTTTCTGCTGGCACAAATTGCAGTGGGAAAATATGTTGTTTGGCTTAAAAATTACAACAACAACAACAACAAAAAAAGTAGTCATCAACTGAACAATATGAGCAATGTTTGGGTAAAAATACATTGCAATGGGGATGGGAAGCAGCAGCATTCGTTCCAGCCTTCGCAGGACTCCAGCACAGCCAGGAGAGCTGCACCCTTCTCAGGCACATAGGCTGGGTATGGGGGGCTGTTCTGGGGAGATGCCACAAGTAGGATCTCTCCAGCATCAGTGCCCAGGAGGGATTCTCCATAACACAGCTACAGGCTTGGATCAGTGCAACCAGCCACAATCCCCTTTAGAGAGATGAACTGGTTGTGAGCCTCTACCAGTTGCACTTGGATGGTGTCTCCACTATTCCAGGACATTCTCAAGGCACTACAAATCCCCTTTGGCTGTGCAGCTTGTTCCCAGGCAGCAAAGCCAGGCAGTGATGGAAATACCCCTCAGCTCTTGGAAACATGTCCTCAGCTTTGCTGAGGTGTTTTAGTTTTCAGACAAGGCCTGAGGAGCCCAGTGGAGCAGCTTCTCCCCAAACCAGGCTCACACCTCGTGCTGCCACTGGGTGGTGGGAGAGCTGGACAGTCCTACAGCCTGGGTTTTAGGTTTGCAAAGTTGCCAGCTTCCTCCAGCCTCCCAGTCTTTGGTGTCTGGCTTAAATGTCTTGTTCCTGGAGCCACAACCAGCCCTGCTCTCCTCGTACAACACCTGCACTCCCACAGCTGCAGGAGGACAGGCAAGGCAACAGCAGCTCCTGTCAGAGCTTCCCATGCTAGGTATGGACTAAAGCATATTTTTATAAAATAGAGGTTTTTTAAGCATCTGGTTTTCCCATCCCTCTCTTTGATTTCTGGCTGTCAGAAGGCAAATTATCGATCCCTCAGTATTAACAGCGGCTACAGTGCTCCCAGAGTTTTGGGAAGAGGAGTAACTCACAGATCCTCTCAAGAGCTGCTCGACTGAGCATGCTGCTTCCCTGGAATCAAAGTGCTTTGCAACAAGACAAACTCCATCAAGGACTAAATGGAAAAATTTGGGCACAATTAGAAGCCAAGGTCAGTGGGGTTTTTACACCTTCATGACAGCACCCATGGCCACGTGCAGGATGCAGCCCCCTCATCTCAGACACTGGCTCTTCTCCAAGACACTCTCCTGGCCTTTCACTGACTGCTTCCAGTATTTTTCAAATAATCTGCTTTTTCTAGGCACAGGGAAGGGTGTTCTCCTGGGAACCACTGATGTGGGCTCTAAAGGTCTAATACATCATCGCATCCCTAGCACACTGCAGGAATACCAGGCACATGCAGCACAGTTTAATAACGTTATAATTGTTTCCTCCAAATCAACCCCCTGATATTCAGCAAGCTCATTTTGATGTCTCTGGATCAATATTTTAGAAATTTCTGTTCTACAAAGTATTTCAAGAAATTGACTTTCCGATCCTATTTGGAACGAGCATAAATTTCACAATACTGGAAGTTTTCCACATGGTGGAAACCCTGATTTCTCACCAGCTCTAAATAATGGGTGTTTGTTGCTTTCCGAAGCATGAAATAACTAACGGTGTTTGTTCTGAGACTGGGATGTGGACTGATTTTCAACAGTGCCACCCTGAAGGTACCGAGCTCCACAAAGCACAGAGCTTTACTAGCATAAAATTAGGTAATTACACTGATGCTGATGTGATGACAGTGAGAGAGATTTGTACAACAGCTCCGCACGTACTTGCAGGAGAACACATCTGGAGAGCGACATCCTGCCACAGAGCACGGGGAACACGGCAAAGGCATGGGAAACACTGGGAACTTCACCTCTCCACGTCCTTCTCCAGCCACCAAAGCCCTCTGGAGCATGAGAGCCTGTCCCCTTTGGTGCCCTGATCTCCAACAGCTCATGTCAAATGCCACATGCAGCCACTGTGCCCAAGAAACACAGGGAAGTTGTTGCTAGCATTACACAACCAACTCAGGATATAAATATATATATACACACATATGATTTAGATACATATATATATATCTCCATATATATACTTTTATTTAAATACATATATCTATATCTCTCTCTATATATGGATATATATAAAAGCATCAAAAGAAAGCACAATTTACCACACATAACAATACACTGGAGGACCAAGCACCTCCTGCAATGCCTACATGTCCAAACCACCCCTAGATGAATCCATCAGGGAAAAGCCACCCATGGCACTGTGTGCTTTGTCACAGCTGGCCCCCAGCCCTGCCATCACAACTTGAGGGAGGATCAATCCACCTCCAAAAAGCTCTTTTATAAAGTGGGGTTCTCATCCACAGCAACAGAGGGAGAGAAGAACCCAGGAGCATTTTGAAAACAGCCTTGTCGACTTTTTCTTTCTTCTCTCTCCTGGCCCTTTTTTTGAGTTTTAAAATAGAGACTGTATACATTTTTTTAGCATAGCTATTAATACATAGCTATTAATACACAGCTATTAATACATTAATAGATTATTATATACATTAATAAATCGCTCGCTATAAAAATAGATCTTTATACGCAAAAGTCTGATTTCAATTGCAAATTGGAGGGGGAGGGAAGCAGGAGAAGAGATAAAGTTTTATTCAAGATGTCTCCTTTGAAGGAAACTGAACAAATGTACTTTCCTCCTTCATATATTCATGAGATGACTGCTTCCCCATCCCGTTCTCTGCCACCCTCAGCTCTGGGCTCAGAGCCAGCACAGCCCTTATCTGGTACGAGGCAGAGAAAAAAAAAGTCCTGATAGGATCAGAAGTTTTCAGTAGTTTAACAAATCTGGGAAGAAGTCTCCATTGGTTTCTAATAAAGCTTTAGGAGCGTGACAGGAAAGGAGATGCTGGGAGAGGCTGGTGTGTAGTGGGGAGGGGAATGCAGAGCAGCATCCTGAAGTGGGACAGGGACTGCAGGGCACCCCAAAACCCTTCCAGACACACACCAGCTCTTTGCTTTTCCTCTTCATTGCCAAGTTTTGCCATTTCCCTCATTTCCAGATAATATCTGCAGCTCCCACCCTCCCTGCAGCTGGGTGAGCTGCTCCTCGAACTGGCAGGACCCAGGGGGACGCCCATCCCACTGGAAAGGGATGGGAAGAGCCAGGGCCCACGGCAGCACCCACTCAGCCCCGGCTGCCCTGACCCTTCTTCATCCTCTCTCCAGTCACGGCGCCCCGTCGCTTCCCAGCTAATTGCCTCCACTCATGTGTGCAAACTAACCGTTTACCGGAAAATGTCACGGAATGTTAATTTCATTCGGAATGCGCTTCCATTTTTTTCACGATGGAAAATGAATAAGCATTGTATTAATGGCATAATTTCCAACTCCAGCCGCAGCCACGGCCCCGTGCATGGAGGCTGCGAGTTACTCCTCACCCCGAGCCTTCCCTGCATTTCCACTTTCCTCCCTTCCCTGCCCCCACTTCCCCTGCTGGTAATTAAGATAATGCAATGTAATTATAAACATATTAGAAAAGATCAAACGCTGAAGAGCTGCGGTCCGACAGTCCTGCCTCTGCCTCACACCTCTGCCTGGTCAGCACCTCCCAAAAGCTGGCAGGTCCCTGCGCTCCTGGAGCTGCTGCCAGCTGGGTTAGACCTTCCCAGGAGCTGATTCTGACCAAGAAACCCTCAGCTCTTCCATGGGGCAAAGACTTTTCTAGCACATCTTTCCTCTAACATGTACAGGGCATTTATTTCTTCATCCCATTGTTCCTGCAAGGAAAAGCCTTTGGCCATGAGGTGCTGCCCCATCTCCCCCTGCCCCAGCACTGAGAAGGTATAGTCCAACAGAGATTCCATTTCCCATATTTTTTGCTCTAATAAAACCCTTAGCTTACCTTTTTTTATGAGACATCATAACTTTTTTGCTTAGGCAGCAAGCAGAGAGGATCAGGGAAGATGGGCAGAGCCTCGGTATCAGCTAATGCTCCTCAAGTTATCAAATCATTGAAAAGTTAAATAAGAACACTCTGGAGGAAGCTTCTCCATTTGGTGCTAATGGGCACACGGAACAGTCTGGGCTAATGTTGCGTGGAGGAGAGACACTGGCTGGAGAGCACAGTGCTGACCCCAGCTCCCTCTCTCCTCTACACAGCTCCTGCAGCTCCACAGAGCCAGAGCAGACGCTGCCCCATGGAGCCAGCTGGGGCAGGGACACACGGAGGGCAGGAGAAAGCCCCATCCCCACCTGGCCGAGGAACTGCTGCTGGGGGCTGAACCTGGAGGCAGCAGCACTTTGGCATCTGTAAAGTGAGTGTGAGGAAGTGCCAGCCCAAAGGATGGGCATGGGCAGGACAGGGCTCCAGGAACAGCCACAGACTGGCCAATAAGGGTGGAAAGCGTGGCACAGTGGCCCCTCTCCAGTCTCAACCACTGCCCAACTCCTTGCTGAGCAGCACGGTGCAGAATGAACATTTAAGTCAGAAAATACACTCCTCTGCCCAGCAGAAAAGGTGACATTTTTCACAGCACTGGCAATGCTGTGCCATGTGCCAGGATGAATAAGGGAGCAATGACAACGTAGAGGAGAAGCACAAACTACTGAAAATCTCTATTACAATGCGGCCAGGAGCTTCAGCTCCAAAAGCAGCACCAAAAGGACCAACAATCTCCCACACTGGGCAGAGCATGAGTGAAGGCAGCAGGCAGGAGAGAACGAGCTGAGAGCTGGTTTGTTGGCTCAGGAGAAGACCAGGAGTAAGAGGAACACCCAGAAAGCCCAGGATATCAAAAGCAAACTGATTCCAAGCCACACAGGTGAAGAAGTGAGGCTGAGCACTGCCAGACTCACAGGACCCCGTGGGTGAGTCGCACAAATGCCATAACTCAGCAGGGCCGTCAGAAAGGATTGATTTGAAGCACCTTGTTAATAAGTTTCCTCTCCCAGTGGTCCTTCAGGGAGGTCAGTGCCTAATGATAAATGGGGCTGGAAGGTGCCTGCAGACCCAGTATCAGCACAGGTGCCCAGCCTCAATCCATCTTCCTTAGGAGCCAGCTGACAAAACCGTCTCGGTGCCATAGCCAGGTAAAACACAACTGATGGGAAGAGGACACACAAACAGAGTGAAGAGTTGGTGCTGCAGCTGCCCTCCCTGCTCCATTCCCCATAAAACTCACAAGTCTGGGATGGACTGATGGGGAAAAAGCTCCACACACTGACTGGTGGAGGCACAATGCCACGGAGCCAAGGAGAAGCAGAGCTGAATATCATGGACTGAGAGAAACCCATCACTTGTGCAGGTGACAGGATCCAGAGCAGCCTCAGCTCTGAGCCCCACGTCCCAAGGGCTGAGTCCTAAGGTCTGAGTTCTAACCAGCATCTATATATTTCCAGTAGAAATGGGAAACATTGTGGGACTGTTCTCCTTCATCCCACATCCTATTCTCTTCCTGATCAGCCTGACTTCAGAAACTAGCGGCAGGTTTTTACTCCATGCTGATTCCATGGAAGCACCATCCCTGGGAGTGTCCAAGGCCAGGCTGGACAGGGCTTAGAGCAGCCTGGTCTAGTGGGAGTTGCCCCTGTCCATGGCAGGGGTTTGGAACCAGATGGTCTTTTAGGTCCCTTTCAACCCCAACCATTCCAGGATTCTGTGACAGCCCTGGGCAAAGCTGAAGCTCTCCCAGGTCCTCTACACTGCACACAAGGTGGTTGCAAGACACAACCCAGCAGAGAAAACTCAGGAGAAGCAAGGACACTTGAGATCACCCAAGGCAAGTAAACAGCCATCATATTATTTTTTTAGATTTTCCATCAGAGATAAAAAAAAAAAAAAAAAAAAAAGTCATCTTGAAGCTAATCCTGGTCAACAACTGTCCCACAGCCCAGCTACGCCTTTAAATAATGTAGTGCTTTATCAAACATTCATAGTGATGCACAAAGTGATGAACAATGTGCGCCTGGCATTTATATAAATATAGTTCCTGATGGCTTATTTCCCTTGGACAGCCAACACTTCACAGCTTATCTTCTGTGAGCTTGTGATTTCGTCTGGATGGAAAACACTTTGGACACCTGGGGAATCAGGGCTACTGCACATGAAACTGCCATGACATCCCCACCGGGCATCTGCAGCCCACGAAACTCAATAAAAATCCTCGTTCCAGAGCTGCTGCTGACTTCAGGAGCCAGAATTCACCTGGCTGTGGATGGAAGAGGGGGCAACCAAGGGTATTTCTTCAACATGGGATGTTGGGGAGTGTCAGGGTGAGACCAGCCCAAGCCTTGCAGAGCAGCACAACTTCACAAACCCAGCATCCTTTCAGGATGCTCAGCAAAATGCTGGCATAATAAACCACCCTGCATCTCTTCCATTCCCTATGGCACCATTCAAAGCTGTTTTTCCAACTGCTTCTTCCCTCCTCTGTCACATGAAATTAATGAATGGGTTGTAGAGAGGGGAGAAAACAAAAACCTCATCTGGAACCCATCCCTTCCAGCCTATTCTCCACAGCAACACTTACCGTGGCCCAGGAAGAGCCCTGGCTGATCTGAGATGTTTAAGCCTTAATTGGTCATTAAGCAGGGGCACAAAAACCATGAGTGGAGGGCTGCAGGACCAGAGGACATCCCCAAACCCCAGGAGCTTCTCAGTCCCTTCTGAACCTCTCCCAGAGGCAGGAACACGTTGGACATGGCTCTTTTGGGGGAAACCTCCTGAGCATGTTCCCACACATCCATGGTACTGTCTTAGTCCACTGTCTTGGGAGTGTAAGGGAGGGGGACAGTGTCCCACAGGAACACTGCTCGCTCCCCCCACTTTGAAGAGGACAACCCAGATTTGGGATGGAGGTAATCAGTTCCATGGGATGATCAAAACAAACCTCAAACTCCAGCCTGGCAGCTCTCTATATAGATCTCAAAAGGCAGCTAATATATTAATATATTAATGATGACTCTGTTTATCTCTGGAAAGCACAGCTTTTCCTTGGAAGGTCAGGACATTTTCAAATCAACACTGAAGCCTGAGCTGGCATCACCACAGAACCAAAGACCCAGTGGCATGTCTGGTGTAACCCCTGTCACTGGGGACTCTATTCTTTTCATTAGTGCATTCAAATCCATTACAATTGAACATGCTGGACTTGAAAACATCTTAAACATCTCTATTAACCAGAGACACTACCTAAGCACGTATAGAATTCTTCCCTGAATTAGGAGCGAACTCCTACCCTGTCGAGCCTCTTTTTTTATTATTATTTTTTATTTCATTAAAGCTGAAATTTGAAGCCAGCTTTTTTAGACAGGAATAGAGGACTGCAAAAAACACACTTTTCACTGGCAGGCAATGAGAACATACATTTTCAGAGGTCCCTGTAAATTACTGAAGGAGTTGGCGGGGATTAGAGCTGGGAAAAGCTGATCACGTACAAAGAGGGTCGTGATCCCATCAGGTCACTGGAAAGAAGAGCCCCAAGACACATCAGATGCCGGCCTGATGTACTGTCCCATTTTAGCCTCCAGCCCCAGCAGACGTTAAGCCATCGTTTTATTTATTAAAGGCTCAGAAAGCCTCTGGTTAATGCTCGGAATCGGGGTGGAACTGCATCCGACCCCCCCAGCCAACAGCAGCAGCAGACAGCGGCTCCCAGCCAGGAATGGCACAGCCCAGCACAGCCAGGAGCCCAGACAGGCACCAGTGTCCCTCAGGGACACCAGGCTGATTCCTCCTGCCTGATTTCTCCTCAGCTTTCACCAGGCAGAAGTTCTGTTTCTCACTGATCCTTAGGAGATTTGGTTTGGCAAAATCTGCTTTCTGAGGAACGTGTGGGTAATCCCATATTGAGGTTGGCTGGGCTTTGCCTTCACTATCAGGCCAGTCATCTTGTTCCTGATGCCTGTGGGCTCTCCCTTCTCCATCCTGGAGGGCAACACCACCACCTGCCTATAGCAAGGCCATGGCCCCAACTCACACCCTGTCTCGAAATCTCACCTCCAAGATACTGCAGAGCTCCTGTGTTTGCAATGAATAGCAAGTCTAGGGAACAGCTTAACTCCCTGCCCTCCTCTTGCACATCTCAGCCCAAAAAACGTCCCTTTCCCCAGCCCCAATATCCTGTTCTCCAGCCACAGATGCTTTACTTCTCC
The DNA here is from genome assembly GCA_013398175.1 of Climacteris rufus. Lineage (NCBI taxonomy): Eukaryota > Metazoa > Chordata > Aves > Passeriformes > Climacteridae > Climacteris > Climacteris rufus. The sequence goes on along the minus strand of VZRZ01007427.1, from coordinate 1,233,490 downwards.
CTGGAGGAGTCCCCTCTGAAAGGCAAAAACGATGACTGAGATGTGGCCACCAGAACACCAGTGCTGGCAGGGGGCATAGGAAGCTCTCTCTTACCATCATCAAGATCCTTCTCCTGCTTTTTGCTGTTATCTAAACGCCATTTGAGACCCCTGCACAAATCCCCTCTGCAGTTCTCCTGGACTGCATCACCCAGAGCAGTCTGGCTGGGAGGCTGCTAGGACCACAAGCCCTGACATCAGCAGTTCTCAGTGTTTCCTTGTGCTGCTGTCTGGCTCAGCTCCCTCTCCAAGCCACAGATGAGCACCAGACCATTAAATGACATGGCCAGGGTTACCAGTGGCAGAGTGGAGCTGGATCCAATCTCCAGGTGTACTCTAGGAGCCAGACCATCTTTCAGAAATGCTCAAAAGCACCTCGCTACCACTACAGAGAAAAGCATCCATGGATTAAGTCAGAGAAACTTCAGAGGTTTACCTGAGCCAACACAGCAGGGGAGAAGAAAGTCCAGGAGAGAGGAATTCAAGATGACTGCACAACCACACCTTTTATATGCCCATGGTATTAATAATTGGAACCATCAGTAATAAGTCCTGTCTCCCGTCTAGACTTGGAGGCCATACCCAGACTGCAGGGTCTGTGAAGCCAGCACAAAGACCTGCTTGAAAAGTTCTTTTTTTGAACATAAAAGAAACTGAGAAATAAAGATGGGTCCTTTGTTGCAGGAGTGGAATTGCAGATACTCGATTTTCAAGTCTGATTTCTCCTCAGCTTTTACCAGGCAGAAGTTCTGTTTCTCACTGATCCTTAGGAGATTTGGTTTGGCAAAATCTGCTTTCTGAGGAACGTGTGGGTAATCCCACATTGAGGTTTGCTGGGCTTTGCCTTCATTTACCAACTGCATGTCTGTGCATCCAGTGCATCCCAGCTGGGGATGCAGCAGTGACACCTGCAATGGATCAGGGACCAAAGCCCCTCAAACAGGACTCGATGGACAGAAGCAACTACTCCTGCTGCTGTAGGATGAAGCTGTGTCAATAAGGAGGAGAGACAGGTATATTAAAAGAGAAAAGCAAGTGAGGAATTCCCCAAGGGACAGAGCCCGAGGCTATCTGCGTGGGAAAGGCAGGAGAGCAGAACTTACCAGGAATACGGGCTGGAAACTCCACAGTGAAGCAATGAGGCAGAGGCGATGAGGGAGTGACATCACTGCACAGATTTACCCAAATCCCCACAATCACTGAACACTGTGTACACACAGGGGCTGAGTCCACTCAGGGGGTCTCCCCAGCAAAGCTCAAGACCTCAGAAACTGCAGCCCACACCAGCAGACCCCGCGTGGCACCACGCACACCCACAGGGCACAAAACCCTAGAGATCTTTAAAGTACCAGAGTGAACCCAAACCCATGAGGAGACAGAGTAGCCCCCTCTCCCAGCTCAAGGATCCTTCTGGATAATTAGGACAGCCTGGCTATCGCCTCCTGCCTCGCTCCATTTCATTTTATTATTAATTAAGAAAAAAGACTACTTTTCTACTTTTCTTCTTAAACTGCCTTGGATTTTTCTTCTGTCTAAATTCATCTGGGCTCTGTGCAATGTCACCAGGTCAGCTTGTGCTCCTGCTGCAATTCTAATTTTGTCAGCTTTACATTTTCTAGGCAGTTGGGAGATTTTTCTTTCTTTCCTCCTTTTTTTTTCCCCCAAGTCAAAAATGATTTTGCATAACAGTAATAACATTAATGGCCCTGCACAGCGCATCCAGATTACAACTGCAGCTAGGGAGAAATAAACATCTCATCTTTGCCCTGCTGTTTATCTCCCCACAGCAGAGGCTGGTATCAGGTCAGAACCTGTAATTTCATTAACTTTATCACTCAGACACGCTTGTTGCTAGATGTCATTATTCAGCACATCACTCCCATGTTTTGTTTGTGCTGGGATTCACTTCAGATGCTCCAGCACCACACGGGAGCATCCCTCCCATCCACATCACTGCCTGAGCTGGGGAGGAAAGTTTGGCTCACTGAGCCGTGATCTGCAAAACATTTGTGCTGCTCAGTCTCCTGAGCAGGGACTGGATGGAGCAGAGCATCCATTGCCTGATTCCCTGACCAGATACATCCAGAAGTGGTGGATAAAAAAAATCCCACAGTCTTCCTCATGGAAAGGATGATTGACCCAACATCCACCAAACGTGGGGTGGGCAAACCCCCAGTGATGGAAAATGCACAAGCCAGCACCTGCAAGCCCAGCACAGGGGGGAAGCTGCAGTGCAGGCAGGTGGAGGGTGAGCAGAGCTGCTCCACCTCCACTGGATTTGCCATCCCTGGTAATTAATGCTGGGAGTGACACTTGAAAGAGCCTCTGCTGACAGCCCCAGCGACGATGGCGTTTGGAGCCCGCTGACAAGTCCCAGCTGATGTCTTATCAAAAGACAGCACAGCAAGGAGAGCTTTTCCCATGAGAGCTGATGGATTCCCTAGGATGCAGGCGCAGCTCCACACCCACCCCAGTGACCACAGTGAAACCTGGCAGCACCAGCCGGGTGCTGGGGAAAGGCTGATCCTATCATCACACTCCAGCCATGCTCCAGCTGGGGTTCCCTTGATGCCTCCATCTTCAATCCAGCTGCAGAGCCATGCCTGAGCTGTGCTTCCAGCCTCTGGGAATCTCCAGGTACCTGCTGTCTGCTCACACCAGCTGCAGTTTGTCCACCCCACCTGCCCCATCCCCAAGTGTTCAGTCGATGCCTCCCAGATCTTCATGTTTCCCATGTGTGCAACCAGGTCAGAGTGGAAAGCCCACAGAACACATATTTATACTTCCACTCTAGAAACCCTGGATCTGAACTGCAGCCACCTTGTCCTGGGCAATCCAGGCTCTGAGCAGCTTTAGCAGAGATGGGTAACTAACACATACCATAGCTTGGCTCCTTGAGCAGAGCCTCATCCAAGAGGGAAAAGTGCCCATTTGGGAGGAAACATGGTGAACTGGCAGAGTTTGGAAGGATCAGACTAGGCAAGCCACAAACCTGCCTCAATCCAAGGTGCAAAGCCTGACAGCATCACAAGCACAGCTGGTGGGAGTGTTTGTGAACATCTCTCCCAGCCCAGGTATCCTACAGGCAGGGGGCAGGGGGTTCAGCCTGTATAAGTTCTTTATTGCCAATTCCTAAAGCCCTTGGATAGTTTAATATTCTGCTCTAGATCTTGTTTGCTATTTTGTTTTGAAGAGCACTGAAACGCAGTTACTGCTGTCTTCCCCACTCACACAACTCTAAATAATTTATAGAAAAGCGAAACAAAGAAGAGAATATGAAAGAAGAAAGAAGGTAGCTCGGTTACAATATATGAAGGCTTTCATTTGTTCATTCTCGCTCAGTGGAGGAGGGCTGAGGAAACATCTCTTAACCCCATGGGCTGGTAACAGCCAGACACACTCCAAGGGATGCCAACAGGGATGCTCAGAGCAGCACTTGAAGACAGCAGATTAACCCCTGGGCACCTCCAAATCCAAGTAACAATAACTATGACCATCATCACAGCCTTGTATAAAAGGGCAAAGAGTAAAGAGTATTTTAAGGGTGGAAGAAACACAACCTCAGCCACCACTTATGACCATCACAAGGGCAGGGATCTGCTTTCCAGACGCACTGCATCACTCAGGCTATCCATGGCTCCTCCATGGAGCCAAGAAGAGTCCCTGTCCCCTCCTGGCCACCGCGGCTGCTCCAACAGGGACACTCAGTCTTCCTGGGAAGCCCACACAAGAAGGGAAGGATGGTTCAGCATCACCCCAAGATCCCTTCCCTGCACAGGGTGAGCCAGCACATCCCTTCCTTGCTGCTGCTGGAGTCACTCACAGCACTCACAATCAGCACTAATGTGCTTTGCTTTTGTTTATTCAAATGCATTTTCCTGTGCATTGCAGGTGAACAATATTAAATGGCTCATAATAACATTTAAATAAGCAGAGGTGGGTGTAGCAGCTTCTGAGAGCCAGACTTTAGAAATGCAAGCAATCAGGTGTGCATTAGCCGAAATACCCTGGGGAGCACGGAGTACCCTCCCCAGCAGAGGAGAGAGAAAAGCCACAAACCTTTCTTTTCATAGTCGGGCTTCTCCTCCCCGCCCCGGCCCAGGCTCTCCAGCGTCCTCGTCACCTGGCTGCCAAACTCGTCCTCCCTGGTGCTGGGCTCAGCGCGCCGCGGCGTCTCCTCCTCCTCCTCATCCTCGTAGTCATCCAGGATGGGGGTCTCGCGGATGGGCACGCCGATGACCGAGTTGTGGGCCTGCAGGCGCGAGTTGCGGAAGCTCTCGCGGGCCTGGGGCCCCAGCAGCACCGAGGGGATGTAGTGGATCTCGTGGGTGGCCTCGGTGCTGGCGCTCTTCTGCGGGATGCGGCGGCGCTTGTGCCAGCGGCGCTGGGCGTACAGGGCCACCATGAACACCAGCAGCAGCAGCAGCAGCGCGATGAGCCCGCCCTGCGGAGAGAGCGAGGGGCACGGTCAGGAGTGCTCGGGGGCAGGGAGAGGGGATGGGGTGCTGCAGTGTCCACACAGCCACAGAATGGCTTGGGTGGATGGGACTTAAAGCTCAGCTTGTTCCGCCCCCTACATGGGCAGGGACACATCCCACCAGGCCAGGTTGCTTCACATCTTGTCCAACCTTGAACATTTCTAGGGATTGTGCACCCACAACTTCCCTGGGCAATCTGTTCCAGTGCTTCACCTCCCCAGGATAACCCCCGGAGCAGCCTTCCATCAACACCCCCTGAACCACGCACAGGTGGGTTCACAGAGCAGCCACCTCTGGGGTGGGAGGTCATGGACAGGTAGGTCAGGATGCCAGAGGTGGCTTTTAGCTGGGAATAGCACATCCCTGGCTCAGCTCTGCCCATTCTCCCAGGGACTTTGTTCTTTCCACCCCACTCCAGACCCCCCAGATCACCTGTGCATGGGGAGATGGGGAAGGAGATAATCGCATCCTGCCACTTAGGAGAAAAAAACTCATTAAAACAACCCAGCCATGGCACAGCAGCAGTAAAGCCTCAGCAGAGACATGCATTTCCCAAAAATGACGGTGCAACAAATGGCCCCTCACAGGCAGTGCTCCCCAGGGCATGGTTACCCCAGCTCCAACATTTCTGGTCTGATTTCCCTGTGGTTTTAAGACTTCAGCTGCAGACCTGGGGGCACAGCACAACATATTCCAGACCAAGACCTTCTCTACTAAGCTCTTGTCCTTCCCCTCCTCCAAATTTTATTCAATAAGCTCTCAACTCCATTAACGTTTAAAAAAAATATGTTAACAAAAATAATAAACCTACAAATAGTACATGTACATGGAAGTACCACATCCTCTCAAGGGAGCCTGGCTGGGAAGTAGCAGAGGGAACCAGCCCTGCCTCTGGCTGCTCTGGAAGTTAAATTCATCCCCACACTCACAAGAGCTGTGTCTGTGCCAGCTTCCAGCCTCTTAATCTCTGCAGCATCGGAGCAGTTTTATCCGGTGGCAGACAAGCAAGGCAGGGCATGTAAATCAGGAGCAGCACAAGCAACCAGGGCTTTGCAGCACGACATGAACAGCCAGGGCAGGGCAGGTGCTCCTCTGGCACCCGGGGTGCCACAGCCCAGAGCTGCACCGGGCTCAACAGCAAAGCGGAGGCGTGAAAATATTCCCTCTGCATTCCATACAAAGCACCAGGCTGCACCCAGAGCACGGCACTGACTCCTAAACAGGAGCAGCTGTAAGGAGCTGGCACTGAAACTGCAGTTCACAGGATGAGTTACCTCAGGGTAACTGCCTTGGAAGCTGGAGCAGAGGAGAGACATTCCCCTGGCACAACCTGCCACAGAGAGGGGCCCAGCCCAGCATCCTCCACATCAGGATCCCCTCCTCTCCCCCAAACTGTCCCTAACAGGAGCAGGGCCCAGGGATTCAGGACATTGCTCAGCTTGAGTTCCCCAATTTGTGTGATGTGCACTATCAGGAAAGGTGTTTTAGCACCCAGGAGGTGCTCAGGGATCCCTGCATGGGAAAAAGGGCAGGGCTTGCTGAGCAGTCTGGGTTTGTGCCCTGCAGTACCAGGGCACTTCAAGGACCAGAGGGATGAGTGCCCATCATGGTCTTCCATGCTCAGAAACAAGAACCAGCATGGACACCTCAGCCTGAGAGAGCAGACATGAGCTTCCTTGGATTTCACAGTGCCTGATGCATGGAGACCTCAGAGCATTACAAGAGTTCCCTGGCATGAGCCACCCACATCCCCCGGCATTTCCTTGGAAATCCAATTTGCAGGAGAGCAAGAAACCATGGCACACCAGAAGGGAGGCCAGGCTGGGTGACAAGCACACAGCAGGGCCACAAACCTCAACACAACAAACCACACTGCAAAACCAGGTCTGGCTCATGTGCCAGCGTCCTTACAGCAAAGAGAGGGCTCTCATGGTCCAGAAGGGCTTCAGAACAACACTCATGGATGTGACTGCTGGGAGAGCCTTCTCCAAGGCCTCACCACATCAAATCCCTGAGCTGCCCAGCTGGACATTGCTCACACCTTGGCACACTCTGCCACTACAGAGTGGCTGCAGGGCAGAGCGCTCTGCACCCATGGGCACACAGGCACTTGCCCTTCATGGAAAAGTGCAACCAGAGACATCCAGATGCTCAGAAAAGGTCAGGGTGACAGAGAAAGCCTTGCAGGAGGAGCAGCTGTGCCAGCTGGACACAGGGAAGGGGTCCAGACACACATGGCAGGGCTGGCACTGTGGATCTGCCTGGCAGGGGTCACCTTGTGTCTGCCCTTGCAGATAAACCTGTTGGCACATTAAATTAAAGATCTCTCTGCTTGGGAGAACCTACAAAAAGGCATAAGGGCACAGAGGTTCCTGGTGTGCTGTTCCCCCTCTGACTCAGGAACGACAGGGCTAGCTTGAGGAAGCCAAGGGCTCCCAGCCCAGCCCGGCTGCAACTCCCACAGCCGGGGATGAGCCAGAGATCCCTGCTCTGCCAGTCACTGAGACAACAGCCCCTCTCTGCCCGGGAAAGGCTGGAGGTGCCCGTGCCAGCCCTTGGGTGAGCACCACAGGCTCATCACAGGCAGCTCAGTTCCAAAGTGCTCCTTTTGTCCCTGACCCCGCGCTGGCAGCTGCTTGTTTAACCACGCCACACACGCCGGGAGAGCTTCCTGGGAAAAAGGGGAAAAAAAGAGTCAAACTTAGGAGGCATTCAAGCCAGCCTCATTTTAATCTATTTTTCATGTTAAATCATCCAACTGAGGGAGCGGGAGAGAGAAAGGGGAAAGAAGGGATAATATGAGAAATGTTTTATTTGACAACGTGTCATTCGGAAACTGATTATTTCTGTCTCCGAGCTTTTTAATATTCCCAAACAATGGCCGAGCCGCGCGGGGATTTGGTATTCTAAGGCTGGATTTATAATACTCTGTTCTGCAGTGATAAGAACACGGGCCTTTAATCCTCTGAGCTGTGAACATGCATATTCTCCCACGTAATGTCCTTCCCACCACGCTCCCGCTGCCCTGGGCCGGCAGAGCAGGAGCCACCGGCACCAGAGCGTTGCCAAGACCCACAGAAGAGGAGAAGGAAGGGGAGAAGGAAGATGGGGGAGAAGAGGGATGGTGGGAACAACCCACACGTGGAAACACCTGCAGGGCTTGTGGCAGCAGAGCAAACCTCAGCTGAAACTGGAGAGCAGCAAGGCTGGGACTTGTGTGAAGCCCAGGAGGAAAATCCATGGGAGAGGCCACCCTGAAGCCCTTATATAAATCACAAAGGCTGCCAAGCTGTTGGATTTGAGGGCAATCACTTTTTGTGCCTCCATCTGAGATGCTGAACAACTTCTGGGCAGCAAGAGGATGCACGTGCTGCTTTGAACACGAGTGAAAGACAAGGGAGCCCCACTGCTCCTCTGGGGTCTGGACAAATTTTCTTGAAAAAGGCTCTGGTCTTTCCATCTCTGCTACCTGTAGAGGGGGATGTGATGTGATCTCTTGCAGGAATCCTCCATCAGAAATCAAGCCCTGATGCTCTTCCAGCCACCACACCAAAAGGGCTGAAGGCACAGAAGAAAGTCCCAGGCTGGAGGAGAAAGTTTGGGCTGGGCAAACCTCTTCCAGCACAGCATCTTTTCTGTAGGCCAAAGCTAAACAGCACAGCACTCAGTCCATGCTGACCCAGGCTCCTTCCCCCAAACATCAACACAGGATTTTGTCCTGAGGAAACAACTATCCCTCTTTCTTTCCTAACTTGAAGCCATTTTTTGTCCCACAGTGCTGGCACCCAGCCCCACGGCTCCTGACCTGCTGCTGGGGGAAGCAGGGCTCTCACAGCCCAGGGCCATTGCTCCAGGGACAGTCCCCCAGGACAGCACCAGGACCCCCCATCACATCCTGCAGCTGGGGTGAGCAACCCTCAGTGCTGGAGCATCACATCCCTGCCTCCTCCCAGCAGGTGAATTCCAGGGAGCAGTCAGGTATCAGCAGCAACCACACAGCCCTCAGGGCCCTTCACACTGTGTACTTTTCCTTTCTTTCCTTTTTGGCTGTGAAGGTAATTAAACACTAGGACAATTTACCAAGGGGTGTAGTGGATTATCCATCACTGTCATTTTTTATTTTTTTTTAAATCAAGTCTGGATGCTTTTTGAAAAGTCAAACTTTATTTCAAATGAGAAATAGAGGCTTCAGGGCGTTCTTGCACACTGTGCAGCTCTGAGGGCACAGCAGATGATCCCACAGTCCCTTCTCAAATTCCACTCACCCCAGTTTTGACTTTCCCACATTTCAGCTCCACAGCATCTTGCCTCTATCTCAGGCATTTCATCCCCTCCCAGGGTCAGGACAGGACAGGACTCAGTGGGCTGGGGACACAAACTTCTCCTGGCTGCTCTCTGACAGTGCTCAGAGCTGTGATACAGCAGCACTCAACCAGCAGGTGTAGCAAACATCTGTATTAGGCTTTAGCCGTGCTGTAATTGGAGCTAACGGATTTCTAATTAATTTAACTAAGCCTGATGGCCAACAACAGCACGGAGACCCTATCATGCCATTTCAGCAGGCAGAGGATTGCTCCTGGGCACAGACCCTCCAAAGCCATGTCCCAGGACAAACCATAACAAGGAGAGCTGGAATTACCTGTATCAGCCATCAGAACCATCTGGAAATCAATCAATCAATCAACCCATCAATCAATCCTCTTGGCTGCAGTCACCTTTGGAGAAGACACCCATGGTCAGTGGGCAGCCCCAGCTCTCTCCATCCTCTCTCTCCCAGCTCTGCCAGCAGGTCCGGGCCAGGATCCCCATGCCCAGACCCCAACCAAGCTGCAGCCAGGAAGACTGGAAGAAAAATACCCCGTTCAATGTGTTGGGTTGCACAGCATCTGCTTCTTCCCATTCCAGGTCAAACCTCTGCACCACACCAGCCTCCTCCCACAACTCTTGTACCTTATTGCTCTTTTCCTCTTTTCAGCACCTCTCTTTTTAAATATCCCTACTGCAAATCCTAATTAACACACCCTTTGCAATTTCTTTCCATTCAGTAATGATGAAAAGAAGGCTGATGTGTGCAGGCATCTCAGAGTTGTCCCTCTCCTGTGTTCTGCAATTTTTCACTGTGGGCTGAGCCCGTGGGCAAGTGACCACCAGGCAGGGAAACTGAGGCAGAGCATGGGGATGGGACCAAGGACAGAGAGCAAGCCAGCAGGAAGGCTAGAGAGGAAGAGACCAACACCAGGATTGAAATATATACATATATGTACTCCAAACAGAACTGGATCCAGTCCTGATATCCAGACCATTCAACCTCAGCTCCCTCCACAGGAGACAATGGGCAAATCTACAGGGCAAATCTACTAAAAATACAACATTTTCTCCCTGTACACTTCAAATCCCCATTCAAGCACCGCTTCACCAAGGTGCTTAACCACACACTCAACTTTAAATGTGTGTTTAATTCCCATTACAGTCCATGAGCCTATAGCACACGCCTCAGCGCTTTGCTGAGCAGGGACAGCTCCTTGAATTGCAGCCCAAAGAGAACTGCATTACATCTCTTTTTCCCCTCTTTCCACAGCTCACAGCATCACTGAGCTCCAGATACCATGGGGTGCTGCCTTCTGGTGCTGTTGTCATCACAGCTGTGTCCCCTGAGCCTGCCCAGAGGTGACAGCACCCATGAACCAGCCCCTCTGAAGGGGTGCAAGGAGCACAGGATGTGGCCCAGGGGTTTAAGAAGAAGGGTTCCCACAGGATGGCTCCCCAGACCCTGCAGATCCTCTTGCCATGCTGCACATCCACACACAGGGCGTAAATTTAACACTATATACAGCCCTGTAAAGTATAACACACACACAAGCAATGAGAGTTACAGTTGCTGTGGGAACCATAACTTTAAAATCTCTGACTCTTCCACATTTAAAAAAAAAAAAAAAAGAACAAGTCAGACAACAAGTCACATTTTCATATAATTTTATTTTTTTTAAGGCACGCTCAGTTTTCTTTTGCTGTTTCATCCAAGAAGGGAAACAAAAGAAGGAGTGAACCTGCCAATCAGCCTTTCTGTGCTGCTCAGACATGCAATGTGATGTTCCAGTAAATGTTTGTTTGAAAGGTCTCCCAGGCACCGGCTGTGTGCAAGCACCAAAACACACAACCCTCAATCACAGCCAACATGCCTGCGTGTCCCGAGCTGCACATCTCGCTAGGATAACAATTCAAAATGACTCCTAATCCATTTTTATTATGTAAAAAAAGGCATTTATTTGCAGCCAGCTGAAAGAGGAGGGCTGGAGGTGATTTTATTAAGCACCTGATTGCTGGCTCTTTTTAAAGCCGGGGCGCAGATTGCATAAATTGTGATTTTAATGTGTGCTAAACGGTTCACCTAAATGGGCTGACCTGCTAACCCAGAGCCTGCCCTCAGAGAGGGAGGATTTTAAAATTCATAAGGTCTCCTGCGCTTGCGCTCATGTTTTCCTAATGTGGGCAGCCTGGGAGCATGCAGCAGTGACAAAAACAAAAGCTTTTCTTTTCCCCCAAGGAGTTTCATTCTTGCTAAGCCATCAAGAGACCTCTGCATGTGTTCATCCTGCTCAGCTCATGACACCCCATGCCTCAGTTGTGTGCCACCCATATTCCAAAGAACAGGAAAAACTCCCATGAATGAAGAAAAACCAACCTGAATTTTAAATAAGAGAGGCCACCTCACCCACAGCAAGTCTCTCCCAGTGCAGGTGAGATCTCATGGGTCAGGACCATCATGAGTGCCCAGGGCAGTGCCAACACACAAAGCACCTCCCAGTTAAACACAGGACCAGAGGAAAGTCCCTCACCCAGCCAGCTCAGAGCCACAACATCCATCTCTGCACCATCCTCAGCACCATCCTCAGCACAGAGCCCAAACCCTGATTCCTCCCATTCCAGGTCAAACCTCTGCACCACACCAGCTTCCTGTGGCTTATTGCTCTTTTCCTCTTTGCAGCACCTCTCTTTTTAAATATCCCTGCTGCAAATCCTAATTAACATACTCTTTGCAACTTCTATTAAATAATGATGAAAAATAAGGCTGATGTGCAGCTGGGTCCATGGGGACCCAGCTCAGGTGAGGAGCATCCCCATGGCCAGCTGAGATGCCACAGTCACACCCCAGCAGAGGCAGCTCCAGCCAGGGAAAGGGCAAATGGGAATCCACCCAAACTGAGTGTGTGTGGCCCTATCACCTTCCCAGCTGAGAGAGAAAAGCAAGGAACTCTCCAAGGTTCAGTTTCAGCTTGGTTTCACCAAAATCACCAGGAACACTTCCAGGGGTGGAAGGCACTTGCCACGGTACCTCCCAAAATCCCAGCCAGTGCAGGATCCCTGACCCACCCCGCTGCCCCTCGCCCCTTCCAGACAAAGGTTTAACAAATGCTAAAGCAAGGTCATAAATTAGGAGGATTATTACAATATCCAGCAGCACAGCATTTGCTAGGAAGTAATGAAATATAATTAAAAGTAAAGAACACTTGTCAGATAAATGACAAACACGCACTGCTGTTGCGAAAGTACCTTTGCTTGTTTTTTTTGATAATTGTGTTTATCCGCTTCCTCACTAATTTGCAAAAAATGCAGTTAATTCTCAGTGGATCTCACAACCATTAGTGCGAATTAATGCTGTTCCCACTGTATATTCTGCATATATTAGAGCAAAGATTAATCTAATAAGAGATGCACATCTCTGGGTGAGGGAACACGAGCACAATTCACATTGTGCCTCCAGCTCCCGAGCCCCAGAGAGGGACACGGTACAACACCCTTTCTGCTCAATTAACCAGCCCACTTCTGGGGGCTGCCAGGCCTTGGCCACTTGTCCAGAAAATGTGGCAGAGGTGGAAAAAGTCACCACAAGAACAGGGACTTCTTGGAGAGGCAAACACATCCCAGCCCTGCTGATGGACCAGGTCTCCTCTGCTGCTTCTCTACCCAGGGTGAAGAGGGGAGAGAGACTGGAAAATGGGTTTAACATTTATTTATGGACTTCTCAAACAATTTTTGGAGCAAGGAGATGATGGGAAGGTACTATTGTGCACACAGAAACGGAAGAAAAGAGCTCATTTCATTGGCAGTGGGTTTTTTTTGGGAACAATCCAGCCTATTGTGTGGAAAAGAAAAACAAACCCCAACAAGAAACAAACCCTACCTTGCCATATTTAAAGTGCAAACATTTCAGCATAATGAACATCAGCAGCTGAACGAACACAAGCCACAGCTTCCCAGGAGGAGAGGGAGGGTATTCAAACAGTATCAGGGATAAAGTCTCCAGGCACGTGTCTCTGTGGTAACTTGGCATCAGAAGGCACTCTGGAATTCTGGTGTTCTAACCACACTACAGGAGTTACACACCACAGCCCCCAGGCCCTGAGAGGAGACTCCACTGGTACCTGGGGCATCACACACCAAAGGGGAAAACAAACAAACAAACAAAACCTGAAGTTTTATCCATTTTCATTTATGATTCGATAAGCAATTTGAAAACTGCTGCCCCCCGTGCGTCACAGAGCAGGGAGATCCAAGTGATATAAAGGTCCAAGACCTCAGCAACCCCACAAGCCTCCTCTCCCAAAACACCACAGCTATTCCCAGCAGGCTTTTCAGAACCTAGTTAAAGACAGCACTTAACCACACACTTAACTCCCATTAACTTCACTGGAGCCTCGCACACAGATAAAATTTATCTGGTGTTTCAGGGCTTTTTCATCTCCCAGGGCTTTTTCATCTCCCTGACAAGAAGGGAGAGTTCCCTAACCCAGTTCTCCATGTGATGCCTCCAAACCACCTCGGGGCTCAGCACAGTGGCAAAACAAACCCATGGGGATGGGATTTGCTGCTGTACAGCTCCCACACTCACTGCTCACACACGAGTCCGCAAAACCTTTTTGTTCTGCAGCACATCTTGACAAAACTGCTGCTTCTTCACCCAGCCCTCTTCCTGTATCAACTGGGAATTTAAAAGTATGGGAAGGCACAAGCTTTGTTTTTTTCTTGTTGTTTGAAGGGCATGAGACCAACAAACTCTCTCCTGAGAGGAGGGAGGACAGGGCATCCTGCTGCCAGGCTGGGAGGGGAAAAGCCAAGTCTGCATCTGCCAAAGGAGCCTTTGCAGGCCCAGGGGACAGTCCCCATTCCCAAACTACTGCAAAGTCCTTTTTTTTTTTTTTTTTTACTGTATGGATACAGGACATCAAAGACAACAGGAGGAAAGCAGAGGTGGCAGCATGGCAGTGATGCCACCTGGGTGCCACCAAGATGACCCTGTCAAGCTCCCCACTAGGCTCCAAGGAGCTGAGACAACCTGGGACCTGCACTCTCCATCCCAGCTGGAAGAAGAGGATTTGGAGTTCATGTGAGCAGGATGCATGGATGGAGAAACAAGAGCTCCTGCCCAGATGGAGAAGGATTGCAGGGCACAGCTATTACAGCCAGACCACCCAGCTCAGCTGCTCCAGACCATGAGGGTCACGGTGGGAAGGCTGCAGCCCCCCCTCCCCAGCCAACAGCAGCTGAGGAAGTGCCCGTTTGGAAGCAGGGAAGAATTCATTTCAATTAAACACGCCTGGTGCTGCAATCGAAACCAATTAATTCTCCCCATCTGAAAGCTGATTAGCCAGGCTATCTGGGTAAATGGATAATAACAGGCTAATAACCCCCTCCCGGCCCCCTGTCAGGTTTTGGACACAGGTTTTTGACACGGTGTCTCCAGCCCAAGTGCAGCATCTGTGAGGAACTGCGGAGCAGATCCAGGCTCCATCCCTGGCAGCAGGCAGGGACCAGGTGAGGAGGGACACTGCAGAGCCAGCCTGACAGCCCACTCCTGTTCCCAGGCTTCAAACCGGGCTCTGAGCAAGGAAAGCTGCCACCCTCAACCCCAAAACCTCCCTCATTCCCCTAGAAGCTCTGCTGGGCACTGGGATGGCAGTTCCCAGCTCTCCAGCACTCTCCCCTTCCCTGGCTGTGTTTAACTTCAGTGTTTAACTACTCCTTATCCTTCTTCCTCTGGAATGTGCTCCCAGCCAATGTCTGTCCCAGCCTGGGGACAGACACCAGGAACACCCACACGCTGGGCAGAGCTCCACATTCACCCCAAACCAGCCTTACAGCCCCCCAATTCCAGCATCCCCCACTAACCCAGGCTCCTGGAGCTGCTCCAAGGCTTACACCCAATGTCCTCAGAGAGTTCAGAAGCTGAACCCAGCCAGCAGGAGAGAGCAGGGGAAGGCTCAAAGCCACCCCAAAGTTCTATGGTCCTCAATCCTTTCAGCCCCCATGTCACCCCCAACATCAGCACAGCCCTGACCCACAGCCTGACTCTCCAGGTCTCAGCCGAGGGGTGGCAATTGGGTGGGGAGCTGGTGGCAGGAATTTTCCATCTCTGCTCCCTATTTTTTTTTCCCAGCTGGGAAGTGCTGATTAACTAACACCCACTTTTCCAATGGTGTATTTTTGTTAAGAGCAAACACCGAGCCAAACTGCACACGGAGAAAAACAAAGACCTCAATCCTGCTGCCATTTTCTAATCAAATTTCCTTTTACTAATTTGACAGGCCTGTTTTGAAAAATCTAAATTTAAAGCTAAAATGATGCTAGATTCCACAGCTAAGTGGGAATAGAGACAAAATGTTTCAAATGGAGCTAATAGAGCCCTTCTGCCCACACCTTTGGGCTCACAGAGCTCCGCTTCACTCCTTGTTTGTTGTTCCTGGTGCAGGTGCTGGGTACTGAGCTTTGGTTTGCTCACTTCCCCCACCATGCACAGGCATCCCCCAAGAGTTTGTTTTTAGCTTGTAGGAGGCAGGAAAACAACTTTCCCCCAGCTCCATCTCCTCGTCGTGGTGCCTGTCCTGCCAGCTGGCCTGAGTTCACATCTAATCTAAATTAAACCCAGTTTATGCAATGCTCCTGAAGAAAAAACAGCTTGGCCTGAGGGGAAAGCATGAATGGGAGAGCAAGATCCAGCTGTGTGTTCCTGGAGAGGCTCACCTGGGTGGCAAGGACAGGAGAGAGCTCCAGGGTGGAGAGAAGCTTCCTTCAAGAGGCAGCACCAACCTATATGAGCTCCTCCACCTTTCAAACCCTCCCCAAACAAAAAGCCTCTTGCTCCCCAGGCACTCAGCTGCTGGCCTCAGCATCTGACCTTCTTTCAGCCTTTCACCACACAAGAGTAATTTCCCGTAGAACAAAGGAAGCCAAACAAGAACAGAGCCCCTACTACAGGCAGAGCACTGGCAACTTGGTGGTTCAGCCTTTCTGGTCCACGGCTGTGTTGTCCTTGGACAAACCCCCAGCTCAGGGAGCCCAGAACATCCAGGATGCTGTTCCCAGCAGCTTCACCTGCAGCCAAGGAGGGACGGTCCTGCTCCAGCCCCAGCCCAGCCTCTCTCAGGGGCTCCTGGCCAGGCTTTCCACACTGGTGAGGATTTCCCAGGGGTGGCAGAGCTTGTCCACACCCACACCCAGGATCAGAGACACCACAGAGGGGACAGCCAGCACTGCCTAGACAAAGGGAGGACACCTTCTCTCTAAGGCAGAGCAGTGTTTTAAAAACAGCAGCTGAACGTGTCTCGCACAGGAGCTCTAGGGAATGAAACCCCAGAACCAAGAGCCTCAGCAATTCACATCCCTGCCTCGGGCACCAAATGTCCCTGTCCCTGGAACGACCAGCTGCTGAACAGAGAGGAACGGACCTGGAATCGTGGAGCACGGGTGTCTCCCAGTGCTCAGTGGGCAGCTTGAAAAGAAAACAGAAGTGCTTAGACCCCTTCTTGTAAAAAGCAGAACTCTGGTAGCCCTGGAGCCCTGGAGCCCTAGGGGATGCCAGCCTGCATCCCTGCATGCTGCCAGGAGCCAGGGACTTGCAGCGAAAACATTTCCAGGAAATGGAAACAAAACATTTCCAGGAAAAGAGAATCACTTCAAGCTGCCTGCTTATTTAACTCAGCCCAAATACTGCAAAAGTTACCAAAGTTACCAAAATCCTGGAGGCAGAGGACTGGTGGGGCTGCTCGCCCCTGAGCCGTGTCAGACAGGGCAGGCTGGAACAGCCTCCCAGGAGGATTGGGAATTCTTGCAGAACAGGACAGAGAAACATCCATCACCAGTGACAAGGGGTTACTGATCCTGCCCGAGGGCAGAGCGAGGGATGCAGTGACTGCTCCAAATCCCTTCCACTCCACACATCCTATAGAAAAGCAATCTTCATCCTGCAAAACCCTGGAGAATGAAGTGCTCCTTTGGGTGTCCCAAAGGATGGCAGTGCCATCGACAGGGTCAGGAAGGGTTGGGTACTGAAGAAGTACTCTGCCACTCAAACCAAACCAAACCAAACCAAACCAAACCAAACCAAACCAAATCAAACCAAACCAAACCAAACCAAATCAAACCAAACCAAACAAAACCACCAAACAAAACCCACTCTGCAGTCACAATCCACCACACCTTCCACAGCCTCCACTACAGCACTAACACGAAAAGCTTGTTTAAGGGAACAACAAGGAAAAGTTATCAAATACACTGATGCAGCCTGGGGCGTGCAGGTGAACGTTCCACCCACACCCACATCCCTGTCCCAGCCACCTCCCAACCCCAGGGACTGAAGGCAGCATTCCCCAAAGTTCAGTGCAATGAAAGACACTGAGAGGTGCAAGGAGAGCCAGGGTCATTGGCTCATCCACTTCATGTTCCAGTTTTCAGTATCTGCACTGTCAGGATGTTTTCCCAGCACAGATAATCGTTTAAACATGAAACTTCTTAGAAAAAAAACTGCACAATTAGCAATTCCCCCACTAATTAGGAAAGGAAGAAAGAAGTCCAAAGCAAAATTTGTCTGCATAAAACGGAAAAGAGCAATAAACTAGCTACATATGAATGTAGTTAAAATGAAAATTAAAGTCACGGTTCTTATTTCTGTGTATGACACCCTTCAGATCCCAGCTCAGTAAAAAATAAATATACATTTATATGGAGTTTAGATTTCATAATATACACAGAGATATGTAATATCATGGAGGGTTTTGGTCACAGATCAGCTGCTGAAGGGTCCTGGTGGGATGCTCAGAGGGGTGACAGGACCTCAGCTGAGAGGCTGAACAAGGGAGAGGGCACATGGGAGCTCCCATCATCTGTGGCAGAGAAGGTCAGGGAAGCACAGGCTGCACACAGGGTGCTGGGAGAGGATGACCTCACCCTCCTCAGCGATTTTCAGGGCTGGTGCATCATGAGCTGGGTCTCCAGCTGCCCCTACTCGAGGGAACAAGAGGAACAAGGGTTATTTGCTCTGCTATCATACAAGTATGACACGAGATTCTGCACATCCTCTGATGTGATACAGCTCCAAGGCTACAGGATGAAGCATTCAGGGCTTGTCTGAGCTCCCAAAGCCCTTTTCTAGGACAGCCACACTGCTGTCACCTCACTGCTGGCAGGAGATCTACTAAGACTGATACAGAGCAACTGGGGAGACCAACTCACCTTTCACAATGAGTTCATCCCCCAGAGAAGATCAAGCTGTTCCCAAAATCAGGAGGGGTTTCACATCCAGCCCTACAACTTCTCCATATATCCCCCACCCTGGTGCTCTACTTTTCTCCTGCACCCAGCCCTGTTTCTCTCCTACATTTACACAAAACCTGAAATCCATTCCTAAGTGAGCTCTTGTTTTACTTCAATATCACCCTGATCTATAAAGGGGATCACAAGACCCCCTTCACCTCCCTTCTCTGCAGAAACCCCCTTTGCCTCCACCTCTTCCTTTTCCGCTCCTCATCCCTCCCCACGTCAAACAAGGATGTTCCACAGCCTTGCCAGGTGCTTTGGGAAGAGCCTGAAGGACACAAGAACAGCTCCTAAGGAACAGCTTAGTACTGGCTACTGCATTAGCTGCTCTCCTGACCAACACTCCAGTGCTGCTGCCTGTCATCTGAAGGATGTGGGAAGCCACAAACCAGACAAGGAGGAGAAATACGTGCCCATCTCCAGCTTCCCAGCCCTGGGAACCAGCAGTTTGAGGGCAGCCACAGCTCCAGTCCTGCACAGTCACCTCACAAAAAGGGGAGCAGGGGGGGGAGCAGAAGCACCCCCAAAACACAGGAGTTCTCCCAGCTTTTTGAAGACATATGGCTCCTCTCCATACTTCAAGCAGTGACTCCTCCACGCTTCCAAATTACAGCTGCCTAAGCTGTTTCTGCAGATATTTCCCCTTTCTATGCAATCATTTGGCTAATAAGACGAGCAGGTTGGGCTCATTTATTTTGGACACTGTTCGTGGGTCATTAGCAGAAAGGCTAATCATTGCATTGGCAGAAAATATCACTTCTGCTTCAGAGCCGGCTGCGCAGCACAGGGAGGGGGAGAGCGCAGGAGCCTGAAAGAGCCTTTAAAAAAAAAATAGTAACACAAAACCCAAGTTACACTGCTGTAGAAGTGGAATTTTCCTATTTCCCAAGGTAGCTGCTGTTAGGATGAAGCGGACAGACTCCAGTGCCCGAGGCAGCTCTGCGGAGCTGGCGCTCCCTCTCCCACACACGTGCCACCTCCAAGGGCCTGCTAAGGCAGCAGCCCGGCCTCCCTGAGCCACAGCAACACAACAACATGCCCTGGTGATGCTCAGCCCTCTGGGAAGGATCATCATCTTCACCCACGGGCAAAGCCAGGCAGGATGCCAAGAGCCCCATGGCACAGGAGCCCTTTCTGGGATGGTCTGCGGTGAGCAAAGCAGGCCAGCTGTGATGCCTGTGCTCTGCCCGCAGCACCTGAGTGCTAAAATCCACCTACAGAGAGTCACTGGAGACATTTAAAGAGCAATTTGCAGTCAGTGTGAAGGCTGGAGTGCCAGGGGGGATGCAGAACTGCAGGGCATTTGCAGAGCTGAAGCTTGAATTTTCAGGAGACACAGCTTTAAGCCCTTCCTGTTTCTCTCTCTCCAGGTGACAACAGAGGCAAAAACAAAGTTCTGAGATGCAGCCATGCCAAAACAGCAGCACTGAGAGCAAAGCTGCTCCCCAGGCTCAGGCTGCTCCAAAAGCACCTCTCCCCAGATGCCCTGGGAGAAGCATTGCCCTGCGGCTGTCATGCCCAGACAGAGCACAGGGGCACAGAGCTGCTCCTGCTCCCTTCTCACCGCAGCTGCTGCCTTCACCCACTGACCTGGCAAGGGCAGTGCTGGGGGGAACAGCTGGACAGGGCACAGGCTGTCCCCTTCCCCAGCAGAGACAGAGCCAGCACGCCTCCTGCTCCGTCCTCAGCCTCAGCCGGCCCAGCTGTCCCAGCCGTGTGTGCTGCCAACGGGGCCATGACCTTGGCTGCTCTCAGCAGCATCCTTGGGGCAAGAGCAGGAGGCCCTGGGAGGCTTTCAGCAGATGTCCATCAGCCCTGTGCTTCCCCTCCTGCCCTCCAGCACCACAGCCAAGAGCCCCAACACACTTCCTAAGCAGTTATAGCAGGAGGGAGCTGGGCAGGGGAACAGGGTGGCAAAGGCTGGGAGCAGGGATGCCAGGAATTTGCTCCTGACTCTCCCCGGGGTGCTCCAGCTTGAGGTGCTCCTCATGCCATGCTGAGAATGTTCCTGTTATCCCCATGGGAGCATCATGCTGTGTTCTCCAGGCCAAGCCCCTCCGGTCGCACAGCAGAGCCGGCTGCTCCCTGGGGAGCTCCACGACAGACGGGGAGCTGGGGCTGCTCTGCAGGGCTCTCTGGGCTGAGAAAGGGAAGAGGATGATTTGGGAGCTAATTTAGAGCTTGATTTCCTAAGTCTTTTCAGACACCGAGGCTATTGGCAGGCAGCATTACAGCCCCTGCCAGTCTCAGCGGCTCTACAATGTCCTTCCCTTGGCAAGGGCAGCAGTGGGGAAAAAATAACACACAAAAAACAAGGGACATGTGATGGAGAGCTTGGCTGAAGGCTCCCTCCCCCTGCCGACCTGTGTGCCAGGGAGGAAGAGCATGGGGAGAAAGAAAAGTTTTAAAAGGAAAGAAAAACCCCACACTGCTTGTTTAGCTGTGTCTGAGCTGGGGGATGGAGCTGTGGCAGGAGGTGAGCGGACACAACCTTGGGCCATCGCTTTGTTCAGTGGCCAGGACAAAGCCATCACCCTCCTCCCCACATCCCCCAGCCAGCACAGGGATAGCAGGGCCACCACCACCTCCCTCCTGGGCAGGATGGAGCACCTGCACCCTGCACAGCCTCCCTGCACCCCACACTGCTGTATGGAGCCCCCAGAATCAGGACTTTGCACCCAGCCCAGCCCACAGAGATGAGTGCTGCTGGGTACCCACCTCTAATGACAGGCTTGAGAGCATGGGGGTGAAACAGGGATTTTGCCTCACAATTTCACAACCCAAAAAGGCAGGGTGGTGGGAAGCCTCTCTCCTCCCCAGCACATGCAGCAGATCCCATGGAGGTGACCCCTCTGCTGAGGATGCTGTGCAGGA
Source organism: Climacteris rufus (assembly GCA_013398175.1). Classification (NCBI taxonomy): domain Eukaryota; kingdom Metazoa; phylum Chordata; class Aves; order Passeriformes; family Climacteridae; genus Climacteris; species Climacteris rufus. Next base: position 1,212,509 of record VZRZ01007427.1, on the reverse strand, counting down.
AGGAGCTCACCAGCACCCAGAGGGTACTGAGGATGAAAAACTCGCTGCCAGAGAATCACAGCACCTCAGGGAGGGACAGGTTGAGCCCAATATTTAACTAATTTTTTTCAAAGGAGAAGGAAAGGATGGAGACTGATTGGAAGAGCATGGGACCAACCCCAGCCATCCAACCCAGGAATAACCTGGCTGCAGCACACACAGAACCCCTGCCAGGGTGACAGCTGTTGAACAAGGGGGATTCACCTGAGGAGGGAGGTACAGCCCTCCCATGCAGCAGGGCAGGTGATGGGAAATGAGAGAAGGAGAGAGATTTCATGCCAGCAGGGACACAGACACCAGGAAAGGCAAGGCCAGGTGAGATGTGAGCACTGGCAAACAGACACACAGCACATGGCTGTCATTAACCCACTTCCCTTCACTGTGCATCACACCAGCAAGCTGAGCATCAGGTCCCTCTGCAGGCCCAGCTGTCCCTGCAACCCCTGGGATGCTTGAGACAGCCTGGCAGCAGAGCCTGCTCACACACACCCAGTGCTTCTCCCACAGGGATCTGCCTGGCCTGCAAAGCCAGGATCTGGGTGTTACAGTGCCCCAAGCCATGGGGCATTTCCAGCCAGGACCACCTCCTGCCACGTGGCACCAGCCGTGCAGCCAAGGCCAGCCAGGGTGGGCACAGGCAGGAACACACATCCCTCAAGGGTTTGCAGCTGCCAGGGTCAGTGTTTTGTCCCAACACAGCTGGGCTGGGGAAGGGCACTTCCACACCACTGGGAACAGCCCCTGGCAGGGACACAGCCCAGCAGTGCCACAGGGAGCTGGGGCTGGCAGCCAGGGAGCAGTACCAGCTCCAGGGTGGGATATACATGGATAGAGGTAGCCAAACCCAAAGCAGGCAGCATCCTAAGGCAGGAGCAGCTTGGTTGAAGAATCTCTGTGTCTCTAAGCCCCCCCTGCAGAGCACACCAAGGCTGCTCACATGAACCCCTCTCTCCCTTGTCCTGGGGGACAGGAGAAACACAAGCCACTGAACAGCCCTGCTCACTCCCCTCTTCTGAGCCACACAAGGCTGAGGCAGGGGAAGAATCAGGTCACTTCACTTCTCTGGTTTGACAAGGCTATTCCCCAATTCCCAGGGCTCAGCAGCAGCTACTAGAACAACACTTGGACTCCTCCTCCTCCTCCCCTTGGTCCCCAGACAGCCAGAGGAGGAGCTGGGCTGTGTGGCAGAGGCAGTTCAAGTACACAGAGAGGGAGAGGAGAGTCACAGCATTCATCCCAGCACAAGCCATGAGTGTCCCAGGTGGATCTGGCCCCAAACCAGTCCCGATCATACCTTGAGACAAGGACAAAGTAGCCCTCAAAGGGGAAGCTAAAGTCTGTGACTCCAACCAGCACAACCAGTCCCAACAAGCCCAGGCAATTGATTCTCAAGATGTTTGGAGCAAAACAGGACCAAAAAAATTCAAAAAAAAGAAAAGCAGCTGGCTGTGGCACGGCAGGGTCTGGGAGCTGCAGGCAGTGAGAGCAGCAGCCCCTCCCCACAGCACAGGTCAGGTGGCAGAAAAGCTTTCATGGCAATTTACACCCTTCCCCAGACAGGGAGGGCACGGCCACATCCACACCCCTTCCATAGGCTCAGCCTGTGGGCACAAGCTTTGTTTGATAACCTGATCCTCACCACAGCCCAGAGACATCTCACCGCTGTTTGCTGGGTGCTGCGGGCAGGAGGAATCCTTGGCACTAATTCAAGCTGTACCTGGAGCTGTTGTCTCGTTCCTGTTTGTTTCTGTGACTTGCAGCAATCACTGCTTTTCTCTGCAGTTTGCAAACAAGCCCCTTCCTTACCTAACCCTGCACCACGGATTGCTGGCAGCCACCACCCCACCCTCACCCCACCCTCCCAAACCAGCACCCCAATATCCATCCCTCAGCATATCCCACCTGGGTGAGGGTGCACACAGCTGAAGGGGATGAAGATGTGTCTGAACCCACCTGGGAGGGCGTGGGGGACAGTGTCTCAGAGCTGTGCAACCCAAATTCAAGGAAGAGCGGTGAGAGAAGCAGCTGTCCTGAGCCATCCTGAGGTCCCAGAGACCCCAAGGATGCAGGGTGGGATCAGATCCCTGGTACCCAGCCCAGCCCTCACCTGCCTGGCCAAGCTGCATCCCAGCACCTGAGCTGGAGAGTTTTCAAATCATTCATTTCTGCAGCAGAGAGAGGCTGACAGACCCAGTGCTGGCCTGAATAATGATGGATCTCTGGGAAAGGCCAAGTGAAACCTGCAGCTTAATCAGGGTGAGAGATTCCCTTTGGGACACTACCCAGCACCTCCAGCCAGTCCTTCCCCCACTGCAACCTCCCACTGCTGACAGCCGCCACTCACAGCCCCTGGGGCTGCCTGTCCCTTTACTTCTGCATTATCAAACCCACCTCAACCTCTGCAGAAAGATGCCCCAAAAAACTCCAACGTTGCTAAATAAGCAGCAAGACTCAACAGTGGGGATATTGTCTGCTCCCCCAACAATCACTGCTGCCACCATGCTGGTTTCACCCCAAGTTTCAGCTTGGTGCCAGGGCAGGAAAACCATGGCCAGGGCAGCAGGATTGCTCAAGTGTGCCCAAGGAATGGCTGGTGAGGAGTTGCTACCCAGATACACCTCTGGAAAGGGAAATGGAGACACCAGACCTTGCTAAAGCAGCAGCAGCAGCTTTTCTGCCATCCTTATGCAGGTGAGTTCCTCACCTTCCATCTGAATAAAAAATCAGTGGAATAAAAAATAACTCCCCTGAGGAGTTAGAAAGGAGGCTGGAAAGGAAAACCACCAGCTTTCCTGCTGGATAAAGGGAAACACAATGAAAAAGTGCCCAAACCCTGAAATCCAAGTACATCCCAGCAAAGCCAGGCTGATGCTCCCACTCACTCCCTCTCCAGCCACTGCCAGACATCCAGCCCCAGAAGCACCCACCTGGGGCAAAGCCCAGCCAGTCAACCAGCTCCCTTCAAAACCAGTTCTTTTCCTGCAGTTTTATGTAACTGGATTTTAACAATAAGCACAATTCCATTTCTTCTGTCTCCTTTCCCTTTGCTGCACATCATGAGAGTCCCTGATGAGGCTCCTGCTCCGAGCTGGCAGAGACCTTTTGAAAGCTGAACCAGAGCTTGCTCCCCCTCATCCTTGGGGATGGAGGAGGGAGGGAGGAGGTGGAGTGGGAGCAGTGACAGGTAAGAATAACCCTACTTGGCCTGATGGTGCTCCCAATTAAGCCAGTGGGAATTCTGCCCAACGTGCAAAGCAGCAAGACCCAGACACAGAAAAAGTATTAGAAGCCTAATGATGGCCAGAGAAAATCATGGATACATCAGCTTCTTCCCCCTTTTTCCTGCTGGTGGGTGTCTGAGCATCCCCTGCCCCGGGGCAGGTGCTGCCGAGGGGGATGATGAGACCCACAGCACCACATCTCCCCTGCTTCAGGCACAGTTACTCCACAAAGAGCATGGAAAGGGTTTTTCCAGGAACGGTTTATCTGCTCAGACAGTTTCACATCAGCTGAAACTAAAGTGTAAGTGGTTTTGGGGAGGATATGGAAAGTGTTGAAGAGTAGAAACATTTCATTCTGACACTTCCCTGAACAAAAAGCGCTCTGCCTTTTCACGGCATCACAGTGTCTTGTGAAACCAAGTCCAATTTATTTTTAAATGGCAAAAAAAAAAGAAGCCCAAACTGAGAGCAAATATATTTCTGGGGACAAATATGATATTGCATTTCATCCTGTCATTAACACTTACTCCCATCTTTGGGATTTGCCAATCAAATGAGAATTCAGCCTTTTGTAGTGCTGTAATGTGCCATCTTTCACAGCCACCCTGGAGCTGTTCTGCACGAGGCTGAGCACAGTTCACCCTCACACGAGCCAGCACCTGACACCGACAGCACTCCAACAGATGCAAACATTTCCAGCTCACATCCAAACACGAGCAACAACTGAGAGAAGCAAGAGCTGCAGATAACACAAGGCTTGAAGGGGGGAAAAAAGGTATTTTGCTGTTTGTCTGAAGACCAATCCAGCTTTCAAGCCCGCAGGCGTCCTCCTGGGGATGTGAGAGCTGGGTGAGGCTCCTTGTCCTGGGTCAGAGCCCACGTTGTACCAACAGAGAGCTGGAGATTATAATATTCTTGCTGGGAATAAAGAGAGTGTTGGGCAGCCCCCAGCACAGCACAGCCTCACCAGAGAGGAGACAACACCCTGCACCCTGCCAGCACCCCCAGCACCCAGCCAGGGAGCACCCTGAGGCAGGCAGGGTCTGCATCCCAGGAAAACACTCTCCATCACGAGTTCCCACCTCGGAGCCAGGGCCCACCCACACCCAGCCATCACTGGAAAAGTCAGCATCCACAGGAGTTTTCCTGGAATAACATTTCCTGACAATTTTAATGCCATATGTACTTTGGAGCCTGGCAGTTTAAAGCAATTAGATCCAGGCTGGGAGCTGCAAAGCATTGCTGTGTTTACGTCAACGTTTCAAAGGTACCAATCCAGCACTCCCAGCACTTTACACACAGGATTAGCATGGGGCTCCCACGTGGAACTGCTCTCTCCAGGAGCCCAGCAGCTCAGTGAGAACCAACCTGTGGAGGAGAGGGATGGAAAGCAGGAGCTGAGGCAGAGCCACCCCACTGAAGCCTGGATTTCCATCTGCTTGTCTAATACTGGGAAAAAAACCACCACCAAAAGGTCAGGCCACCAGCTACACCCTGCAGGGCTGTGGATGTGAGTGTTTCTCCCAGACAGATGGTGGGAAGGGGAAGAGTGAGGAGGAGGAAGGAAGGGAACAAGTTCAAGAGAAGCCTCTGAGATCAGCAAACTGATAAAAATACCCCATCAGTGCCACTGGCAGCCAGAGGGACCCGGCCCGGGGGCGAGGGCAGGCACAGAGCGTGTCCCACCCCGAGCTCACACTGCTCTGCTGCTCCCCACCCCCAAAACCTTCCCTCTGGGGTTTTTCCCTCATCTCCTCACGACTTCAGCATCGCCCTTTCCAGCTCTCACACTCCCTGGCAGCAGCGGACGCTTTTCCAAGGGGAGATTTTTACTTTTTCCCTTCCGTCGTTTTTCCTCAGCACGTCGAGGCTGGGGAATTTTCTCTGGCTGCACATCCCTCCCACGCCTTGGATGCCATCTGCAAACCCCAAACCCCTCCCCAGTGCTTCCCATGGCTGCTTTTCCCCCAGTACCAACTTCCAGTGCTCTGGGGATGACAGGAGAAAGTGAAGTTTGCTGCTCAGTTGGGATGAACTAAGAGCATTTATTCAGCCTTCCTTTATCAGAGATGCAAATCCAACACTCCAGTTACACATTTTAACACAGTGGGGTGGAAAAAGTCTGATGGAGAGAAAGCCATAAAGGGTCTAATGTATTCACTGGAGTTAAGGTGGAAAACAGAGAGATTAGAGAAAAATTATTAACATAACAGGTGCCATTGTCACAAAAGTGACAATTTAAAGACAAATCCCCCCAAAATGAAATCCCTAAATACCAGAGCACATCATTAACTACATTTAGTCCCTGTTTTATATTGGCTCTGCAAAGGAGAGTGGAGAGGAGGGGGAAGGTGAATGAAAGAGGCTCCTTCTCCCAGACAGCAGGAAGTTGGTTAATGGCACATTATGGAAATGGAACTTGTACCTGGAGAATGTCCCATCCTGGAAAAGAGTAGATGCCACCAAGAGTGTCAGGGTGACACTGGGACTTTCTTCCAGCATGGATCAGCAACAACTCCTCTGTGCACCAGTTCAAGTGCACCTGCAGGACTGGTGAGTTCAGCTCCCAGCTGGGCTGAGCTCCAATCCCCAAAGCCACAGAGTCTGCAGGCACTCAGCCCCTCTGCCCTGAGCCCCCTGACCCAGCACAGATCCCACCAGGCCCTCTGGCCACCCCAGAGCAGCTCAGGAAAGAGCTGAGGGCCACCTTCAGCACAGTGGGGGGGATTGCTGATGGTCTGAGGATTGCTTGCTCTGCCACCAGCACGGAGCCTGCAGCGCCCATCCCCATCCCAGGGATTTGGGGATGCTCAGTCCGTTTCCACATCAGGCTGGGCAGCTCCTTCTCCTTTCCTCACACACAATTCTCACACAGGGACCCACTGAACCCAGGGGTTTTAGAGCTTTTCTTTTTGGTTTTGTTTTTTTTTTTTTTAATAAAAACAGCTCATTGGAGATCAATTTAGCTTTTTAATACCTTTCAGATAAGAAAATCTGCTGCTGCAGCAATTCTCTCCCTATCTTAATTAATTTCTAAACACATCACAAGCTGGAAGTGCACGTTTGATGAATCTGGTTGACCTCCTGGTGCAGAAATGATGACACAGATGTTGTGCCTTCTTCACTACCTCATTACTCATGTCACACCAGGGTTTTTTTCTCCAGTTGAGCTGGCTGACAGGAGCTCCAGTGCTGCCATCAGCAAGACAAGCTGCAAGGAGCCAGAGGAAGGCTCAAGCAGTGTTTTGCATCCACTGGAGCAGCCAGTTCCTGGCAGCAACCCCACAGGACACAGCACCCTGCAAGCTGTGAGCACAAGGGAGGGAGGGGACTAAATCCACTGGGAAGTTTGGCATCAAGGAGGATAAAATGCTGTTGGGTAGGGAAACGAGGCAGCACACAAACAATGGCCAATCTGAGGGAATGCTGGGGCTGAAGGAGCCGTGTGTGGATGTGTCTGGAGCCCACAGGACCTGGAGTGATCCCTCAGAGAGCTGTTTGCTGGGAACAACAGGACTCACCCCAGCTCTGGAAAAGATTTCAGCCTCCTCTCCCCTGCCACACAAGCTGGGCTAAGCCCAGTTGCACTGGTTTATGTTATATCCACCTGTGGGAAGGAGAGCAATCACAGAATCATTGAATGGTTTGGGTTGGAAGGGACCTAAAAGCTCAGCTCATGTCACCCCCTGCCATGGGCAGGGACACCTTCCACTATCCCAGGTTGCTCCAAGCCCCGTCCAACCTGGCCTTGGACACTTCCAGGGATGGGGCAGCCACAGCTTCTCTGGGCACCCTGTGCCAGGGCCTCCCCACCCTCACAGGGAAGATTTTTTTCCTAAAAGGTGACAGCAGCAGCTCCTAAAAACTTGTTTGCTCTTGAATATTCCTTAAAGAACTGAAGAGCTGCCCCAGCTCAAGGCAGCCCCAAGGACGGACCCCCAGGACACACTGCACAGTGCACTGGGGTACAGGATCGCTCCCCAGCCCCCTTCAGAGCAGGATGTGCAATCAGAGGGAGGAATTTAGGACCACACTTTATACCCAGCTCAGGGGCTGATGGAGCACAGCACTGATGGCTGATCATCCAGGAAACATCAGGATGTACGGGAACAAGAAGAAAAAAGGAAACTTGTACAAATATGAACTAAAAAAAAGTCCTCTGGGAGACCTAGAAACCAGCAGATAACTTGTCTGCCACCAGTAGAGCCAGCAGAAAGTGGGCATTAAAAATAAAAAATAGTCATTTTTTTTAAAAGCTGCCCAATGAGGTCTGCTCACCTTTTACTCCAGACACTTTAACAGTCCCTTGCAAGGTGATGGAACAAGGCTTTTCCTCATGACCACTCTCCAAAAAAACCAGTTTATTTCTACTGGAGCTGGAGCAGAGGCAGCACAGAGGGTGTTTACAGCCCTCCCACCACGCAGGGATGCTCCTGGCTCTGGTATCCCACAGCCAGGACTTTTACTGGCATCACTCACCAGAGAGGAAAACCCATCCCTTCATCAGGATGGGGCTTTGCATCCTCTTCCCAATCCTGCATCCCAGCACTCACAGGGTGCAATGTCCTGCTGAGGTCTGATAAAGGGCTCAGGGCAGACATAAAATGTGTCTGTCCCAGCCAGGACCCCCTCAGAGCTGGACAAACACTGCCCCAAAGCAGGGGCTGGATTTAGCACGACACAAAGCCATAATTAAACTGGGACACAAGGCGGAGGAGAACAACACAAAAATAAATCTCTCTTATGTTTTGTTAAATTCAGCAATTTACAAGGCTGGAATAATTAGTGGTTTAAAATGTTTTGACACAAGCAGCCCCAATAATCATGATAAATCATATCAGGCATATGCCCAGATCCTTGAAGTGACAGATGACAAACAGAGCAGTGACAAGACGCTCCATCACGCGGGGAATCATTGAGTTAATGGAAGAATTATTGCTTCTGAAATCCACTCCAGTCCCATTGTGGGGAACATTCCAATTTATCAAAGCCAAATGAACATTAATTGCTGCAGCCTGGTAAGTTTTCGAGCTGCTGTGACCTTCATTGAATTTTAATCCAAAACAGATAAGATTTACTTCCACACAACAGGAAACAACACAATTAAACCCAAATGACAGCTGAGATTATGGTGAAAAAACACAACAGGCGTAATGACAAAAATATTGATTCCTTTCTACTTGACACTGTGCTAAAAAAAAAAAGGTAAATAAATAAAATCTTGCATTTGCATATTTGTTTTTTGCCCCCTTTATTCCTTCTTTTCATTTGGGAGACAAATTTCAGATGCTAAAGCCAAGAGAAAATGGGTGGCAGAGAGTAATGGAGACTGAATTCCCTTTAACTGCAGTAATTAATGTTATGTCTCATTGGGGAGAGATTAAGAAAAAACAGTTAGGAAAGGAAAAAAAATTAAAATTAAGTATTATCTTGCTGTCAAAGACGCCCTTGAGCTTGGGAAGGGAGGTGTGAAGAGGGTCACAGTCACTCAGAGCTCTGCAGGGGCAGATGGTCACAGGGACACAGCCAGGGGCACTGATGGCCCCTTTCCTGCTGCACTGGAAACAAAACCCACCCCAAAGCAAAAAGCCATGGACTGAGAGCCAAAATCACGGGGAGGAGCAGCAAGCCCAGGACTGAGAGCTCCCTGGAGCTCTCCCACTCAGCACAGAGGGGTCTCAGCTTTAGAGGCAGAGCAGGAGCCAAGCCATAAACACCTCCAGAAATCCAAACCCATCAGAGAGAGCTCAGTCAGGGATGTCTCACTGCCCAATAAAGCTCTGCCAAGTGCTCCCTAGGAGGGGGATTAAGCAGATCCCCCAGGCAAACCTTCCCCAGCTCCCATAACTCAGCTGCAGCAGGGGGAGAAGGTAAAAGCAAGTGTTACAGGCACTTATAGAAGATGGAAGGAAGCACTTTCCCACATCTCCTCCTGTCCCCTGGAGCAGGACACGGGCTGCTGATGCACAGGGCATGCAGAGCTGAATGCCAAAGCACCACTGGGGTGGGCTGGAATTGTTTGTCCATTGCACTGGTGGTGGTTTAGTCTACAGAAAGCACAGAGGAGACATTGGGCTCTGCGGAAGGAGGAGGAAGGAAAAGTATTTGGGAAGCTGGGAAGGGGGAACAGCTGCACCTTGAGGCAAAAGGGATATGGCACAGTGGGCGTGGGGACAGGAGGGGGTATCCAGAGGGAACCCCAGTGCTGGGTAGGAGAGCTCAGGTGGTGGGGGCCCTCTGGGGTGTGATCCAGCTGGGGTCAAGAAGGAAAATAAAGGAGTGGGAAAGCACAGGGACCTGGGTGAAATATTCCACCCAAGAAACAAATAGCTGTGCCCATTTTACTTCAGCTACAGAACTCCATGAGGTCTCAAGGAAGGAAAAAAAAAAAAAAAAAAAAACAAAACCAAACCAACAAAACGGAATTATCTTTGCTGGTAACTCAAAACTTGGCTCAGGTTCACTCAAAAAGTTAATGAACCTTCTGAAAAATCTGGGCAAAGTTTCAAGCCTGTGCTGCAATCGTGACCCAGGGAAGGATTCTGCAGGGCTCCTGCTTCCCCAGGGACACGTGTGCAGCCCAGACCCCCTCCCAGACCCACATCCATGCCCAGGACCTTGGCTCCTGCTATAAGGAATGTCAGGATTTATGAAGAAGGAACAATTCCTTCTCTCCTGTCCTCATGTTGCTTTTGCAGAAGGGAGGAGAGGCTCAGGGCAGGAATTAACTCTCACAACAAAGCCATGGATGCTCCCATGCCATGGGCAAAGCACATCTTCCCTGGATCACCTGGGATTAGAGGGCAAACCCGTGTCTGTGAGATCCCCAGCAGTGCTGGCAGCCCCATCCTGCTGCTCCTGCGCTCTGAGGGGCAGCACAGGAAGGCTCTGGGCAGGAACTTCTCACAGGAACTTTCTCTCCAAGCATCAATCCATTACAATAATCTGCTGTATTTTAGAAAGAGCAGCTTCAGCAAGAGCTGAGAACCAGGACTGAATCTCTCCCTACTAAAGCAAATCTGCATTTCAAGTGGGAGCACCAGGTTCCAGAGCCAGTGCCCACAGACACAAGACAATTCTCTCAGGTTTGCCCACAACTGCCAAACAATCCCATACTCAAACCTTCTGCCAGGGACTGAGCTTTTCACACCCACACATGTTGTGCTCTCTTCCTTCTTTGCTTTGTCTCCCACTTGTATTTTCAGGCTCATTTTCCAAGCACAACAGTTCTACCCTTTCCCTTTCTCCAACACTCCATCCCACTGACAATTTTAGCAGGGCACAGAACCATTCCCCATCCAACCCAGTAAGCTGCAGCCCCCAACCCCCTTCCCTTCTGCCAGCATCTTATCTTGCCCAACAGCCTTAATACAAAGCCTCTGGGCACTGAGTACATGTGAGAGTGGAGAATCTAAAGCCCACTGACAAGACACTCCAAAAACCAGATTTAAATTGTAAAAGCCAAATAGCTGCTTGTTCAAACAAAATAAAATACAGGCTTTGTGCAGCCATTGTCTCTGTTCCTCCTTGCAAACAAAGGACAGAAGGAGTGGAGGTGACACTTGAGTTCCAAGAGATGAACAGATTCACCTTTTGCAGGGGTTGCTGTGGTGGGATCCCCAACCCTGTAACAGACTTGCTTTGGGCAAATAGATGGCATGCATTCACACTGAGTATACAAACTTCTTTTTTATTTATCTTATCCCAGTGGGATTGAAGGGACAATGCTCTGAGTCCCATTTTACAGATGGAGCTTTAAAAACACAGAGAAGCAATGGACCAGATCCAAATTCGTAGGCAAGCACCAAATATGATACTGAAACTTTAAAAGGCAACTCAGCACACATACAGTGTGTTAATAAAAGGTCACAAACACCCCAGATGGAGATATTCAAAGCACCTGGATCATCTTTTTACTTTTAGGTCAGACTTGTCCTTTGCAAGAAATGCTGCAGCCCTGACTCATTTCCAAGATAAAATTCAGCTTCAGAATGAAACGACCAAGCCCAAAATCTTGCCTCTGCACGTGCCCAAACACAAAGACCCAGCAGAAACACTTGCACCTCAGCACCTTCCAACAGAGACAGAAGGAACCACAAGGATCCCTGTTGCTCTCCCAACAGCTTCTTCCCCACACTCTGTTGCTTTATTTTGTTTCATTTTCTGAGAAGACCAAACACACTCTCTTTTTTTATTCTTTTCCTGGCCCATTCAAACACATCTCTCTCTTTCTGGAAACCCAACCGAGATGGGACACAGACATCTGCAAACCAAACTCACCACCCTGTTCCTCATCCCCCTCCTCCCACCACACCCTGGCTGCCACCCCCTCCTCCAAGACCCTCCCCTCTGGTGACTTGTTGCCTAAAACAAGGCAAAGAAAACTTTGCAACAGTATTAGAATAGTAAGATAAAAAAGCAAGTCCTTTATTGAAAGGTTTCAAGGTGCAGAATGTGGCTCTATGCATGTCTGGCATCGGATTTCTACCATTTATAAGTTTAACAAATTAGCATATCAATCAAATATGGACCAATTAAAAGAGCAGTCCATTAGGTCATCCTGCCCCTGGGTTCTGCCCCATTGACATCAGTACAGGGGGATTGCCTTATTTGCCTTCTTTGCCTTATTTCTTGTTATCTTGTTATCTTATTTCTTGTTATCTGTCTTCTCAGATTCTGGTTACAAAACCAAAATGTTCTCTCCTTGGCAGTAGGACCAAACAACATTTCAGGAATGCCTTAGAAGATCAGCTTACTGTTCTAAAATCTACCAGAAAGGGTGCTGGCAGCTATACAATAATGCACTAGTAACCTACAGAGCTCTCAAGGCAGCAGACTCACCATGACTGAGATGTGCAGGATGTGCATCTGCTCCTCCACGATCTCCGAGGGCTCCTGCAGGCTGGGGGGGGTGGCCCGGGAGAGCTGCTCGGCGCTGCCCAGGGACACGTGGAAGTACAGGGTGCCGTTCTCCAGCCACTGCTGCTTCCAGTGCACCAGCGAGATGTCCGACACCGTCCCCGACATCTCTGCAGGCACAGAACACACACGCAGGGTCAGCTTGCTCCACGGTGCCCAAAGGTGTCGTTCAAAGTGACCCCCAAAACTAGGGTTTTTGAGGCTTCTCCCCAGAACTTCTATCTCATTTTAGCCTCTACCTGTTACTCCCCCTATCTATGTTTGTCTTCCTTAATCAAAGCAAGGGGTGACAGAGCGCCATGGGAATTCTAGACTAGAAAGGAAACAATAAATAACACATTCCACAGGTTGCTTTGAACCTCCTGGGGCTGTCCCAGGGAACAGGCTGGAAGAAGCTCCCAGGCAGCTGCAGCCAAGCCCAAGGGAGATTTGTGACTCAGGGAGGACACTCTGTGCCAAGCAAGGCAGGATGCAGACAGCAGTGCAGAACTTGCTGGCATGTACAATGGAAATCTTCCTCCAGATGTGAGGCAGCAGCACAGCTGTGTGTAACAGGGATGCTCTCAGCACAGACTACAAGCACCAGCAACAAGAGATGACCATCAGGCTTGACAAATATCTACTGACCTTGGGGCTGCACCTTCTGCAGCTTCTGCTGGTTTTACATCCCACCCAACACTGACTTACAGCCCCATCACCCCAGGAGCGCCACAGCATCCCAGCACACACAGCAGCTTCCCTGGCCTAGGGCTCTGCACTGAATCAGGGGCTTGGAGAACCCAAAGGGCAGCCCCAGACCCGCAGATTCAGGGAAGGCAGCAGCTCCCAGGCTCAGCTGCAGCTCCTGCACTGACAGCCCCACAGCTGCCCAGCACGTGGCAAGCAGATCTCTGCCGAGAACGAGTTTGGCAGCTGAATCAAAACTGAAAAAACAATTAAAAAAACACTAGTACAAAATGAGCCAAAATATTTCTCCTTCCACCACATCTTTTCTGTGTTTGTTTTCCCATTTGCAATATAAGCAACGGGAAGGAAGACAGGTCCTCTTAGTCACTGGGCCCATAGCTTCAGAGTCACCTGCTTGGAGGGAGACCCAAATCCAATTCCCTCCTTTTGGGAAGTATAACCAGGTATAACAGACCATGACCCACTGTCTGCAGGTGTGTCTGCCCCAGAACAGTCCAGCACAAGCTCAGGTACTCCTGGAATGACAGTGGGAACAGACACAAGGTTCTCCTCCTCCTTCTCCACACCTTGGCAGCAGAGGGTCACTGGGGAGGACAGTGCTTGTTCCCCTGCAGGCACAGCAGCCAGGGAATGCTGGGGGCATTGTGCATTTCACTATCCTGAGCCCAGCTGGGCAAAAGCACATCCAGTTCCAGCCCCCAGGGGAGAGGAAGGAAGGAGCAAGCCCAGCTGAGGCTGTCCTGAGGAGTCACCCACACCTTGCAGGACAAGAGGCTTCAAGACACTTGGCTGGGGAGCAGCCACTCAGGCTACGAGACCAGGCACTGCCACTTCTACAAAGCCATGTCCCTACCAAACACAAAAACCTCTTGATCCTTCAGAACAGCTTTTTTCACCCCTGAAATCAATTTGGTTTCCAGCAGCAAGCTCCTGGCTTCTCATCATGGATCCAAGCAGCCAAACAACCTCCTCAAGGAGACATCCCCATCACACCACAGGTCCTGCAAGGCTGAGGGCAGGGACAAGCTCACCCCAACTCCCTGGTTCAGCACCTCACTGCTGACACTCCTGAGCTGCTGCAGTGTCACCTCAGTCTCACCACAGGGGTTTGCTCACTGCCTCTGCCCCCCCAGCACAGCACCATCCTTATCCCCAAGCCCTGTGCACATCTGAGCACTCAACAGAGAAACCAAACAGCTCCAGGCCATGCATGGGATCCATCAAGAGCCCACATTTGTGCTTGGGAGGGGATGCACGAGCTCCCTGTCACATCTCTGTCACTGCTCTGGCATCCTGCTGATGACCCATCCCTCCTCTGATATAAAAAGCTCTTTGCTGGAGCAAATCAGCAGCAAGAGGGTGTTGCTTGCACTCTGGGACCTGTAAATCACAGCAGCCCTGCAGCTCCTCCAAGACCTGGGAATCTCATGACATGAATCCTGTGTCTCTCCCCTCCAAACAAGGCTGAAGCAGAAGGTTTCTTACAGCAGTAAAAATAAGAACAAAATGAGAGAAATATCAAGGCTGCTTAATTGCAGTCGTCTTCCCAGCAATACTTCAAAGGTCTGTACTGAAAAGCATCTCCTTGTCTAATTAAAATCAAAACAAATGCTACTTTTAGGAGCAAAAGCACTCACTCAGCTTTGCAGCAGAAATCCAAGATCATCCACAGAGGCAAAAACACCACAGGAGAGCACAGGAGCATCAAGGGAGAGGCTCTGTTATGCAAAGCCATCATCTTAATTCTGTTCAGAGGGACAGTCACCCACAGAAGAGGATGATTTACAGCATTACACCCTCATCACACACAGACCCTGCAGCAAACCTTTCCTACAGAGCTCAGGAAGGAGCTTGTATGACCCACACCAGAGCACAGACCACATGGGTGCCACCAGGACCCCACGGCTACAGTTCCAAGGGCTACATCCCATTAGGGAAGCAGGAAAAAAACCTCTAGGGTCAACCTTTCTCCAGATTTTTTCCCTTACACACACATTTTTGCATGGGATGTTTAAAAGGATCAGAGAGAGCATTTCTCAAGAGTTCTGAAATATAGGCAATTTTTTTTGGATTTTAGCCTAGACTGAAGATAAGCCTGTTTCATTTTCAAAAGGTCTCCTCCAAAAGTAGAAACTTCAATTTAACATTCATTTCACAATTTTAAGCAAAGCCAGCAGCCAGGCAATTTGTGACAAACACTGACTTGCCAAGCCTGGGTACCCATTCCCACACTTTTACAGACACCTGAGTTCTCATTTCAGGGCACCTGCTTGCTACCCCCAGCACCACCAGGACATCATGAGCCTTCAATCAGATTCACTACTCACAATAAAAATAATAATAAAAAAGCTTTTTCAAGCCATGCAGCAGCTGAATCCTTCAATACCCAAACACAGGCAAGTTTCTTGGCCTCATATACTTGACAGGAATATTACACTGCCTGTGTTTCACTGGACACACATTGTCACTCCATATCTGCTGTGGTTACAGCAGTGATAGCCCGTCCATCAGACAGAATGTAATAGTCTGCAGCAGGATTGCCTGTTATCAGAGCTTTCAAATGCTTTTGGAACAAATTAAGGGCATTTCTGCACCAAAACTGAATGAGATACAGTTAAGGTTGTAAATGGGTAGCAATGGAAAAGCACTTGTGGTCTATAGCTGTTAAAAATCTCAGTATTGAGCAGATGGGGAGCTCTCAGATGGGGTTCAAACACACCTTTGTGGGTAAAACAGTGAGTAAAACAGCCAAACAGATCATAAAACATCTGCCATGCCATCCTCCTACCTGCTCACTGTGCTCAGCAGCGAGGAGACAACGAGGATGCTCATTCCCTGCAGCAGCCAGCCAGGCTTCTCCCCTCTCCCTGGCCAAAGATCCCAGGCAAACACCAGCTCCATCCCAGAGCAGAGCAGCTGAGGAATCTGTTCTCCCAGGTCTCACTCCAGGCTGCCTCCCCAGCTCTTCACACCTGCCCTCCATCCCCCCCACACAGCTCAGCTGAGCCCACAGGCAGCACCCACCAGCCTTGGGCATCACCTGATGATGGTGTGAAATTGAGGAACAGGCACACAGAGCATTTTTGCCTTTTCTGCTCTTCCTCAAGCTCTGTGCCCCGTAAAACTTCAACAACCTTCAACAATTTCCTTGGAAATCAAAAAGCAATCCAAACAAAGCCCTTGTTGGGGCTCAGCCTCTGAGCTGGGCTCATGCCCATCAGCACATCATCCACTCAGGAAAAGGCAGGGGACAGCAGTGACCACAGCAGAATACCTTCCAAACAACTCTCTAATTCCATTTCTCCCTTTGCTGTTGCTACAACCCTTACATATAAACATTTCATTGAGGTCTTCAACTTAGATTACAATCAAACTTAAAAGCAAAAGGGCCTAAATGCATTTGGTTGGGAACCAAGACGATTCCCATAAAAGCAGATTATGCTGACATGATGAATACAAAATGAAACAGCAGATATTAAAGTTGGAGGATTGTTACTCCATGCCTTTGGGCTCCTGGCCACCCTACCCACCTCTTCCTTGCTCTCCCTCCTCCTGCTCGCTCTCACTGAAGGCAGAGATAGCCTTTTCACCTCTGCCTTCTCCAAGGCAGCCTGCCAGGCTTGAAACATTCACCAGCCCCCACCCCAACCTTATGCAATGCCTCAACATTCATCATTTATTTGGGAGGTTGCAGCCCTGCCTTATCTGCCATGGCACTTTAGAAATCCTGTGTTGTATTTAATTGGCTTGTTCTTGCTAATCTACCGTGATTATTGTATTTTTATTTCATTCTTGAAGGTCATTATTAAAATAAGCCGTTTTGCTTAGAGCAGTTCATCCCCTCAAGGTTCCCCGCCCCCGGATAACCAAACCCTCCTTGTGCCTCCTCCCTGCTGCCAGCGCTGCTCAGACCTGCTGGGCACCTTTCCTGGGAGCACCAGCCCCTTGGGGTGATGGCTGAGCAGCCAGTGAGTAATTTCCAGTGCACAGATCCAGGCTCCTCCTGTCTTTTTTCCTTCCCACCTGCTCCATCCCAGCAGGACCTGCGCCCTGCAGCCAGGCTCCATCAGCTCACCTGCACAACTCAGTGTCCTATGCCAGAGGAAAAGCTGGAGATCTGCTTAGTGGTTGTATTTCCTTTTGCTGTGGGCTGAGAGACACAATTCCAGCACAGACAGCTGTGGTGTCCCTGCATCCACACCCCTCCTCCTGCAGCCCCATTCCTGCTGCTGCTCTTCCAGGGGCTCTCCTGAGTTAATGTTCTCCAGAGGCGCCAACCTCCAATAAAGTGTTGGTTTAGAGATTCTTCCGTGCTAGCTACCACTTATGCTAATAAAGCAAATTTATGCAGAAAGTCATAAACAGAGAGCTCTCCCCAGTGCCCTTGCCAGCGCAGGATTGCTCCCTGCGGAATAGATTATCACACTCTGTGCAGACTCGCTCCAAAATGACTCCAGTAATGGGGCTTCCCCCTTGCTCCCCGGGGGACCATTCTGCAGTCAAACAGGCCCTAAGAGTTCTAAGAGTTTGGGTCTTTTGGTGGCCATGTGGTGGAGTTTTTTATCCGAATCATTAGCTCAGGTTTTTTTCTCCCCTTCCCCTCTGCTTGTTTTTTTAACATGTTCCTTCCCTTACACACCTCCTCCCCTGCTCTCCCCTCACAGCACTCCCTGGGGCAGCACACAAATGCAGCTGCAGATCATAAAAAGTAATAGAGAAGCTCAGAAATTTAAGAAAGGGGAAAAAAAAAAAGAAAAAGATGACAAGCTCCCTCTGATCATCTCTTTTCAAAGCCCCTGTCTGTGAGAACACAGTGCTGCACCTGCAGGGCATTTCAGGGGTGGCTCTGGCGCCGTGAGTGTCTGCAGGGAATTGTGGAATTGTTTGGGTTAGAAAATCTCTCTGAGAGCATTGAGTCCAGTTGTTAACCCAGCAGTGCCAAATCCATGATGTGGGGCCCATCAGGGGCCCATCATTGTGGTGCCCATGGGTGCCCTGGGTTGAGGAGGGCTCCAGGTCTTGGGGTGGCCCATGGGGGACCACGTGCAGGCTGGGCCACTCTCTGCATCTCAGTGCCAGCAGCATCACACACCTGACCTTGGATGGACAAAATGGGTTTGCAGTCAGGTGGGTTTGGCTATTTTCAGACGTTGCTGGAAGGAGAGGAACAAGCAGCCAGGTTTGGGTGTGCCCCTGGGACCAGCCACCTCAAAGGCACAAAGGTGTGGGAGGAGCTGAGCTGCCACCAAAGGTTTCCTGACAATCAGAGCAACATGACTGAAGGCGAGGGCAGATCCCAAGTTCAACAGAAACCCAAAAAGCTACAAAACCTCCTCAGTTTGGATGGAGAGCTTGCAGACTACATCATCCAGAGGTGGTCCAGGGTGAGCAGGGAGGACAGAGCCAGCCCCTTCCTGGCCTCAGCCCCTGGAAATACTTCCTGACAGCTGGAGGGGTGGGATGCTCTGGAGCCCTCTGCAGCATCCCCACATCCCTGCACCCTTCCTAATCCCAGGCTTTAGGGTCCTTGTACACGTCAGGGAGCAGATACTGATTTGCCTGTGCTGCCCACAGACCTGAGAGTGACTCCACACACCCCAGAGCAGCTCAGTGCACTCCACGTCCCTGCAGCTGCTTTGATTGCAATTCAGGCTCCAGTGCATTACCCTTATTTATAATGCCAGGGCCCCAGCGTGGTGCCTCAGGCTCTCTGAAATTGTTACAGAGCCCTTTGACTCTCAGCTCCCTTCCATCCAGTTCCACTTTTACCTGTCAGCAGAGGCTCCTCTGGCCGACAGTGGGAGCCAAAGATGCTCCTGCAGCTCCTGCCAGTCCTGCAGGAGCTGCTTGCACATGGATGAGCCAGCTCAGTTTGAACAAGCAGCACCAGGTATGGGAGAGCAAGAGGGAAAGCACTGCTGGGTGAGGCTGTCCCAGAGAGAGGAGAGCCCGGGCTGGGAGCAGCACTGCGGTGCCATCCCGAGGCTGCCATCAGTAAAGAAAAGGTGAAGGAACGTGACTTCAAGCATCAGAGCCCCTCCTGTGCATCCTGCAGAGGTGAAGGGCAAAGTGCAAGAGGGATGAGTGTGAAGGAGATGCTTTAATGCACAGATTTTGCTCTCCAGCCCTCTCTCCTTCCCCAATCCCCACCCCTCTGCTAAGGCATGGCAATTTTGGAGGTGCTTGGGAGTTTTAGTGAAAAGCTCAAGCTTTGCCATTTCCCTGGAGCCTCCTGGGTCACCCAAGAGCAGCACGGGGTTCACTTTTCAAAGAGCACCTGAAGGCACAAGGAACAGGGGAGAGCCAACTCTTTCCTCGTGTCACAGGAGAAAGAGCTGCTGGCCCATGGAGGCTGGCAATGTGTGAGAAAAGCTGGGACAGTCTTCTATTCCCAGTTACTCCAGATCCTCAAAACCAACAACAGAAAGACCTGATAAATGGGGAGAAAAGAGTCTACCTGAAAGGCACAAGCATCATTGTTTGACAGTTCAACTATTAATCTTTGTTAAAGAAATCAGTGCCTTTGACCTTGGAGCTTTCCTGCAGGTGACAGGCACACAGCTGGTTCTGTGTGAGGGGTGGGTTCAGTCAGACAGGCTGTCATGCAGACCTCAGGGATGTCCTGGCTCAGAACACCCAGTGATGGGCAGGGAATGAGCAGATCTGCTGCATGAGGGCAGGCAGTGCTGCCCAGCCCTGAGCCCTGTATGGACCTGCTCTGCCCCACTGCAGGTACCAGCCTGCAGCCTCTGCCACACAGGACATCTCTCCATCACTGCCCCAGCCCTGCCTGGGACTCCAGCCTGTCTGAAAACTCAGCTTGGCTCCTGTAGGACCCCTAAAAGCCTTAGAGGGTCTATTCCCATCACTCATCCACAGGAGCCACCTTTGAAAGCCTTCACTATGCACCTGGATAAGAAAAAAAACAATTTAATCCTGAAGCCCGGGCAGAGCTCAGCTAAGCCGAGGTGCTGGTGCTCTGAGTGCCACCAGCAGCCTTAGCACATCAGTGCCTGCACAGTGACACCAGAGCTTTGCTTGGAGCCTGGAGAGACCTGAAGTGTCCAGTGACACAACTGGGGGCCACTGAGGAGAGCTGTTGCCTCTGCCAGTCGCTCACTGGGTTTCACACCAGAGCAGAGGGACCACGAGGGAGGCGGCCGGGCAGGGCACAGGCAGGGCACAGGGAAGGCACAGGGAAGGCACAGGGAAGCACAGGGAAGGCACAGGGAAGCAGAGGGATGGCACAGGGAGGCACAGGGAAGGCACAGGAAGGCACAGGGAAGGCACAGGGAGGCACAGGGAAGCACAGGGAAGCACAGGGAAGGCATAGGGAAGGACAGGGAAACACAGGGAGGCACAGGGAAGCACAGGGAAGCACAGGGAAGGCACAGGGAAGCACAGGGAGGCACAAGGAAGCACAGGAAAGCACAAGGAAGCACAGGGAAGGCACAGGGAGGCACAAGGAAGCACAGGGAAGCACAAGGAAGCACAGGGAAGGCACAGGGAGGCACAAGGAAGCACAGGGAAGCACAGGGAAGCACAAGGAAGCACAGGGAAGGCAGAGCGAAGCACAAGGAAGCACAGGGAAGGCACAGGGAAGCACAAGGAAGCACAGGGAAGCACAGGGAAGCACAGGGAAGGACAAGGAAGCACAAGGAAGCACAGGGAAGGACAAGGAAGCACAAGGAAGCACTGTGCATCACCTGCAGGGGCAGCACGCTGTCCCCAAGTGCACAGGAAATGCTGGCACATGAAATCAGGGCCAGATGGGTTCTGCTGATAATATAACCCAGATCCCACAGCAGGAGAGGAGGAGTCCAGCCAGCCCCCACCTGCCTGCATCCCTCTGCTTTCCTTTCCTGGGCACCAGCAAGGCTGGGCTGGAGGTGCCTTTTCCCAGGACATCCAGCAGCACCTCCAACAGCAGAGCAGCCCCAGGGGTCAGGATGGCACTAGCTTAGGCTTGTGCAAAGGGAAAACATTTCATTTGGGAAAGCCACCCCTACAGCCTCTTCCCTCTGCAGCTAACACAGGGAAGAGGTTTTTTCCTGCAGTTTCTCCTTTGACTGAGTTTTTGCAGGAGCTGAGAGCCGGGAGCAGGGAAGGGCAGCCCGGCACAGCGGGGTGGGCAGCAGGGCAGAGCAGGACTGTCACAAAGGGACAGAGAGGGAATGTGCTTGTCCTTCCTGCCAGCTGTGACAGGAGCAGAAGGGCAACACGACCTACTCAGGTGATTTGAAGAGTGTGGCAAAGCCAGGCAGGCTCCAGGACAGAGCAGAGAGGTTCCTTTGCTTTCCAGCCGAGGAGCAAGCGCCGGCCTCGAGGAGCTGGGCACTGCTCCCAGCTCCATCAGAGCCAGCCAAGAGCCTTGTAAGTCCTCTGCATTTTTAAATATCTCTTTGGGAAACAGACCTCTTCAAATGACAGGGTGGTTTGATAGCTCAGGACTCTGCTCAGGCTGTGAAGTGAAATAATTTTTCTAGAATGGTTCCTCCATGGACCTGCCCTCCCAGTGTGGAGCTGGAATGGGGAGAGGAGGAGAAGAAAACAAGGCAGGAGAGAGGAGGTCTGGTTGGAGACAAACACTTCTGCAGAGACAACAGGACAGTTACCCCTCCTGAGAGATGGATGTCCTTTTCCAAGGGAAAGGAGCTGGCTGGGCATCTTCAGGGAAATAAAACCAGCTGGTGGATTACTTGGGATCTTCTGCCCATGTGTCACCTGGAGCACCAGGTGGGTGCATCAAAAACCAAATAGCCTGAAAATTCCAGATATGCCCTTGCCCAAAAAGGGAAAAATGTCAGTTAGGAATGCCCATGAGCTGCTGCCCCTCCACGTGGATTGAGATGGGGGCTCCTACACTCACAGGGGCCCTTCCCTGCTGCCAGGGCAGACATGCCCAGTGATTATAAAGGATTAAGGATCTTATCTGTTTTCCAGGAGAGGCAGCTGAGTGTTCATTCCCTGGAAAGCCCCTACAGCCTGCCAGGTATCTGAGGTACCACTCAAGCACCCAGGTTCTGTCTGGGCTACTCAGCAAACCCCAGATTCACCTCTTTTTCATAAAAACAAGTTCTTTCAACCTCAAAAAAATTCACTTCTGTCTAAGACTACTCCGCCTTAACCCAGGAGCGACCTTGGACGTTCATCTACCCCAGCACCCAGGGAGATCCCATCAGCACAGGACACACCAGCAGCTTCCTGTTGGCCAAGCACCCCTGGGTTTCTGTAGGAAAGGAGAGAAGCCCAACAAGGGCTATGGGAGAGCAGCCTGGGGCTCCCAGCGTGCCAGACCCCTCCGAGCAGGACAAATCACCTGGGTAGCCTCAGCCCTGCAGCCAAGGGCTGCAATAGGAGCCTGCAAACCACCTTGGCTGCCAGAAGCAAAAAGGTTTACTGAGATTAGCTGTGAAAATCCTCACTTTTCTCTGGACTGACTCCCACTGAAGTGAGCTGGACTCAAAGCCGCTGATCTAAGAGCACAGTGAAGTCGCTGGAGGGCTCAGAAAGTGGCATCATAAGATGAGGAGACGTTAAAATCCAAAATAATAAAAGCAACCAAATTTATTAAGGCTTCTCAGAGCCTGGGGGTAAAATAATTTTTCCCCATTTAAAAGTGTGCAAGGCACAGGAGAAGCTCAGCAATTTGTCAGAGATGGAAGCAGCAAAGCCTGAAGCAGCCACGTCCTCACACACGGAGTCACCACCCAGCCACCCCACTCCAGCCCTTCCCCTGCAGCTTCCCATCTCCTCCCCCACTAGGAAAGGCTGATCCATGTCCCCATTACCAGTGAACCCGGTGCCCCCACTACTCCCACACCGTTAGATCCAACAGCAGCACAGCCTCATTTGCTGTCCTAACAAGAGTCTCAGGGAAAGCTGTGCAGGAGCTGCCCAAGAAGGGACATCTACACCAAGACAGAAGAGACATGGAGCACTTCTCCCCTTGATGTGCATACACAAAGGTCATGGGAAAGTGGCAGAGGGGGATGAATCCTTGCAGCCTCATTAGAGGTAAAGAAACTGTTTCTGCAAATAATTGATTTCTAAATTTATCCCCTAATTAAATAGGTTCCCTGGACGAATCTGCATGCAAGATGCAAGGTGATGATTTAGTGCCTGGCTTCCTACGGGAACGCATCAACACTTGTTTGCAAATTGCCTCTCTCCCAGCCTCACAGCAAGGGTGAGCATCTCCCCACACCAGAGCACGCCCGGGCCCCCCCTGACACCTGGAACCTCAGCACACCCAGCTGAGCTCCCTCTGTGCCACCTTCAGAGCCACGCACAGGGAGGGTGTTTGTCACCTGTCACCGTCCCCTGTGCTCCAACCCTGTGCTCCAACCCACGCCCCAGAGCAGGGGACACATCCCTGCTCCTCACACCCTGCCCAAGAGGGAGGCTGCAGGGATTTTTGGCAGGCAGCAGCTGTAAAACTACGGCAGGCCTGGAAATGTGCTGCCCAAACGCGGCACGTAGCACGGCAAGAATGAGAAACATTATCTCCCAAACACGCTCTTGCTTCCTACATCAATTCCAGGGCTGTTCCTGTCTAGTCGCTTTGACTTTTTCCTACAGACACCATCAGCTAATAAAACCTCCAGAGACGGATCCTGGGATAAAACCAGGCTACAAGCTCTGAAAAAATTAAGCACATTTATCACTCTTCTGCGGAGAGCTCCTTTTGGAAAGCAGAGAGCCCTGATGCTCTCAGACAAGCATCAAAGGACTTGGGACGTGGAAACTCCATGTTAGCTCGAACAGACGGAGGTGGCAAACGTCCCTGCTGTGACAGAGCCCTGGTAATCCACTCCTGCTGCCTGGGCAGTGAGCACGGACCCCACAGCCTGGCCATCCACGGGGCTGGATCAAAGCTCTCCCTTCCCAAAAAGAGAGGCACTCGCCTGCACTGACACACTGTCTTCTCTCTGGCAGCAGCAGCAGCAACAACACTTTTCATCTCTCCCTCTTTCCTCCCTGTCAGCTTTCCACCCCCCAAGATCATTTGTGCCTTGGTGCACACATCCACGCTCCTTCAGGGCTCCAGCCCTTTGGTGTGGAGGCTGCAGGATGTACAGATGCAGAGTGTCCCTCCTGATGTCCCACACGCTGGGGTTCCTGCTCCTGGCTTGTGAGGCTGGAAAGGATGAGCCATAGATTCAGATTTAAACAAAATATTGGGAATTCTTTGCTGTGAGGATGGGGAGGCCCTGGCACAGGGTGCCCAGAGAAGCTGTGGCTGCCCCTGGATCCCTGTAAATGTCCAAGGCCAGGTTGGAGGGGGCTTAGAGCAGCCTGGGATAGTGGAAGGTGTCCCTGCCCATGGCAGGGGGTGAACAAGATGAACTTTAGGATCCTTTCCAAGCCAAACCACTCTGTGATTCTGGAATTCTGTTAGCACAGCCTGGAGATGCTTTACAGTGCCCATCCCTGTCACACGGGGCAGATGTGATTTTCTCCCCACACTTTGCCCCAAAAAAGCGTTCAAAACTGGAGCATCTCACAGCATTTTGGATTTCTCAACACTTCTGAATGAAAACTACCTTGTTAAGTGAGTTCTCCATCAAAAAAATCACTACCACAGACGGAGCTCGGGCCCTAACCTACTTCTGCACTCAAAAATAAAAAGCCATTAGGTGGCTAAATACTTTAGGAACTGTGTCCCTTCATCTCCCTGCTGTGGTTTTCCGTCTGTAGCAGAGCATCCTCCTTTATAAATTGCCTCTGAGAGCCTCTGATCTCTTCTAAAAGAAAACAGTATTATTCACAGGATAGGAAAGAGATGGAAGAGAGCTAATTAGTCCTCGTACAGAGGAGTTTGCAAGATACGACATTTAAATGAAGTCTGATTTTCAGATGGTGGTGCTAAAACCTTCATGTTGCGTCACTGTTTTCCTCTTCCAGAGGTGCTTTTTCTGCTCACCTTGAGCATTTTTAAAGGCAAAAAAAAATTCCTTTAGGTACCAAAGCGAATTCATAATCCAGCTCTCCAGCACTTACCAACTTGAGCAAGTTAAAACCCCACTAAAAGCAGAGTCCTTGAGGCCCTGTTCCCCAAGGATGTGTGCACATAAAGCAAGGAAAATGTGTGGTTATTAGAGTTTAGCTTTATTGTTTCCAAAAAACACACTGAAGATTGTGTTTATGATTCTGGAGAAAATAAAAGCCTCTCTCCAATTGTTAAAATAGCAAAAATGAGATACTCCAGTGACTTCTAAACAATCAAACAGCACAGCACCCTCTACTTGGATTCCAGAAAAGTCTGCACAAGATTGAAAATGAGCTTGTGTAGGGTTGGGAGATAAAGCCACATCTCACCTTACAGCCAAAGGAAGCAGAATTAGTTTATACAGTCATTGCAAGAGGATAAGTTTCATGGATGAGAAGGAAACTGTTCCAAACTCATTGCAAAATTGTTTAAGAGCCCATTTTGCTGGTTTTCAGAAATATCCTGGTTTCTGAATGATCAAATCCCCTTTGAGAGCCAGACTTGAGCAAGAGAATCATTCAGACACTCTCAAAAGCAAACAGAAAAGTAAAATCTGAGCTGGAACTTTCTCTCTGGCGCTTGCACAGGTCTCTTGCAAAGCCTTCCCCACCCAGCACTACGTTCACACCTCCAGAGGGCTTTGGCTGCCCCACATCCCTGCTGAAGGTCCCCTGGCTGCAAGGAAGGATTTGTATCCATCTCTGCATCCATCAAACAGCACTGCCCACAGAACCCAGCAGCCTCCACCACTTCTGCCCCTCCACTTGCAGCCTGAAGGAAGGACAAACCAAAGGGTCTTTTTATTTCCCTCCTTTAAATATTACCAAGACTCTGTGAGGTTATTAATTCTTGAATTGAACTGTCTCTGCAGTTTAGGTGGATGATGATGGAAGGGAAATGGGGACCACAGAGGGGCCGTGTCCCTGGCATAAGAGTGGGGCAGGGAGCCAAGGGCCATGTCCAAGGGGGATCCTTACCCAGCTACTCAGTGTCTGTGCCCATCCATCAGAGCCTGACACCTGCCTGGCACAGTGGGGATCCAATGCATCTTGGAGGAAGCCAAGGGAAATACATCTTCCACAGAATGGACTGGGAAGGGAGGGAAGCTCTTCAGACCCTGTTCATATCCCTGCACCCCACTTAAAAACCCAGGACCTGAGACCCTCCTGGCCATGTCTGATGGATAACCTGGACAGGCTGACCTGGCAGAAGCAGGTCTTCCTTGGAGCTCCAGCACAAGGGAATAGTCTGGGGGTAGAGATGGAAAAAGCCAGCAAGGACAGAGATCCTGAGCAGGTGGTGACAGAATCCAGCCTTCAGACAATTTCTCAGACGCCTTCTATAAGGTATTACTGGCAACTCTAAAACAGCCTGTTAGCATGAGCCTCTGGGGCTTGCAATAAAAACCAAGATAGTTTTTTTCCCAGGTTAGAGAGATGCCTGAAAATTAAAGGAGCAGCCTAAAAAAATATTTCAATTCCACCCCTCCCTTTGTGTACATGTATTTGCAAGCTCCTTGGAGACGGGGGTCAGCGCCGGAGCAGCGGAGCCGCAGCTGCCTCCATCCCAGCATGGGAACAGCATGCAAACCACGTCCTGCTCCCAAACCCACCTTGCTGATTAATGGCTGCATTCCAAGAAATGCGTAACAACCCTGAACTGAGTCTTTAACGATGTCAAAGAAACACCAAATTCAATATACACAGCCAGATCTTCAGGTTGTGGCAGCACTGAGTGTCCGAATTAACACCACAGTCTCTGTGCATCCTGCTCCATAAATGTGTCCCAAAATTGACCAGAATGGAGGAGCTTCCACTTTTCCCTCTTCTATAAAATTCTTCTGTGGGCCTCCTTCTGAAAAAGGACATGACCAAAACAAACACACTACCCCAAAGATGTGAGTTTTGTCAACCCAACTCTACTTGGAAAAAACTGAGAATCAACTTTTCCTGCAACAGATTCACCGCTGATCATCACATCACATCACATCACATCACATCACACATTGTACTACTGCCTGTACTCAGGGTTAAGATCCTCATTGAAACTCCAGAAATTAAAAGCATTGTGTCCCCAGAGGCACATGCCAGAGCCCTGATAGGTCCAACCCTGCCCTTCACCTCCACAAGATCCCCAGCTCATCCCGTGCCCGTGATGGCGATTGATCTGATCCCCGCTTGCCTCACAAACCCTGCCCGCTCGCTCTTTTTTTTACCCTGGATATTAACAGAAGGAAATCTCTGGATCTATTCGAAATGAATTATACTCCAGTAATTGCAGCTGCTATAGGGCAGTATTAGGTCAAACTGCCCTTTTGTGCTGTGTCTCAAACACTGGAGATGATGAATGGGCTCATTTGCAGCAGGGCTGGATGCTCACAGCTCCAGGTGAAACCCACGCAAACCACAGATGCTCATTGCTCCCATACCAGGGTTCCTGCCAAGCACTTCCTTTAATAAAACATCCAAACTCACACTGTACAAGCACAGTTCTGGCTTGCATTCCTTGCCACTTGTTGTCATTGTGCCACAGGCTCCCAGCACACGGTGCCATCCTCACCGTTGTCCTCTCCAGGCTGCACTTGACTGCTTAAGAAATCTGTGCCACCATCCCCCCAGAAGGACCTTTTCAGCCCAAAACACATCCTCCCCTCCCATTCTAACTCTGTGTTAATTATTAAGATAGGGTGGGATTGCAGAGACTAATTACCACTGTAAAGTTACTCTTCTGAAGGCTGATAAGAGAAATAATTAGGATGGACAAGCATGGATTACAGAGCTCTAAATCTCTCTCTCTTGTCAAGATAATGCTGCTGCCCAAGCTCACAAATGACGAGTGAGTCCATGAGCAAACAGGAAGCAGTGGTGGAGACCAAACAATGGGCTGGACATTCACAGACTCCACAGAGCAGCACAAGGGGAACCTTCTCCAGCAGCTTCAGACTGGGAGCAGTCTCCAACAGGCAACTCAGGGACCTCAGCACAGCCACCCTGCCCTGGGCTGGGTGACAGCTCCCACCTGCACTCCCTTTCCATGGTGGGTTCACCTCATCTGGCTGCCACACGCCCACCCAGCTGCTCATCCCCTTCACTCCTGACTCACCTATCGCCTTCCCCCGAGCAGTGCAGAGGGGATGGGGAATGGGGTTGGCACACAGCCCCAATGAACCCTCACAGTCGTAGAATCACACTTACAGAATGGTCTGAGGTGCAGGGGAACTTAAAGATCATCTTCCAACACTCTGCCATGGGGAACACCACACACTGAGATGGTGAGTCCTTCAAGTCAACACACCCAACACCTTCCCCTCCAGGGACACCAGGCTTGTGGCTGCTTTGCCTTCATCTGGTCTCCTTTCATCTCCTGAGACATCAGCTCAGACAGGAGCACACTGCAGCTGCTGACAGAAGATGACAGCCATCCCAGTGGGTTGGGACAAGGGTGACATTTCACGGTGCCACAGCAGCACAAGTCTTCCCCAGGAACGCGGCTGCTTGAGGCAAGAGCCCAGAGCCTGGGAAATCCCCAGAGGATTGATACCTTAGGATTTTAGCCTTTATATTTTTCATATATTTGTAATCCTGTAGTATTTTATTGCAAACTAAACTCCACAGAGAGTCTTAGCTGCTGTTTTTTCCCACTTCTGTTAGACAAAACAATTGCAAGCACTGCCTGAGATCTCTCTCTGGGCCTGGCAACCAAGGACATTTCACTGTCTCATGCCCTGAGAAATATGCTCCCAGTGAGCTGGGAGGGAGCAAACTTGGGGTAAATTACTTCATTACCTGAAGCTGTAATTGGAAGATTGACCCCACTATGCAAATGGACCAAACTTCTGAAAGTCCAATATCCATGGTCCATTTTTGGGTGTGCTCCTCAGGGGTTTTGCTTGTCCTAAATGTACCTGAAGGCCCTTCAGTAAATATAACCACTTTTTATTTCCTTAATTTTGTCTGGCTTCTGCTTTTAGGCTGTCCCAAAAAGGCATCAGGATCTGCCCCATGGGTATCTCCAGTCACCACCCATCCCATGCCCATCAGCCTGTTTGTTCACACAGAAGGCACCTCCCAGGTGAGACACCGCTGAGGCAGCTCAGGGGACCTGGACTGAAGTGTGACCTAGTGGGTGCCATCCCTGCCCATGGCGAGGAGTTGGAACTGACACCTTAGGATTTTAGCTTTTATTTGTAGTTCTCTAGCCTTTTATTGTATAACTCCAACTACATATAGATCCTTAGCTAGTATTCTTCCTACACCTATAGACAGACAAAACACATTCCGAGGCTCTTGCTCTTGCCTAGGAACCAAAGATATTTCACTATCCCATGTCTCATGAAGTATAAACAAAAGTAAGCTATGGGTGCCAAACCCTGGGTGCAAATGACTTCATTACCTAGACCTCTAATTGGAAGATTGGGGTAGAGTATGCAAATCTGCCAAAATAAAAGCCTCAAAGTCCCATGTCACGTGTGCATTTTGGGTGTGCATTTTGTGTGCATTGTTGCCATAACGTATGTGAAGGACATTAATGAAATCATAACTGCCTTAACCCCCTTAATTTTGTCTGGCTTCTGATATTCAGGTGCTTATAAAGGCAACAGAACAAGATGAGGTCCCCTCCCTTTAAGGTCCCTTCCAACCCAAGCTGTTCTCTGATCCCATGACCTCCACGAGGCCTGTCCTACAGGACGTTGCATGAGCAGCTTTGTCCCTGGCAAGGCCCAGAGCACAGACACCGGCAGGACACGTCCCTCTGCTCTGCTCACACCCCGCAGCTCCCGGCATTTGTGCAACACACAGCAAAAGTGAGGGTCGGGCTCGGGCAGAGCTGCCAGTGCCACCAAAATAAATCTTCAGGCAGTCAGCAAAGCTGAGCTAACTCAGCCCAGCTCCCCGCCAGCCCCCAGCCCGCCCGGCTCCTGCTCCCTCCCAGCTCCAGGGTCACATTCCCAGCACAGCTCACATTCCTCATGCACACACACACAGGTTATTTCCCTCTCACAATTTCAGGCACCCTGCGCTAAAGCGTTTATAACTAATACATATTCTAATGTTCCTGTTCACCTGAGAGGCTCGAAACTTTCCTGGCTCATTTGTCAGATTTTTTTATTTATTTTTTTTAATACCTTCTTCCCCTCAGGCCAGGCAAATGAGTCCAGTTAATTTTCATTTCCACGGACACCGAAAGTCATCTCAAGGTCATTTGTGGGTTATTTTACAGCTTCTAGTCTGGAGGATTTTGCAGGATTTGCAATTGAGGCTTCTGATTATCTGCTGCATATTGAAAGGAAAAGGAACCAGCTGAGGAGAGACAGTGATGAAGCACCCCATTGACACCCAGGTAATTAAGGAGAAACAAACATGTTTGTTGGCTGAAACAAGGGGGGAAAATGATGCAAACCACTTTATTCTAGCAAAGGAAGAGAGGAGGGAGGAAAGAAAACGCAGCAGCTAATGGGTTTCCATCAGAAGGGGAAGCTTTGCTCAAGCCAAAACCTTCCCAGTGTGTTTGCATTTCAGTGGGAAGGTTTGTTGGGTGCAACCGGGAGGTTTTTGTCACTTCTGATCACAAAGGCAGTGGAAAAAAGAAACCCAGTAAATTGCAAAACACAACCTTTGTGATGCAGGCAGATCAACAAAGTCCCATTCTGAAAGGAAAAAATAAAATATATCCATCTATGTCCCAAGGGATCAGAAGCGTTGAAGCCTGGAGGTTGCCGTGGGACTGCCCCATCTCCTCCTGACCAGCCTCAGCATTAAGGTCCAGGAGATTATTCTTTTGGGAAATGGTGACTCCCAGTGTGAGCCCACCTCATGGCCAGGACCAGATGATGCCAGGGCCACAGGAAGAAACAACTTTCCCAGTGAATTTCAGCACTGGGCTCCCAAAGCTCGCCTGGCGCAGGCGCCTCAGTCTGCGCTCCAGAAGTGTTTATGACATGTTTTTAATATCACGGTGGCAGCTGAAGAAATGCAATCATGCCTGAGCCACACAGCTCCCCAAGTCCACTGGGAACTCGGGGACAAGCCTGGCTTTGTTCCTTTCCCAGGGAACAGTGCAGATAGCGGGCTCACAGCTCTCCTCACACGCACTCCTGCACTCTCGGCGGGCAGGACGTGGTAATTAGTTCGTGTGCTCTGGAGGCATTTTGGGTTCCAGGGAACCTGGCAGGAATACTCAAGCTCTGGGGCAGTGAGTGCCCTGGAGAGGCCTAGAGCTGATGGTGGGTGCTGAGCAGGTAGGACGCTGGCCTCAAGCTCCCCAAAACTGGCTTTGTCCCATTAATTATTTGTACCCAAACAGCGCTGTTTTTTTCCCCATGAACAGGCAACTTGCAGAGTGGAGCTGCTATGAGAAATAGTTTATTTCAGTCTCCTCAAAAAAGCACAAATCCTATTATTGTGGGAGTGATTCATCCTGCTCCCCCAGTCCCAGGAATGATGCTCCCCTTCCCAGGCACGGTCTGAGGTACCAGCACCACCTCCCCCAGGCTCACAACAGCCTGGAGGCACCAGGGGAAGGGCAAAGCCACAGCTCCCAATGGCACCAGGGCTCCCAGGAGAATGAGGAACATCAGAATGAGGGCAGCACTGGACTTCCAGATCACAGAATCACAGACTGGTTTGGGTTGGAAGGGGCCTTAAAGCCCAACTTGTTCTCCCCCCTGCCATGAGCAAGGACACCTTCCACTCCAAGCCCTGTCCAACTTGGCCTTGGACACTTCAGGGATGGGGCAGCCACAGCTTCTCTGGGCAGCCTGTGCCAGGGCCTCCCCACCCTCACAGCAAAGAATTTCTTCCTGTAACATCCCATCTGACCCTGACCTCTGGCAGTGAGAAGTCATTCCCTGCCCATAATGTCCTTCCATCCCTTGTCCCAAGTCCCTCTCCAGCTCTCCTGGAACCCCTTCAGGCACTGGAAGGGGCTCTGAGGTCTCCCTGGAGCCTCCTCTTCTCCAGGTGAGCCCCCCCAGCTCTCCCAGCCTGGCTCCAGAGCAGAGGGGCTCCAGCCCTCAGAGCATCTCTGTGGCCTCCTCTGAACTCACTCCACACCTCCAGATCTTTGTGGTGTTGGGAACCCCAGGGCTGGAGGCAGCTCTGCAGGTGGGGTCTCACCAGAGCAGAGCAGAGTGGGAGAACCCCCTCCCTGAACACACTGATCACTCTCCTCAACCTCAGCTTTAGTTCTGCTCCAAGCCAGACTCAGTCCACCTCAGAGAGTTTGACCACAGTAGTTACAGAGCCTTCCTCCCACAGCTGCTCCTTCCCCTGGTCACAGGGGGAGCCTTGGAAACACAGGGAGACGCAGGCACCAGGCAGCCTGCAGCAGTGACCCGACACCTCCAGCTGCTCGGGTCAGGTCCTTGCACGATGCTAATGCTGTAAGAGTACAGCTGAAGTCAGGACTATTTTCCTGCTGACTGTGAAATCGGTGCTAAAAAAAAAAAAAAAAGGAGAAATGTATTGCCATGTACACTTGTCCAGTTACAGCAGTACCAAAGGCATGGTGCATGGCCTTGAGATTTAGTCATTTTTCTCGTTGTTGAAAGCACTAAGGAAAAGAAAAACCATCAAATGTTTTGCTGTGAACACTCAATGCTTTGTTTGACAATTAGTCCTGAAATAGTGAATGCCTGGAACCAAGGTAAAAAAGTCCTAAATTTTAGAAAAATGTCATTAAATCACTGTTGGGCCAAAGCTGTTAAAAAAAAAAAAAAAAAAAATTGCTTGAGTCAGAAAAATCTGGGCTCTGCAGTGGGATCAGCCCTGTCCACGGGAATGACCCCTGGGCACCAGAAAGGAAAGAAGGATGGAAACCCATCCAAGCTTGGCCAGTGGAAGGAATGCACTGCCCTTGCCCTTCCCAGAGCACATCCTGCCAGTGCTCCTCTGTCCATATGTCAGCACGGATGTGGCAGCAGCATCCTGCCTAGGAAGGATTTTCCAAGTTCATGCATCCAAAGGCTGGGTTGTTTAACACTGGTCCAAGGCTCCTGGGCCCTCTGGGTCAGGGGGATTAGGTGTAAGGGGACACAGAGGGCTCCACAGAGATGGGGTGATTAGTAATCCAAATTAAACACAATCCAAATTAAAACCCGCTGCTGCCAGCCCCTTGGCTGGGCCAAACTCCCTGTCCTGAGCCAGAATGAGCCCCTTCTCCACACACCAGTGACCACAGGAAAAAGTTGCTGGTTCAGCACCCTGCACAGCCAGCTGGGAGCAGGGAACCCTCCCCAGGTTCACCTCACTGCTGCTGCTCCTCCTGAGCTTCCCTTTTGCTCAACAGCCCCCCAGGCATGCTCTTCTGTCTTGTTTTTTAAGGTAAAACTACAAAATAACCCTGAATGAAGAGATGTGACTCGCCCTCACAGCAACCCCTGGGGCTGCACATCCCTCCTGCTGCCCAGGAGCTGCAGGGACTGATGTGCCACGGCCCCTGGAGCTGGAGAGGCTCCTGGTTTTTGGGATCTGTGCTGCTGGAGGGAAGAGGGAGCAGCGAGGAGCTAAGGACTCGCTCCTGCACATGGTGCAGAGAAGGATTAGATACTTACAAATATTTTATCCTAGCTAAAGTAATTGCACCACTTGTTCTTATGAGTCAGAGCTATTTATTTTCATGCTTCAGGGCATCAGTTGATCACACCAGCTGAGGTCAGGCAGAAATTCCCACTGCTCCTGTAAGCATTTTGCATATTGCAGGGATGTGCATTAGCACCAGTCCCTGCAGCCTGGCACTCCCCCATCCCAGTCACCCTCTTCAGTCCCCACCCAGCACAGAGGACACACCAGCACCTGAAGGGAGCCCACAGGAAAGATGGGAAGAGGCTCTTTGCAAGGGCATGGAAGGATAGGGCAAGGGGAAATGGCTTCACACTGACAGAGAGTAGGGTTAGATGGGATATCAGGAAGAAACTCTTCCCTGTGAGGGTGGGGAGGCCCTGGCACAGGGTGCCCAGAGAAGCTGTGGCTGCCCCATTCCTGGAAGTGACCAAGGCCAGGCTGGATGGGGCTTGGAACAAACTGGGATAGTGAGAGGTGTCCCTGCAGGGAGTGGGACTGGATGAGCTTTGGGGTCCCTTCCAATCCAGACCATTCTGTGATTCTGTGGTTCTGTGAAATAGAACACAAGAAGCAGTCACTGCCCTCACCAGCCTCATGCCTGTCCATGGAGCTGCACATCCCACGCTCCTGCCCCAGGCAGGAGCCTCTTGGTACCTCTGGATACCATGGCCACATCCAGCTCCACTCCAGCCTCCAGGCAGGAACTGGGCAGAGGGACAGCAGGAAGAACATCCAGGGGAGAAGGGTGGTACTGGCTGTGCAGGAGGCGAAAATGAAAATAACTCCTTTTGACCCTGGAGCACGACAGCCAAACTGGGGTCTCTCAAGCTCATTCTGGTGGCCAGCAATGCCACGGCCTCTGCTGGGAGCAGACACAGATAACTGCTCATTCCTGAGTGCCCACAGCTCTCATTGTGTCACCAGCAAGACTGCTCCCCAAAAACAACATTTGGCCAACACTACTAAATAAAAACTAGGCAGCATGTGCCTGGAAGGTGCAGAGGAATGCAAGAAAACAGCCACAAGCACTGGACTAGGAAGAAACCATCTCCCTGTGCTAACCAACCAGCTCCAGTAACTCAGAAACATTTAATAAAGGCCTGGGAAAAAAACAGCCCTTGATCTCTGAGCACTGAGCATGAAATGAAGCAGCAGAGGCCAACGCTCACCAAATAAAAGGTTCCCTCCACACAAACAACAGGTTGGCTGCTCTTGGAGCAAAACACATGCACGTGCCCAGGGGCAGCAGGGACTGCAAGGTGCACACAAAAGCTGGGTCACAGAGTGTGCCCTACCCTGCATCCAGCCTGAAACTCCTCTGGGAGCTGCAGCAGCACAGGCTCGCTCTCCTGTCCCCCTCCTGTCACCCTGCTTGTCCCCAAAAGCCACCCCCAGCAGCGTGCTGCCTGCTCAGCCCTGCTCTCAGGCTCCCCCAAGCCAGGTATCTCCACATTTCCTCATCTGTGCTCCACTGATCCCTGTTGGTAATTACACAGCAGCAGCAGCAGCTCCATATCTTTAATTATAAGACAATTTCTGTTCTAATCCCTGGTTTTGACTCACTGCCGCAGACCCCCCTCTCCTCTCCCCCCATCCTCTCATTTGGTCATTTCAGAAGTGAAATCATGCGGCCAGGGAGGAGTTTGAGCAATTAGGGATAATGATCATTCCGACATGGCTTTCATACAGATCCTGACACCGCTTCAAGGGCAGGACCGCAAAGAAAACCACACTCAGAAGCTTTGCCACTCCTTATGCCACCAGCAACAGCACCAGGATCCTTCCTGCAAGCTTGCATTTGTTGGCTTTTCAAACAAAATAATGGGATGCTCATCATTTGCAACGCCCTGGGATACCCTTCTGTCACAGCTGGCACCTCACCCCCAGCAGAGCCCACCATGGAGATGTGCTGCACACTCAGCAACCCTTCCACACCCAGAGCATCCCTCCAGCATCCTCTGCTGACTCTGAGAGGCAGCTGGGGTACATCAGGAGCATCAGGAACGTCAAACCCTCCAAGTCAGAAGTCAGAACCCCAGGTTTCACTTCCAGATCTTCAGCTCAACTCCCTTGACTTCACCTCTCATTCCCCCCCCACCTGTCACCAGGGATAATATTTTTTCCCTGACATGCTTTGTTATTCAGAGATAGAAGATTCTGTAAATGCTGAATTATTATCATCAAATTATAATACTCAGAACATTGTCTCCCTTTGGGATTGAGGCTGCAGGAGGAGAGAGCACAGCACAGACACCCAGAGCTGAAATGTGCCACATTTAGTTCCCTTAGAGAGAGCAGGGACGGATGCTGCTTTAGTACTTTTCTCCCTTCCTCGGCTGTCCTGGAAGAGCTCCTCTGACAGGTCTGCTGGAGAGAACTGAACTATATTTGAAAGGTAATTTTTCAGCAAATGGAAACAGAACTGTCAGAGTTGTCATGATGAGATTTTTTGGAATTTCCCTCCCTTTTCAGAGGAAGGAGGTGGGAGAAATCATTGTTTCCAAAATGGGATGCCTCCTGGTGCTGCTTCCAGCTTCCTCAGGCTCCTTGCAGGCTCCTGGCTGGAGGACTCTGCAAAAGCCCTCAAAACAGAACCATTCAGCCCCACACACTTGGTCTCTCTCGTTTTTACTTTCAGAAGTAAAAAATCAAGAAGATTCCAGAAGGAAACACTTCTGCCTAGGACAAGGGGCACCCTGTGGAAGTTCCTACAGGGGAAGGCATTATCCTGCCTTTTCCTGCACCCAGCACTGACAGCCAGCACTAAGGAGCATCCAGCACTAACCTTGGGACACACACCTTCCTTAAACATGCAGAAAAGCCAGTCCACATCACTGGGGTTTCTTAAAATTACAGCACAGAATTACAAATTACAAATTATGCCCAGAGCCAGCAACATGC
This sequence comes from Climacteris rufus, assembly GCA_013398175.1. Lineage (NCBI taxonomy): Eukaryota > Metazoa > Chordata > Aves > Passeriformes > Climacteridae > Climacteris > Climacteris rufus. Next base: position 1,176,189 of record VZRZ01007427.1, on the reverse strand, counting down.
AGTCCTGGTACCCACAGGGCTCTCCCTGCACAAACCCCTGGGTACGGTGCTGCTGGGCTGGGGAAGCAGCCTGGAGAAGGACCAGCACCAAGCCACTCATTCCTGCCCAGTTTAAGCCTTCACTTTGTCACCTCCAAGCCCCTCAAACATCACATTTTCAGAAGAGGGAAAGGCAGCCAAACCTCCAGAGATGGGCAAAGGCTGAGGAACTGCTGAGCACTGAGAACCAGGAGAGGGAGATTCCCCAGGAAGAGGCCAAGTATTGCCACCAGCACAGCTGCTCCAGCTCCTGCCTGTTCCCATCCCTCAGGCCAACAGCCCCAGCAATATTCCAAAAATTCACAGGGAAAACACCAGAGCTGCAGGCAGCAGCAGCACAAAGCCATGGGGCTGGAGTGCAGGGGGAGAGGAGAGGCAGAGCTGCAGGCTGCAGCTCAGCATGGGAGTTTGCTCCTTCTCTGCTACAGAACTTGCCAGCAGCTTTTCCCTAAATGCTTTTTTTCCCCTGTGAAACTCACCCTGTTCCCCCTCCCACAAAGAGTTCTGTGCACAAAACCCCAGCTCGTGTGGGCACTGGAAATGTCATCCTCACCAGTTCTGCTGGGAAACTGGGCTTGCTGTGCCCACAGAGCAGCACACCAGCTCCCCTGCTCCCTGTGTCATCCCAGCTCGGGCACGACATCCCAGCTCATCCCAGAGCCCCCACAGCAGCCTTCCCACCTCCCAGGGGCCCAGGCACAGCACCCAGCACAGGCTGTCCCCATCTCTCCCCCAGATCTGGATGCAGCCTGGCCCCCTCCTCCCAACATGCTCTTGCTGTCATATCCACAGCTCTTCCCCTGGGAATGATGACAGCAGATGATACAAGACCTTGAATTTAATTGCAGTGGAGGAAAAAAAAAAATTAAAATTAAAAAAATGTTCAGAGTGATAAAGAACCCCTTTCATAAAGCACATTATTTGTGTTTCTTTTCTTGATAATTTTAGGGTTTGCTTGGGGATTGGTTTTTGTTTTGCAGTTCAGGACCACAGCCTGCAAAGAAGGAGGTGCATGGTTGGGCAGTGGGTTGCCCACGAGCATCCTGCCAGTACAGCACAGGAGGTGTTCAGTGTCCAGAGGCTGCTGGGCACTGCCCAGGCTCCCCAGGGAGTGGGCACAGCCCCAAGGCTGCCAGAGCTCCAGGAGGGTTTGGACAACTCTCAGGCACAGGGTGGGACTGTTGGGGCTTCCTTTCCAGCTCAGGATATTCTATAATTCTATGAACCAGACGCTTTTGGGGCAACCTCAGTTACCTGCTGGACCCTCACTTGCCAAAACCACCCCTCCTGCTTACCCTGGCTATGGTGCAGGAGCAGTTTCAACCCCTCACACAGGAGACACTGCTCCACAGAGATGGCAGAACATTTACATACAACCCCCCCCACCCTGAAAGCTGGCTGGTTCAACCTGCCACTGCACTTGCTTGTGGCAGAACACCCAGCCAGGGTTTCCCTGGCTCTTTGGGGCTTCCATGGATCTTGTGCTGCCAGAGGAGAATGGGAACAGTCATGCAGTGGTCATTAATAAATGGATTATTTGGGCATTGCAGGGAAGGGTCTTAACGGTGGAGGGGGGAGCTGGGAGGGGAAGAGGCACCATGCCAGCCAAACTGGAGGGCAAACAGTGATTAAATATTTATAGATTTTAATGCATTGATTTGTTAAGTCGGGAAACAGTCCTTTAAGAGTTTCAAGATGCCTTTCAAGGCAATTCTCTAATCAGCAGCCCAGGTGCAGCAAAGAGGAGCTCAACAAGAAGCAGAAAGCACTCCAGGGGAAAGTGTGGAAAGAGAGGCTCTCCCCTCCTCACTTTCAGGGATCCCTGTGGCCAGGGTGGGATATGGGGGCACAAAGATTTATGTGCAAGGCTTTCTAATTAAGTTTTGCCTGTAAAGGATTTATATTTGGGCAGCATTTCTGCAGGAGGAAATTAAATGACATGCTACTTAAGGAAAAACAAACTGCAGTATTCCATGCTGGCCAGAAAACATTCCACACCCCTTCCAAAATGTGCACAGTCTGACCGAGGAGAGCTGCTGCCCACGCCAGCCTCTGCAGCACCCTCCCCACACCAGCTCCTCACCTGGCTTTGGGGAAAAAACTCCACTTAAACAGCATAAATAACCAAAAAATGGGCATGCCCAGCAGGTGCTGACCCAGGTAAGGCAGGTGGTCACTGCCCCTGGCAGCACTGCTGGGGCTGGCACAAGGTCCCTGGCACTCACCCCTGCCTGAGCTGGGACAGGGTGGCACCATTTGTCCTCTGGAAACCTTTCAGTGCCACAAAAGCAAAGGAGTTCAAGCAGGTATTGCTCCTGAACAAGTGTTGCCCACCTCCCCAGGGCCTCTGCTGATGGCAAACCAGCCTCCCCCATCGCTCTTTGGTGCAGGTGCAGAGGTGGAAGCAGGACACCTGCCCAGCAGGGTCCTAAAGCTCCTGCAATTCAGCCATGAAAAACAATATGTCAAAGTAAAATGTCAGTTTTAATTCTAATGCAGCCTAGTGGAGACTACAAATTAAGTGTTCTCCCCATGCTGCCTCCCTTTTCTCAGTGAAATCCTATTTTCCGAAGGGAAAGCTGTGAGAAAAGTTTGGGATGTTCCTCTCTGGCTGGGAAACATCAAGAAGCCCTGGGGCTGCAAATACAACATCCCACAGCCCATTGAATCCATTAGCTTGCTTATCAATGTGAGATTAATTATTCCAGTTCACAGGATGGTCATTTTTTAATGCTCCAACTATGACATCCAGAAGAGCTGAGATGCTCTGTCTTGAACTAGCTGCTCCTCATGGTCACAGCTTTTCAGACACAAGGTGCTGCCTTCTCTGGGCTCACAAACAAAAGGACAAATAAAATCCCATTTCAGGAGCATCTGCTGATGCCTGGGCTGATCAGATCAGTGCCTGTAGCCCCATTCTGGGGAGGAGAGTGCTGTGGTCTCACCTCCACTGATGACTCAACAAGTGGGCCTTGAGTTTGGGTTTCTGCTGCCGAATTGTAACAGGAAAAGGGAGGAGTGGGACAGAAGAGGGAGGGAGCACACAAACAGGAGAATACAAGAAACCGCACACATTTTGCTCCTGAATCCTCCAAACGTGACTCACTTTGCTCTATTGTGACAAACTGAAACGCCTCTGAGGAGTTCATTTCACGTCTCATCCATTCTCTGAATAATGGGAAAATCCCTCTTTGTTTCTCTAAGATATCAGCACGCACCACGTGCAGCCACTGCCATTAGACATAATGGAACCAGATTGTCCCAGAAGTTGTTTTCGATTGCTTGAGTGCATCCTTCATTTAGGGAAACGAGAATATATGAGCTGCTGTGGCCCAGCCCATGTGAGGACACAGTCTTTAAGCCCGAGCCAGGGCCATTTGTCTCCCAGCGCTGGCATGGGGAGAAGGTTGGTCCTTCCTTTCCCCAGCTCCAGGACTGGGTTGACCAAGGGGCTTGGCCATCCTGCTGGGGAAACCCAGGCTCCTGCCAGCACGAGGCCATGGTAAAACCAGAGATCCTGTGGCAAAGGGTTCCCCCAGGGCCTTGGGTGCTCCCACTGACACCTCGAGATGCTGCCCCACGTGCCGTGCGATGTCCAGCACGGATGCTGTGGGATGCACCAGGGGTGACTCTGCCTCCCTGGCCCTTTCCCAGTGCATCCCATTGTGCCATGCAGCACACAGTGGTGACAGTTGTACAATCACAGAGTGCAGGAATGCTGCAGACCTCAATGAGTAACAAAACCCTGCTTGTCTGCCAGGGAAAGGATCCGCCAGGGACACACGTTCAGCTGGTTGCCTACAATTTACTTTGACTTCTTGGGACAAAAGAAAGTTTGAAAGCCTTGGAGACAAACCAGGCTGCCTGAAAGACTCTGCCTGTGATAACAACGTTGTTAACATTGCTGACATCACTCCTGCATTCACAGGGAACCGATGGGGCTTCATAGGGGGTAGAGTGATGGATCACAGCAGCCAGGTCTCGAGTTTTGTTATTTTTAATTGACTGCCACCTTGAGAGAGTTCCTCTTCCCAACATGAAAAAAAAAATCCAAACAAAGCAAACAGCACCTGGGGTCTGTCGGATCTGTTTCAGCACAGCATCGAGCTGAAGCCTCAGCAGTGCTGAACGCTGAGCAGCGCCTGGGCTGTGCTGCTGAGCCAGAGCAGTGCTCCCAGGGCAAATCCACACCAATTCCTGTCCCCCACTCACAGGACAGGGCAGTCATTCCCCCAGCCACCCTGCACTCTGGAGACTTCAGGTCTTTGGAGTTTAACAAGTTTTAGGTTTTCCTGTTGGACAAAGTATGAGATGTGAGAACAAGCAGAAGGACAAAATCTGTCCGCCCTCCCTCACCCAAAGCACAGAACCACCTTCAAGCTCTCCTTTCTCACTAAACACTTATTTTCCTTTCAGATTTACCTCCCCAGCCCTTCAGGGAAGGAACAGAGCAACACCTGACAGCAGCCAGACCAAACCCAGACCAGTGAGCACCACCAGTGGACACTGGAGACTGTGGAGAAAGGAGTGAGGGTCTCAAGTGGAGGTGGCCCCAGGGCTCTGCCACAGCCAGTGTCACCTCCCTGCTGTCCCCATGCCAGCAGCTTATCCCAGCCCAATCCTAACTTCCAGACAGATTAGCTCTGGGTCACACTGCATCATATCTTTTTCCCTAGAGCTGGCACCCAGCCCTCCCTTTATAGCTTCTCCTGGCATGGTTTCAACAGCAATAGGTTTTATTATTCTGCCTTGCTGCCCTAATTCTCTCAGCACTCAATTTTCCATTGACCCTCTGCTGCATTTGCTCGCTCTGGGCAGGCAGCAGGCAGCATTCCCTCACCTGCCCACGTGGAATGGGAACAGAGGGGCAGGACAGGCACCTCCTGGTCCTGCTGGTGTCTGCATGGACACAGCCCCACAGGACAAAAACGTCTGGGGAGCTTCTGAAGGGAGCAGAAAGACACAGAGGGGGGAAATGGGGAACAAAAGGAAAGCCAAGGAAATAAAAAATGATGCAGCACAAAGAAAGTGAAGGGTCAGGGGAAGAGAAAGAAGAGCAAGAGCAGCAGAAATCCGGCTGATGACGTGGGAAGCGCAACGCTTGATAAATGGGTGATAAAAGAGCTGCAGGGCACCAGGAGGGAGGCACAGGCTGGACCTCGCCTCAGGGGAACTGTCCTGGCCCCAGGAGTGACCAGTTCAGCCCTGCATGGCTCCTGGTCACCTCTTCCCAGCCCCGCTGGGACACCCAGCAGAGCAGCAGGGGGAGATGCAGATGGTTTTGCCCCCAGGACAGCAGAGGGTGGTTTCTGCTTTTCCTTCTGGCTTCTGCTCAGTCCCACAGGCTGGGCAGAGGGATGTGGTTGCCCCCAGCTCATGCCTGGAGTTTCACCCCCCTAAAAAGGTGGATTCTCCTAGGAGAGGGCACACCTCCAAGGCACCATTACAGCTCCATTTGCCTCAGGCTGCACAGGAGGCAGGACAGAAGCCTCATTTTGCCTTCAGCCAGGACTTTCCCCCTCTCCACATCGGAGAGGGATACAGATACACAAGCACAGCGTCCCTAACCCCCAGCCCCTGTCCCACTGACACTGCCTGTCCCCAGAAGTCACCTCACCTGCTCCTGCTGGCTTTTCCATGCCATCCCAGCCCACTCCATCACCAGTCTGATCTGCAGAGGGTGTGCAAACACCAACCCTGCCAGGGGTGAGAGCCAGGGGATCGGTGCCAGCGTGGCCCAGGGGGTTCAGGATAGGAGGAAAATGAGGAGAAGGAGGAGGAGGAGGAGAGGTTGGCTCGCAGCTGGCTGCTGAACACAATGCAGAGACGGAGAATGGCCTGTGATTACAATTTGAAGGGCTTCTATGCACTGAAAGGGAACTGATTCAATTGTGCTGCAACTCCTGAGAAGCTGTCGGCAATCAAGGCATTCTCCCGGCTGCAATCACCGGAGGCAGGGTGGAGAGAGCAGGAGAAAGTACAGCTGAGGTGATGGCAAGGTACAGCAGCGAGGGCCACTCTGCAGCTGTGAGTTCCCTGCCATCAGCATCCCCGGCAGGGAGCAGCGGGGACACCGTGGGGACAGAGGAGAGGCTGTGCTGGTGAATGCTGGATGGCCCTGGGAGTCACCAGATCATGACTGGAGGTGTAGGGGATGCTAAAAGGGATGGATTTGGGGTGAATCCTTTGTGATCAGTGGTTCCTGTGAGCTCCCTGAGTGCATCACAACCCCCTGGGCTGGCAGCAGTTGTAGGCAGAGGGAAGGAAATCACTCATCGTGCTCATGGGATTGACTCACATCCTGCACCCCAGGCATTCTGCATCCCCACTCCCTTCCCTGGCTGCAGGTAACAGGCAATATTCCAGCCCAGCCCCCCCTCCCTATGCAGACCACTGGAAAAGGCTCCTGCAGCCAAGCCCAGCACCCATCCTTTCACCTGGAAATCAGCAGGAATGACCTCGGAGCTGCCAGTTCCCCTCCAGCAATCCCAGACCCAAGTGCCAAAACCCATTTCTAACATCTTGCTGCAAACCTCAGACCAGGCCAAAGACACTTCTGCACAGACAAGTGAGAAACAAACCCCCTCCCCGCACAAGCACTGTTCCAGGGAGTGTGGGCACTCACAGGGAGCATTCCAGGGGAAGGTGGCAAAGCAGAGGCTGCAGGGCTGGTGGCACCAATGCAGTGCCAGCCCCTGCCCATGCCCAGCCCATGGCCCCCAGCAGCACAGGCAGCTGGAGCTGACCACTGCTGTTCAAGCCCCAAATCCAACAAGCAGAGCTGGGAAGCCACTCAGAGAACGTTTCAGGATTTGAGGCAGCAAGACATTGGTGTTCAATTTTAAAAGGCAACAACGTGCCAGAAACTCTCTCTTTGCCACAAACTGTACTCAGTCACTAATCCCAAGACTGAGCCACCACTGTGCACATTATTTCACAGGTTATCCCTGGCCATGGACAAACTCTTCCCAGACAAGAGCAACTTCTGTTTGCTCCAGCACCAGTACACGTGTCCAGCTCCAATGGGCACTGCCCAGGCTCCCCAGGGAATGGGCACAGCCCCAAAGCTGCCAGAGCTCCAGGAGTGTCTGGACAACACCCTCAGGCACAGGGTGGGATTGTTGGGGTGTCTGTGCAGGGCCAGGGGTTGGACTCTCTTGTGCATCCCTTCCAACTCAGGATCTTTTATGGTTCTAGGATTCTCCCTCTTCAGCCAGATGAAGGGTTTTTCCAGCTTTCCAGAACTACCACTAAAGAAAACACAGCTCTCCCAATTTTCCTAAAATCAGCAGAATGCATTACATGCATGTTGGTAGGTAGAAGATATCCTATTATCCAAGAAGATTATAATTACCTCATTTGCCTATTAAAAGGATACTGTGACAATATTTAAGTTGGAATGCTTTGGTTATTTGCTTAAAAATTATGTGGTAGCAATCAAGTGAAAATTGAGGCTGTAATGCAGCCACAGCAATATTGCCAGTAATTTGTGTAACCAATAACAATTATTTTTAATGTATCAGCCAACGTGTTTAAATATGCGTTTTTATATACACATACATATATATCTGTACATATCCACACACAGTGATGGGCAGCATGGGCTCAATTTCCCTGCACTCTCTGAAAACTGAGACCTATGAAACATCTTTCTTTGAAGCATCACATGCTGCCAAATGGAAGCAGGAGATGAAGTCCCCCAGCAGCTGATGGCAACCTGTGTGATCAGAGCAGAATAATTCACTGGGTCCCACAGGAGAGGAGACTGGGGCTGGGAGGATGTGGGACAACAAGATTTTCCCTTCTCTACAAGCCCATCTTGGGATCAACAGCTCATCCACCCTGGGATTCCCAGGGAAAATGTCCTGGACTCTTCCTCACAAGGATTCTGTAGCTCTGCTCCAAGTCTTTAACCTCTATTTTTAATATAGTGCCCACCCTGTGTGCAGGGCACAAGGTTTTGTTATTTCTAAACAATAATAAAAAAAGGAAATAGACTCATACATTTTTGCTTGGCATTGCCCTCAGAAAATGGAAATCTGATTACTTATTCCTAACAATCCCAAACTGCCCCTGCCAGGCCAGACACAGTGAATAAATCCTTGCTCTTGGAGATCTCCTCTCCATTACAAGTGCATAATGGGACCAGTATCCCATTGACCCGAGGACACCAGGAGCACTGGCTGCAAGCCCCGGGTCTGTGTCTCTGCCTCCCAGGCACCAGGCAATCCCAGGAGGGATTAGCAGGAGAGCCCAGAGGATGATGCATTTCCCCAACTGAGAGCAGCCTTTGGGAGCACAGACATTGAAACTCAATTTCCTTCTCTGCTGTGGCATTTAACCTTGCAGAGAGGAGGGAGTGGATGGGGGAGAAGGAGGAGGGTGCAGGGGAGGATGGATGTTTCTATTCAAAACATCCTTCCCGCATCCTACCCTGAGAAGCCCGGGAAGAATCTTGTTTTACTTGTAGGAAGCAGAAAAAAAGAGCAATATTGCAGGCTGTTGTAGCCTCCCAGCAGCTGGAGTTCAGGAGGGAGCTGCCACCTGAGCAGCACTTCCAGAATGCAGCTGTTCCCCAGGACAGGATCGACCACAGCAACCCCACAGCACAACCTCCCACCCAACAGCGGCCACCTCATTCCATTCGGGGATTTGAGCTTCGTTTTCGGCCTGAATTTATCAAATTGCAGCTTCCAGCAGCTGGCTACAGCCCTGTCCAAGCCTGCAAAGTGGGGGCTTCACCCTGGACAGTCAGATTTTCCCAAAAACAGAAAGCTGCTCAACCAGTGGGATTTCTCCCCAAGCTTTCACACCAGAAAAAGGCCACAGCCACATGCCTTGAGAATGGGCTACTTTTACCACACAGGAAAGAAAATAATTCCCCACAGCAGTGCTGGGCTGTGCCACAGCCTCCCTGCTCCCTGTGCACACAAGGACTGAGCTAAGGCTGCTGTCCGTGGGCAAACAGCTCATCCACAGCTCTCCCTGTGCTCCGGGCTCAGCATCTCCAGGGAAAAGAGCCCCTCCAGGTCAAACGAGGCCTGAACTACCCAAAAAGCTACATCAGAGCTCTTGGGCACTCCAGGAGAGGTTGGACAGGGCTTGAAGAAACCTGGTATAGTGGAAGGTGTCCCTGTCCATGGCAGGGGTTGAAACAAGGTAAGTTTTTAATTCCCTTCCAACTCAAACCATTTTAGGGTTATATCTACTAAGCCAAACTTGTGTATCCTGGCTGCCAAGTTAATTTCAGTCCTACACATCTGAAAAGGTTTCTTAGCTCAGGTACAGAGTTGTATCAAACATTAATACAATTCCTGTAATATCTGCCAAGCCCTGGATGCTTTCCTTAAAAGCTGTGTAAACAGTGAAACAGCTGCAGCATTATTTTTTTATTATTGTTATTTTATTTTTTAAAAGCAGCAGGACATGGCTCCAGGACCAAAGAACTAAATACCAAACTGCAGGAGACCAAGAACTTCACTTGGAGTCTAATTAGGGGTCAGCCAGTGTGGAAGGCAGCAAAGTGGAATCTGAACAAGGTCAAGACAACTTCCTCAAGGAATCGTAGAAAAGAAGTGTGCTAAGCAACCTGGCAGTATTATCAGCAAAAGCAAGCCTTTAAAATAAATGAAGGTGATTTAGAGGGTCTCATTTCAGCAGATTTTCAGAGAGCTTATGATAAAAGTACTTCATAAAAGATTAAGGAAAATAAACAGCTACCCAGGAAGGGGCATTGCCAGGCAGGGATTACAGCTGGCAAGGCAAAAGGAAACAAAGACAGCACTTCCCAAATTGAAAAGAGGTTCATGGGGGCCAGCTGTGTTATGGGAACACTGCAAGATGCAGAAAGCAAGTCACAGCTTGTGGAGCATCTTGGGGAGCTTCGATTTGCGTGGCTACAGGGGCCGAGTGTCTCTGGATGGATTCATTGCACACCACAGGAGGTGCACAAGGAAATTTCGTTCAGGCGAGTAAATGAACATGTTCTGCCTGCAGAACCATGCACCAGGAAAGGGGAATGTACTGAATAACCATGCTGAGGCTCTGTTTTATTTGATTTGCCTCCCAAACTGCCAACAAAGGAGACTCCAAAGGTGGATGACAAAGCTGCATCCCTGTGGTGGGATGTATCAAGAGCCCTGGACAAGAAGGAATGGCTTCACACTGATAGAGGGCAAGGTTAGAGTAGATATTGGGCAGAAATTCTTCCCTGTGAGGGTGGGGAGGCATTGGTACAGAGAAGCTGAGGCTGCCCCATCCCTGGAAGGGCCCAGGACCAGGTTGGACAGGGCTTGGAGCAACCTGGGATGGTGGAAAGTGTCCCTGCCCATGGCAGGGGGTGAACAAGATGGGCTTTAAGGTCCCTTCCAACCCAATTCTATGATTTCATATATTTTGGGATGTGTTTGGAGGGGATTTCCAGCTCAGACAAATTAAATTGAAGACAAGCTGGTTCAGTGCTTTTCATTAACAACCCTCCAAGGGAGATGGGGAATGTAAGTCCCAAGGCTCAGGTACAAATAATAAAAAAACCCCCAAGTTTTCTTCATGAGAAGCTAACACAGAGTGAATCAATCAAACCCTGCTCCCCCATGACAGGGGAGGACACATCATTGAGCAATACTCATTGGCCCCAATGGTGAGAGGCTTCCTGAGAGGTGTCCCAGGGGCCATGCAGGAAATGCACCTCCCCATCCCACCCCATCCCATCCCATCCCATCCCATCCCATCCCATCCCATCCCATCCCATCCCATCCCACCCAATCCCATCCCATCCCATCCCATCCCATCACATCCCATCCCATCCCATCCCATCCCACAGGCTCCCAGGCACTGCAAAGTACCCCAGGTGAGGCACTTCACTGACAACACCACGAGACACAAATCAGTCCTTGGGTAATTTCAGACCTTGCCATTTTTCCAGACACCCAGAAGGGTTCCACATTAGCAGCCCCTCCTCACCTGAGGAGAAGCTGTTCAGCTACAACTTCTGGAGAAATCCAGAGACAGAAAGTGTCCAGCTTCCCAGGGGTTTTTCAGTAGGGAGTACTAATGACATCACTCAGAAAGTCAGTTGAGCTTCATACACCCACTATCCTGTGGCAGTTCTTCATCAGCATCTCAAGCAGCATTTGACAGCAGGAACGCGCTTCCAGCAAATCCCAAGCAAGGCACTTCAGTCCTACATACAGGAAAACATGGGGGCTGAGATGTTTCATGCCCCAGCACAGCCACTTGGCCAAGGAGTGACCAAATACACACCAAGGGCCACCTGCACAAGCCCCTGGTGACATCCATGGTCTGTACAGCACCAGGGACATCCTGCTCAAACACCCAAAGCCAGAAAGGTCAGGTTTTTGATTGCGCACTGGAGAGTGAGGAGGTAAATTCAGAGCTGCCACATCTCTATGTATAAAATCTCTTTACAAGCACTTGTAAATAAAGTCAAATAAATTCCTAAGCACCCCCTCGAAGTGGACAAGCTGGTGCAGAGACAAGGAAATCTCCCCCCCTGCACTCTCCTCGCTGCAGGTGCATCCCCAAGGCTCTGCAGCAGAGATGCTTCTAAAAAAAGCACAGAGGTTATAAGGGACAAAAGCGTTGGCATTTAGTCTGAGCAGGGACTTGAGACTCTGCTTTACACCCCAAAGCATCACTGGGTGCCAGCACAGGGGCCTGGGGTGGAGACTGGGAACAGACAGACACTGGATCTGACTGGAAGAGGGAGAAAAAGTCACTGCTCCACAGGAGCAGCCCAGCAGCGAGCGTGGCACTCCCTGACACCAGCACATCCCCAGCCCACTCTCCATCCTAACAGAGACACAACCAAAAGGGAACATGCTTGACATCTCCCAAACTCCCCCTCAGCCAGAGCCAGAAAATGATGGATCGGTCAAATTTACGCCTCCATGCGTGTCCAGCATCCACCGTCTCTGGGAACACTGCTCAGGAAAACCCCTTCAAATGGGATTTCTCCCCACTGGGGCTTTTTCCTCCGGTACAAATCTATTTGAAAAGAAGATAAAGCATCTCCAGTTGGACTGAGGTTTTATTCAGAGAAAGCTCTGGCTCAGAAATAATTGCCGTTTGCTATAATTGGTGAGATGCAGGAAGGGACTAGATACAAGTGGAGTCTGGTGCAATTTTGGGAGATTTGTTACGCTTAGCTCGCTTCTATCAATTTCAGTGGCTCAGACGCTTATGACCTGTTGCTCAGCTTATTGTGAAAATGGCTTTTATTTACTGCACTTCCATTAAAAGATGAAATCCATGCATAGGGCTCACAGGGCAGAAAATCACAGTTTACGTCTCAGCTTATCTCCCTTCAGCGGCCTCAGCTCATTTTTGCCCTGGCTCGCTCCCAGCTGCTATAAAAAAGTATATCCAAGCACTGTTTCCAGTAGCCAAGGCCCCTTCCAGAGCCCACAGGGCAGGAGGCTTGTTCAGGTTTGAGCGGAGTGCTCGGTGTGCAGCTGCCACGTCAGCTGGAATGGGGAGGACGAGGGATGGGGAGGAGGATGAGGGATGGGGATGCTGCAGCAGATCCAGGCTCTCAGCTCCCAGGGCACAGGACCTCACAACCACCCTCCAAGCCCCAGCACTGCTCTGCTGCCAGGCTATCAGCTCCCTCCACCTTCCAGCTAGGAAGAGGGACTATCCAAGGTCATTCTCCTGGAGGGCAGGTTCCTGCTCTCCTGTATGTCCAGGGCTCCTCCTGGTGCAGCTCCAAGACCCCACTCCCTGCAGCACAGGTAGCAACAGTGCAGCAGCAGGCTCTGCACCAGTTCCCTCCCAGTCCTGCACCAGTAACACTTCTCCCCAGAGCTGTGGCAGGTGCCCAGGCTGTGCAGCAGCAAGAACAGAGCAAACAGCAAAGGGACAGCAGTGCCTCCACCTGTGCCAGCTCTGGCTCCCCACGACAGGCACCAGCAGCCAGGGGAGCAGTCCCAGGGAGGGAGGATGGTGTGCAGGCACCCCGAGCTCTCCTGTCCCATAAGAACCTGCTTGAACACCACACACACCACCCCTGAGGGCAGCAGGAGCTGGTCCCCAGCACCAGTGTGGAGTTGCTAGGGTTACCTCCTCGGCTGCCTCGTTGGAGGAGCTGTCACTGTCTCGTGGAGATCAGGAGATGCACGTGCACGTGGGGGAGCTTCCAACAGCACAGATCATTCTTAGCACACCAAGGCAGAGAGAAAACCCCGGCTCCTCACGGGACAGAGTGTCATAGCCATGGGCAGAGACAACAATGTGCTGCTCTCCTGCTGCCCAGCCCTTTGCTGAGCTGTGGGAAGAGCTGTTGGGCAGAGCAGTGCACGGAGAAGCAGCAGATCCTGGTCTGTCGAGTCCACTCACCCACTTCTTTCACTTCTGGCTTTGCACTTCACCTGTGCTCCTCTCCTCAGCCCTCTCTGCACCACCAGCCCGCAGGCAGCGGGGCAGGAAGGGAGCAAAGAGGGTCTGTCCCTCCCTCCCCCCTCCACATGGGAATTTTACACTGATGCCTTAGGATTTCAGCCTTTCTAGTTTTCATATATTTGTAATCCTGCAGTCCTTTATTGTATAACTCTAAACTCCATATAGTCTTAGCTACTGTTTTTCCCACTTCTGTTAGGCAAAACAATTCCTCTCTGGGCCTGGGGACCAAGGACATTTCACTGTCTCATGCCCCAAGAAATATAAACAAAAGTGAGTTGGGGGAGCAAACCTGGGGTAAATTACTTCAATACCTTTTAATTCTCCTAATTTTGTCTGGTTTGTGTTTTAGGCATCCCCAAAAGGCATCAACACCAACTCAGTAATGCAAACCAGGAGCCCCTGCAGGCTCCTGCAAACAGTGGGTGAGGAAGAGGTACAGGAGCTGTGCTCACCCGGTCAAAGTCATTTCGTGAGTAAACAGCAAAGCCAAGAGGAGAATCCCAGAATGACCCAGAAGCCCTGGATTTTCCACCAGATGAATCTGCACACTCCTGGATGTTTCCCTTTCACTGCAGCACAGGAAAGATCCCGGAGGGAAGCTCTCTCCCCCAGTCTCCAGCACAGTTCAGTGATTGCTTTGACCTCCTGAAACCAGATCCCAAATCCCACTGACAAGGCCAGGAACCAAGTTGGGAGCATGGAACAAGACACAACAGGAAATACATCACCTCAGAGAGGCTCAGGAGAGCCTCTCCTTTTGGGAATCACCCGAGCATCCAAGCATCCTGGTGCAGGCAGCTCCAAGCACCTTCCTGCCCACCTTGAGGAGCAGAGGAGCCTCCTGCATGACACAGAGGAAGTAAAACCAAGCCCATCCACAGACCTGGGCAGGGGAAGTCCAGGATTGCCCCATCCAGCAATGTCTAGTGGCTGACACCCTTGGGAGAAGCCCCAAGCCAGGCAGTCCCTGTGGCCTGACCTTCAAGGCACGGGAGCAGATGTATTCCTGGATGGCAGCACTGCTGGGGCTGATTTTGCTGGTTCATAAAAGTTTAAGAGCAGCAGGATAAAAAAAGGAGATGCAGCCAAAAACGCAAAGAGATCCTGGAGCTGAAGCACTTGCCAAGTTTCTCCCTTACACTTCAAGACACCCACTCATCCTCCCCAAGGGCTTGTCAGACTCACATGGCAAAAAATACACGCTCTGCACCTACCCGAGCCCAAAAGAAAAGACCCTGAAATAAACCTGGAATCCAGGGCTGGCAGGAAGACAAAGTTGGGGGCGGTGGAGGAATTTTTGGTGTCTATTTTCTAAGGGAGGAACTGCCTGACAGCTCTGCTGCAGGAGACCAGGGCTCACGGCCCTGTAACTCGCACAGCCCCCTCAGACATGGCAGTGGGTTGCTTTTAATTACAGAGCACCCACTCAGAGGCCCCTGGGTGTGCAATGGAAACTAGAGCTTTATGGAAATAAAAAAAACCCAGCCATCACCACAAGCCAGTGCATTCGGGTGGTCACAGAAGAGAAAATCCCAGGAAAAAGTGGTTGGTGTGTGACCAGTGTTGCCATTTGCTAAGCCTGACATGAGGAACTGCAGGCAGCTGGCAAAGGGCAGGTGGGCTCAGAACAGCTGCCCCAGACACTTTGGACACCTTCTTGTGTGCCACCCTCGTGGGCAGGGCTTTGGAAAGAGACGATCTGTAAGGTCCCTTCCAACCCAGGCCATTCTATGATTCCAAGAGGTTGCTCAGCTCAGAGCAATGAGTGAGTGAGAGACTGGGTTAGGCTGGGACTGCAGCTCCAGCTGGCAGGATGCAGCTCTGGGATGGGGAGCCAGCCACTGGATGGAGCCCAAGCTGCTGCACATCCCCAGACCCTCCAGGCCATTCCCTCTCCTGAGCAGTGCCATGGCCAGCCTCCACCCCCCAGCTCAGCTTCTGCAGGGCACTGGGTGAGCTGGAACAGCACAAACTGGCAAGCCCTGTGGCCCAGCCAAGGGGCAGAAGCAGCCCAGAGCCAGAGCCAGCAGTGGGCAGGTCCAGCCTCCCCTTCACTCTGCACTGACTGGGTGCTGTTTGGCTAATCCATGACACAGATCCTTGCTAAACATGGGGAAAATGTGTTTTCACAGACCAGCTCGAAGTGCAGTGAGTGCTGTGGGGTCAGAAGTGGTGAGGGCATTGCTGGAGCAGCAGGGATGGGACTGTCATGTGTCCGTGCTCCATCCACACCTCCTCATCTCTGTGCCCTCATCCTGCTGCTCCATTCATCCATCGGGTGCCTGGAGGGGAGCAACACCCAGCAGGGCAGGACACACTCACTGCTGCCTCCATCAGGGCTGCACAGAGCTCCCCCTGCCCAACACACACCAGTAACACCAGTAAGAACCTCCCCACCACACTCGACACGGGGTCACAGGGTCACCAAGGTGACAGCCACAGCCAGCAGCACCTCAAAGTGCCTTCAGGGACAGTCATGTTTTATTCTGGCCAGGAAAAGTCTTGTTGAGAGCTGTCTTTCAAGAAAACTTTCTTTTCTTTTTCTTTTAAAAATGTGTCAGTTTAAGATTGTAAAAATACTTTCATCTTGAAAACAGTGTCACAACTCCCCTTCAGCATTTTCATAACAATGCTGCCATTCTGGCTTCAAAACATCTTCCCAAACTTATTGTTCACACATTCTCCGAACTTTAAAGCTCAGAACTGAGGGGTTGCGATGAAACTGGAACAAGCTGCTCTTTGAATAAAGACAAGTTTCCCTTTCATCTCGTGCTAATTAACAGAAGCATCCTTCCCTCTGCACCGTCCCCTGGTCAGCACTCGGCACATCCGTGAGACCTCAAAGAAAAACCTCCCTCTTCCTGCACTGCATCCCGTCTGTGCGGGCACAGTGCAGCAGCCCTGGCTGCACAGGGATTTTCCAGAGAGGCCAGCGCTAGGGAGATGCAGGGGGGAGATGTAGGAGCTGCTGTGGGACCCTTTCAGCTCAGTCAGGACATTCACTGCAGCAGGAATGCAGGAGCAATTGAAGGCCAGCAGCATGCCTGAGGTTGGCAGCACCTGCAGCTCACAGAGCCTCCATCCTGCCCAAATCCCAGCTGTTGTCCCTGTTCTCACACACCACTGGGCCGTGGCAAGTTAAGGAACAGCTCCAGGGATGCTCCAGAGCTGTGCCCTCTCCCTCACCTTGGGCCACCGCAGCAGAGGCTGCTGGACAAGGCAGATCTTGCTGCCCACTGTGAGCCCACTCTCCCAGCCCAACCCCTTCCCTCTAATTCAGCTCATGCCAGGAATAAAAATGTCCTTGGGCAGCTCCCTAACTGCTGCAAATATTTGCAGAGAGTTGGAAGAACAGGAGCATGGAGAAGAGTGGGGAACCTGCAGGGCCATCAGCAGCCAGGCTAGGGCTGCAGCCTTTTCCCACCAGGTCCAGCACAGGGCTCCTCTCCCAGGTCTCACCTGCCCTGCAGCTGCCAGGGCTGAGAGAAGCACCATTGCAAACAACAGCTTTCCTTCCATCTAAATTCCTTCCCCCACCCAACAACAGCAAAAGGAGCAGAACATCAACACCTGCTTGTTCACCCTTAGGCGCTTCCAGAGCAGTTTAGTAGAGAGATGATCAAAACAAGCAGCAATTAAAATCCACGGCCCCAAATCCGCAGAAATCCCTCTGCCTTTGGAGCCACAGCAAAAATATCACCTTCCTGCCCAGCCCAAAGCCCTCTGCCAGAAGGGACATGGAGCTGCTGTCCCACAACAGGGCCCTGGAGAGGGCCCTTCCCAGTGAAGTGACCACAGACCTCTTTCAGCCATGGGCAAGGTATCCAGGGATAAATTTGCATCATTTCTGCTGGAGAGAGGCTTTGGAGACTGCAGTCTACTAAAATATTGGGTTTACACGGCTTAAAGCACACCTTAAACCAGAGAAAGCTCTGAGCAGCGGGAAACATGGTTTTGGGGAGGAAATGCAGCTGGGAGATTCCACAGGAGAAACACCAATTGATTGTTTAGCAAAGAACAGGCTCTCACAAGGCTCAACTTCCCTCCAGCATCCCCTACAAGCACCCCATATCTCACACCATGGCAGCTCAGCTGGGAGGAGTGTTGCAAACAGGATTTTTTTCCTCCTGTTTTGCCTGTAAGTGGCTCATTGCAACACACTGTAAAACCCTTCATCACCAAGGAGGGAAAAGGTTTTACAACAGTCTTTAAAGCAAACCCAGGCAGCAGAGAAAACTTCTCCCAGCACACGGAGCTGAGGGCAGCATAGTGGATTTTGGGCGGCACGCGCTCCTGGGGAGCGGAACGCTGGCAGCATCCCTGAGGCCAGCAGCATCCCCGTCCCTCCAGCTCACTGAGCATCCATCCTGCCCAAATCCCAGCTGTCCCCACACACTGCTGGGCCATGGCACGTTAAGGAGCAGCTTGTCAGCTACGCAGCAGCAGCAACTACAAAAGCAGAATGAACCCGAGCACAGCGCAGCGCGGCTGCCGCGCACATCGCTGCTCCGGCCAGAGCCCCAGCTGGCTGCGAGCAGCCCCTACAGGCAGCGCCCCCGACCTCCCTCCCAGCTGCCATTCCCTCGGATAATGCATTTCCTCCTCCTTTAGCAGAAGCAGAAGGCAGGAACACAGCGAGGACAGCTGTGCTGCTCGTCTGGGAGAGCGACAGCACCGGCGGAGGGAACGGCAAGTGCTGTAAGATGCACAGCCATGTAGTGGAGTTTGTGTCTGCAAGCAGCTCTGGTGTCTTGAATTGCATTAAAAGGCAAGGCTGTTACTGTTTAATTAAATGCACTTCCAGCCCTTCTGATCACGCTCAGGAAAATTAAAGCAAGAAACACAAGGCTGTTGATCCAGTACCAGGCATGCGACTGCAATGGTTACAGTAAGAACAGCCACAAACCTCTAACACCTTTCTGAAACTGGATCAATATTCAAGGTGCTTAAATCTCCAGGATCACTGGATGATGCTGGCAACAGCACATGCCATTCCTGGTGGCCTGAGGAACCACCTCAGTGGGGGTCAGGGAAAGAGGCAAAGCTGAAGCAGCAGCAGCAGGCAACACCTGCACTCCTCGGGGATGAGCTTGGGAAGGTTTGGAGCAAGAGCAAACGGACACAAGGGCTGGTGTGCTTCTGAGATGTCCCTGCTCCACCCCAGCAGTGCCCACAGCAATCCCCACACTCAAACACGACAAAATAACCTCCCTCCCTGGTGTGTTGTCTCCTCCTGAAGCGGGGACCTGAGGCTGGCAGGCACCACGCACCCTGCCTCTCCTGTGAGGCGTTTGATGGGAACACGTAGAGGCTGCTTTTGATTTTACAGTTTGTTTATAGCACACATTTGGGGAGCTACACGGAATGGGAAAACACATCCCATAAACAAACTGCTAAACAAAACAGGCTAAATGTGTACCACTCCAAACCAAAATAGATTCCAGCTACCCGCCGTGCTTCAAGCATATGCCTCTGACAACAGCCTCGCTTGGTGCCCCTGATCCTGCTTTCAGTTTTGATTTTTAGGCTCTGTCACCATCAAGAGCAGCTTCAGATATGTCCCACAGCTCCAGGTAAGTCAGGAGTAGATGAAAATATACCCAGCTGGAGGTGGAGACCGGCAAGGGTGCTGGAGGAATCACCCTTCCCTGCTCCCACCCTGCGGAAGGTGGAAAGCCGCAGCTGCCCAGGTATTGCCAAAGGGTGCAGGATGTGCACACACCATCAGCTGGCTCAGGGACTGTCTCTGCAGGGACAGAAGGGGACACGGGGTGACAAAAGAATTGCACACCAAGTATTTCAGGCAGACATTTAGAGTCTCCCTCCCCAGAAGTGCCCCGCCAGCTGAACTCTACCACCCTGCTAATGCCCAGAAGCAATTCCTCAAGCGTTTAAACTTTATCATCCCCTCTCTGGGGCTGCATGGAGGGCACATTCCCCCGTGAATGCCTCTTCTGTCAAGATCCAAAGCTGTTGAAGCTGTGTGAAAGTAATTCCCACCCACTCCTACTGCCCCAGGAAAAATATTTCTTTGGTGGTTTTGCATAACAAACAGCTACACGGTTTGCCTGCTTCTCCTGAGAAAGTCGGGCTTAGAGGAAAACACCATGGCAGCGCCAGTCCGAGAGCAGACTTCATAAAGTTCCCCCTGCAAGGGGGAGGAAATGCTACCACAGAGATTAGACTGCCACTGCTCCTGATAACATTCAGTCACCCTGGCAGGCTGCAGCACACCGAGTTTGTAAAGCTCCTTGGGAATCCTTCAAGATGAAAGGTACGGTGTGATACGGATGTATTATATCCATGGGCTTTGTTACAGCACACATTTCCTAGCATGGCTTTATTGCTGCAACACAAAGTTCAGCCGAAGCCTGGGGGCTCTCCAGGTGATGGATGCACCCCTGCAGCCCTCCCTCCCCTCTGTGGGGGAGGAGAAATGCCAAAGGCCCTGATGGGAACAGGCAGATGGAGCAGCCGACGCCCTCCCAGCAGCAGCAGTGGCTCTGCCGGCACAGATAAGGCCAACGTCACCTCTGCTGGATGTGCCTTCAGCCTGCACCATGCCCGACTCCCAAATACACCTGTCAGCTCCCCAAAATGCCACTGCTGTGATAGACAGCATCCCTCCTTTTCTGCTGGACCTACACCACAGCCTCCTGTCCCAATTGCCAGCCCCAGTAAGGGCCAGGAGGCTCCACGAGCTGAGACAACCTTAACTGAGTGGTACCCAGCACTGGCACCCCCTTGAAGACCTCGAGCTGCCCACCTTGAAAATCTACTCCAGGCTGAAGATGTTGGGAGGTGTTTGTCACGGGCACAGCTTGGCCACGGGCTGCCCAGTTTGGATGGCATGGAAGGGAGGGAGGGGAATATGGATCCCCTCCTTTTGGATCACCTTCCCAGCACACTGCTCTGCCTGGGCACCTCTTCCTGGCCAGATTCCCCAAGACATTAGAGGCAGAGGAAAGAGGAGTGTGATGTCAACAAGAAGGCTTTCAGAGAAGGCTGGGAGGAATTCCCAGGGCACATTACAGGGCAGGAGAAAAGAGTTTAAATCCCTCTAATTTAAACAGATGAGAGGTTCAAAGGACGTGAAAGAAGTGTGATGGGTGTAGAAGGAAAAGGGACATCTCAGGATCTCCCAATAAGCCCCAAAGCTCTCCAGGGCCCCCATCCATGCTGAACCCACAACACTGGGGACTGCTCAGAACCAGCAGGCCAAGGTGAAGGGTCTCCATTGCCCTCCACCCCACGGAGCAGCCTGTCCAAGGCAGTGCTGAGGAACAGACTGAGGTGGGAACAACTGACAGCACCTCCTGTGGGAACCCCATCATCCTGGGAAGCCTATCTGAGTGGGAAACTGCCTGGAAGAGCAGAATTCACCCTGGGTGCACCTGCACAAGGAATTCATCAGGTCAGTGGCACCAGGCTTTTCTGGCCAGGCAGCAGATCCTGGTGCAGGGCTGCAGGGCACACGCTCTGCTCCAGCCCCCTTCCCTGCTCGCACACAGACCACCCTGCACTCCCCATCACATCACAGGAGCACTGCATCAGGCAGCTGATGTTACTGAGCAGTTGGCTGGAGGCAACAGAAAAATTCCTCTGCTGTTGCCAACTCCTATTTTCCGTCACTGATCCCACAGTTTAGGGATGTGCGGCGATCCCGGGAATGCCAATCACTGGAGAGCCATAAAGAGCAGCAAGGGAAGGACCGGGGCGGTGAATGGCCCTGGGACAGACACAGCCACAGGCACACTGGGGAATGCCAGCTCATCTTAGGCAAGTGCCTCTGCAGCCAGGCTGGCCAGGGAGCCCAGCTCACACAGCAGAGCCCAGGCAGGGATCCAGACACAGGCAAGGCCATCCCACTGCCCTAGAGAGAGAACAGGGAGGGAAGAAAGGAAAAAGAACCAAAGCCTCAAAGGCACCAGCACAGCTGAGCTCTCGTGAGCATGGTCATGGCTGGGAGTCCCCAGACCCTGCAGCCCAGTTATCCAGACTTTTGGACTTTTGGGAGGGCATGAGAGCCCATGGGCTTTTGGGAGGGTGGGCTCACGCCCACAGTGAGTCCATAAGGTCTCTGCAGCCAGGGCAGTGCCTCTCTGCAGGCACATCTCATCAGGCCTGGAGAAAGAAAGGTGTCAGGCACCACAACACCCAGCCTGGCCCCAAATAAACTGGAGCCAGACATTGCCTCCTCCACTCGAGGTGGAGTGTCCAGCCCTGGGGAGCTCTGCTGAGTGCGCCACTGCAGCTCCTGAGTGCAGCTGGCAGTGCCATTTCTGTGTCACTGCCCTGCTCTGGAGGAGCAGATGATGGAGCACACGAGGTGCTGGGCCCTGCAGGTCCCTTCTCCCTGTAGAGCTGACCTTGCCCCCTGTGTGGCCACCCATACCTGCCTTACCTCCCTCTCCTAACAGGATCACTCCCATGCATATGCCTGGGAGCAGCACCATCAGCTCGGTAATCTTCCTAAATACAGCAGTTACCAGGTGACTGGGAAAAAATCTCTTAGACTGCTGATGCTGCTAATGGAAAATTTCTCCCCTTTTGCTGCTGCTTTCAAAGCCAGTCGAGGTTTCCTACAGACTTTGTCTTGCACTAAGATGGGAGAGGTGGAAGCACAGAGGGAGGAGTGCAGGACTGGTGAGGGACAGATAATGTGAAATAAAGGGAACTGGAGCTTCTGTCCCCGCCCACAGGCACAGCCCTGGCTCCAAATCTTATCTGGCCCATCTTCTCGAAGGCAGGCACAGCCCAACCTCCCCCTGCAGGGAATCCCTTCTTCCCCCCTGACCTGCAGCAGGACACTGGATGCATTCAAGAGCTCTGCTTCTTGCAGGGCCCAAAGGGAACAATGGGCCAAAACATTTGCTCTGCGATTTTTTTTCCTCCTTCCCAGGAGACAACCAGAAAGCCTCACCCAGCCAGTGCAGATGCAGGCAGCCAAGATCACTGCTCGTCCCCTCTGCATGCCATTCTGCTTCTTCAATACCATTAAGTGTCTCCATACTGTCTGGACACTGGAAACCTTAACTGCATTAGCTGAGACCCGAGCAGCAGCACAAGCATTCAATTCTTTTAAGTGGCCCCATTTCTTAGGCTGGTTATGCACAAGAACCATCTCTGCTTGATGCCATCGTGCACCCCACAGCTGGTGACAGGGCAGGGCTGGGGAGCAGCATGGGAACACTGGTCAAGGCTCATCACTGCCCCTTTCAAAGGGTTGCTACAGGAGGAGAACACCAGCACACGGGCTGTGCCATGAGCATTACAGATGCTGAAAGGCATCAGTCGAGGCATCTTTTCTTTCAGCTCCAACCCCAGCCTGCCCCACACTCTACAAGGCATTTTGGTGTGATGGCAGGTGTTTCTCAAGCCACCTGCACCTGCAAACATAGATGTTGGGCAAGCACAAGATTAATACCTCACCATTCCCACACGTGGCATCAATCTGTTCTCCCCCTGTCCCAGCCAGCCCCGTGGCTGAACTCCTGTCACACCAGGAAAGCCCAAGGGCTCAGCCCTGTTTCACAGCCAGCCAACACCACACATCAGCACCGTGTCACCCAGGCAGCACAAAGGCTGGTCCATCACACAGCTGAGGTTCACACTTTTAGGGCTCAGAAGGGAACAGGCAGCAAGTTTTGGAGGTAACATCCACTGTGGCACTCAGAGGCCACTCACCACCCCATTCCCCACGGAGGAATGCGAGCTCTCTGCATAAATCTGAATAAAAGCTTATGATTTCTTCCTGAAAAAGAGTCACAAAAGCCTCTGGCAGAGAGGCATCATGGAAAACCAGCTGGGAGGAAGGGGGAGCAGGGGGGATCCCCAGCCAGCAGCCTCCTCCCGCTGGCAGCTCAGCCGCAGCAGCCAGCTCCTCTCTCCCTCCATAGTTAATCTTCTGTTGCCACTAGCTGGTCAACGCGGGTACTCTTGGAAAACTGCAGCTCCCCGAGCACAGCCTGCACTCAGCTACACATTCCCAGCTTTACCTGGGATTTTCACCCCAGAAAACGCCCGAGATGAAGCAAAATCCCTGTCAAGTCCACACCCCACTGTGCTGGACATGCCATGTTCAACCTCACCTTTGGGAAGGGAAGTGATCACCTGAGGACTGACCCATTTTCATGGGCATTTTGTGCCTTTCTGGGGGTTATAATGCTGGCAGACCTGGAACTCAGCATCCACATCATCAGTGCAACCCCATCCTGAGCCAGGCTCTCCCTCCTTCCCTTCCCAGCTATAAAATCCAACATCTTGGAAAGCTGAAGTACACAGTAATACAAGGAAGGGAAGAAATTGCTACCAGAAGGTTTTCCTCTTTGCTACACCCTCCCCAGGCAGCTCTCACCTTGGGGACCTGGCCCAGACCCCAGACCACACACACAGAGCTATGGATGGGCACAGAGGGGGAGGGAAGCAGCCCCACTGTCACATCTGCATCTGTCCCTGTCACCCACCAACATCTCATCCTCACTGTACCATCTCACTGAGGCTTTGGGGCTCCCTCCACCTGCCTGGTGAAAGATATGACTCTTTCTCCATTGGGAACAGAGCAATAAAAATAACAAAGACCCTCCACACTTGATTAACCAAACCTCTGGGCTGATACACTGGGCATCTCAAGCCTAGCAGGAGGCAGGTGATGCAAAGGGAGGTGCAGAAGCCAGACTTTGCTCATCAGCTTTGCCACAGAGACGACCCAGTTTGTAGCTCCCTGATGATGGAGCCTCACACTGGGCACATTCTCTGCCACCCACAGTGCTGCTCCACACCCCACAGCCCAACTCAAAGCACAGAAAGACCCTTCTGAACAGCAGCATCAGTAAGCTCCAGGTGCACTCACACTCCCCAGGTGACCCTTCAGCCTCTCCACCCACTCTGCACAAATGGGAGTTGGTGACCAAAACAAGGACGGAAAAACCCTGCTCGAGCATTTTCAGGAAAAGCATTTTCAGGAAAAGCATTTTCAGGAAAAGCAATAAATACAATCAGTCCATAGGGAACTGAGTGCTTTCCCTTAGTTTAATGTATTAATAGAAACACAGAGTGATTAAGGTTTGGAAAAGGCCTCCAAGATAATCTTGGACAGATCCCCACCTTTTCAACCAGATCAGAGAGCACCAAGTGCCACGTCCAGTCATTCCTTGAAGACTCAACATTCTTACCCTAAAGAGGAGAAGTCCAAGTTACAAGATGACTTCAAAAGTTAAGAAAGAAGATAAAGAAGTGGCACTGAACTGCTGAGGAGCTGGAGGAGCAGGGGACAATCATCAATCAGCCCCACACAGGGGCCATAAGGGGACACCAGGAATGCAGACACAGAGCCTGTTTTGTGACAAGCACCAAAACAAAGCACCTTGAAGCACTGCAGACACCATCAAACAGCATCCATTAAAGCCATTTATGAGAAGTGTGTAGTAAACTGTTCTTATGTAAGCCACTACAGGGTAAGAGCAGTGGTGAAAATGTGTCTGCCTCTTTCCTTCTCTCTCCTCTATATAAATGTGCTCACACATAGACAGAGCTCATCTAAATTAGCTCGGAAGCAAACTGCTTCATTCCCTGAATTGCCAGGCCGTGGTGGAGCAGCTATTGTGGAGAACACATGGCTGCTGACTGAATCAAGGGCTGTACCTCAGAGAGACCTCACTGTGCAAGGAGAAAGTCAATGCTGGGCTGCACCGTTTGCCAGAGTAACTCTAGAAGAATTAGAGGGGGGAAAAAAACATACCACAAAGCATCAGTTGTACCCAAGGTTAAGGAAAGGGCAGGATGCTTTTTCAGGAAAAGGGGAGGCACAGCAATTCATAATGCACTGGTGGCAGTTACATTTGTCATTTCCTGCCACCACTGGGCTTTGCTGAGTAATTTTATAGTAACGTAACTGGGGGGTAGTGGGAGAAGCATCCTTCTGGTCTCCAACGCAGGAGAGAAAAAATAAACTGAGGCGTAGGAAATACAGGAGCTGTGACACCTCACTGGAGGAGGGACACCAAGCACAGGGAGCTGCCAGTGGGTGTTTTGGCAGCAGGTCCCTGCTGCAGCCCAGGAGGGATGCACAAGGAATCCAGGTTTTCCACCTTAGTTGGGACAGGATGAACCCATCCCCACCCTGGGCTCCCCACCTTCCTGCAGATGCTGGGTGCCCACTGAGGCACAGAGAGCTGCAGCTGCTGCCCAGCATCCCTGAGCACCTACATGGGCATGAAAACAGGGTGTCACTGCAGAGCATCCCCGGGCACACAGAGCAGGAGCTGCTGTGGAGCATCCCTGGGCACCCAGCTGGGCACAGAGCAGGAGCTGTGTGGAGCATCCCCGGGCACCCAGCTGGGCACAGAGCAGGAGCTGTGTGGAACATCCCCGGGCACCCAGCTGGGCACAGAGCAGGAGCTGCTGTGGAGCATCCCTGGGCACCCAGCTGGGCACAGAGCAGGAGCTGTGTGGAGCATCCCCGGGTACCCACCACCCCCTAGTGGGCTCCTGCTTTCCACGAGTGGCTGCTGCTCCTGCTGCTGCTCCTGTTGCTGCTGCTCCTGATGTTGCCAGCATGCCACGGGCCAGGCTTTGGCTGTGTGGATGTTTCCTAGTGCTGCTTTCTCCTCTGTCTCAGCCATGCAGTGGCTCCTGCAGACCAGGCTGCCCCGCAGGCAGGGATGCTACACTGGAAGCTCTTGCTTTATGCACTTAAGAGAATAAAATCTCATCTTGTCAGGGAACAGATAAAGTTGTTTCCTCCCTAGAAGGAGGAATCCTTTAAAGAAAAGGGACATGGAGCACTGTATGTGCTTTGTACCAGCCACCAACTCAGAGCATCTACTTCCTCAGCCTATTTTAACTTGTCTTGCCCTTAAAAAAGGCCAGCAGAGGATATGGCATTGCATGGTTTAGTGGTGGACTTGGCAGTGTCAGGTTTACAGTTGGACTTGATGATCTTAAAGATCTTTTCCAACCTATGTGATTCCATGATTTTAAGTTTCACACTGCTGCAGACAAGGCTCTGGCACCTGCCAGCCTTTAGCTACAGATCACTCACCCTCTCTTAAATGCCAAGGAGCGAGGAGAGGCACAGCAACCACCGCAGCACTGGGAGACACTGAGCTGGGAGTTGCTGAGCAGAGCCAGGAGTTCAGCCTGGCTGCTCAAACTCATTGCTACCAAGCAAAGCCCTGTTTTATTTCCTGCTTCCTGGCCTGGAGAGACTTTTGAGCCCTGCAGAATGGAGTGGTCTCAATTTTTTCTCAACTTATTTCACTTTAGAGTCAGTAGCATCAGCACCAGGACTCAGCTCTGCCGGCTTTATGCTTTCTTTTGTTTTATATATTTTTTTTCTTTGAAAAACCCCTCCAGGATGCCAGTCAGGGTGGCTGTCCTGAGCTGTGTGCTTTAGGAGGTCATCCTACCCCATCCTTACCCTGCTGAAGCCAGAAAGTGATCTCTGCTCACAGCAAGATCCTGCACTCCAAGACATTCAGGAGTCCTCAACACATTTGCAGCGGGCAGGACGTCAGCTCTTACGTGTCCTCCTGAGCTCATGCCCAGACAGCCACTCAACATGTCCAGCAACACGCAGAAAGAGACACACTCCCCAGAAATCAGCTCATGATAAGGACTGGCAAAGATCCTGCCAAGGAGAAATCTCTGCCCCCACGTCACTCCCAAGCCTCCCGCATGTAACGTGATTTGCACCTCCCAGAGCCCATCACCAGCCAGCAGCTGCTCTCCGGTTCCCAACCACGGGGGAACTTACAAAAGGATGGAGGGGTAAAAACCCACCACAGAAAACGACAGCCTGAATTCCTGCACTGGGAAAAGCAGCCAGCAGGAATCTTCATGCAGAGAAGAGTTAACTGCGAGCGAGACTCAGTTGCCACGCCAGGAGATGGGGAGAAATACAACAAATTCGAAATATCAGAACATCCACAGCAATTCATGAGCTAGACCTTGGGGAAGGACAAGTGTTTTACCTTCTCTGGAGGCAAGGGACTGATTAATTCCAGGACCACGATGAAGCCATCCCACCATGGGCACAGGCTCCATTTATCTTCCCATCTGCCTGATGCCTGTGAGTCCAGGGAAACAGGAGGGGGTGTTTTGGGGTCTTCTGTTCATGAAGGGGCAGCAAGAACCCCACAGATTTGCACAAGACAAGCTTCAGAGTCACTAGCACACACATAACCAATATGCCAGTCAAATAAAAGAGAAATTTTTAGATGAAGACACGGTCTCTTTACTGGCAGGCACTCACAGAAATAGGATTTGCTATACAAGATCGTGTCTCTGATCTATCAAGACAAATTTCTCTCCTCCAACTTGAGCTATTATCTAAGCTCACACAGAGGGGTTTCTTTGCCATCTGATATATTTAGATCAGTGCGCAATTCACACCCAGTCCCTGAAGAAACTGTACTCTAATCTGGAAATTAATTCCGTGAACCATGGAACTTCTTGTTACTTTTAACCACTGTATGGTAAACGTCATTCCTAATGCATCAGTCCTTTGATCCTTCACTTTTATTACTCGAAACAGTATCTGGATTGTTTGGGATTTGTGCAGACCAACCCTTTCTAAGGAGGCTGCAAAGCTGGAGCCCGAGAGCCTCAAGAAGTACCACCAACTTATTTATTGGGGGTGTTTGCTACAACAAAGCTTCACTTCAGGTAAAATGACAGGACTGGGGGACACAGACAGACATTCCCCTACCCTTAGTCATTGCACCCAGTGAAAGGCAATCACTCCACGAGGTATGGGAAGGAATTTAGGGTCACTTGCCCCTGGTGAGCCTGCACACGGGCACACCTGAGGCACACAGGGCGATGCGCTGGGAGTCACGACCCAGTGTGTCAAGAGATACCTGAGACCCGAGCTAAGCAGCTACTCAAATTATCCTAGGTTTGGATACCGAAAAACAGGAAAGCTGATGGATAAAGCAAAGATCAACAAAACCCCTTCGGTGACCCGGCAGAGTAAACACTGCACTGCCCAGGTGACATTCGGAGCAGTTCTCTCGGAGGACTGGCTGACAGCGGCACAGAAATGGGTAAAAGCGACAAGAGGCAGCTCGGGCACCCCATCCGAGACAACACGATCCGGCATCGAGATCCAAGCAGACCACAGAATTATTTCCAATCCCATCCCCCTCCCCACAAAGCTGAGATCGGAGGAAAGTCGGCGGCGTTCGCACAGACCCGGGCGCCGGAGTTGTGCGTGAAGCGAGAGCGAGCTTCGAGAATTAACACGAAGCATTTATAAAATCGAGCTCTGGCTAGAAAAACAGCCCCTCCCGCTCGGCCAGGCTCGGCGGCACCTCCTCGGGGCTCAGAGCTCAACTTGGA
Source organism: Climacteris rufus (assembly GCA_013398175.1). NCBI lineage: Eukaryota > Metazoa > Chordata > Aves > Passeriformes > Climacteridae > Climacteris > Climacteris rufus. Next base: position 1,147,389 of record VZRZ01007427.1, on the reverse strand, counting down.
GCACACGAGGCAGCCCCCATCACTTCCAGCCTGCGCGGGGATGCTCTCCTCCTCCCGGGGAATGCTCTCCTCCTCCCGGGGCCGGCAGCGGCGGCAGCCTCAGGCCCTGCTAAAAAA
>VZRZ01007427.1:1128889-1146511 GCA_013398175.1 Climacteris rufus | reverse complement strand
GCACCGCCACCGCCACCGGCCCCGGCTCCGCCGCTCCCCGCGGGAGATGTACTCCGCACCGCCACCGGCCCCGCTCCCCGCGGGAGATGTACCCCGCACCGCCACCGGCCCCGCTCCCCCGGCCCGCACCGCCTGCGCCCCCCGGCACAGCGCGACCTCCCCGCCTGCGCCGCGCTCGACCCGCGGACAGAGGGAAGGGTTAGATGGGATATTAGGGAGATCTTTTTTCCCTGTGAGGGGGCTGAGGCACTGCCATAGGTTGCCCAGAGAAGCTGTGACTGCTCCTGGATCCCTGGAAGTGTCCAAGGCCAGGTTGGACGGGGCTTGGAGCACCCTGGGATAGTGGACGGTGTCCCTGCCCGTGGAACTCGATGGTCTTTAAGGTCCCTTCCAATCCAAACCATTACAGAATTTTGCGATTTTATGAAAATCCCGCTGTCCCTCGCACCTCTCCTCCCATCCAGCTCATTGCCGCTGTTCCCTGTAGGCTGTTCCTTCCTTTCAGGCAACTACTGGTGTGGAACAGCACAGAAATGAGCTTCCTGTGAGCTTTTACTAATTATTGCCCTCCCCTAAGTGAATAGGCACCTCCAGCATCCAGGACACACAGGACTGTCTTACAATGACAAACCTGGAGGAGACAAACTGGTGACGTGGAGCAAAACTTTTAGATTTGGTCTTTGCCAGGCGGCATTTAAGTGGGAGTCGGAAGGATAAATGACGCTGAGGTCTGATCTCAGACTCCTATATCCCTCCACCACCGGGTGCCTCGGTGCCACCTGAAGGCTGCGGTTTGTGACTGAACACAAAACCAGGTGAGCTCCGGTGCCGTGGTTTTGCTCACACTCAGCCCGAGCGGCAGTGGAGCCAACTGGCTCTTCCAGCCGGAATGATGGGGATGAATTTGAAGGCAAATCCTGTCTCTACAGGCAGAACAGACACATTTGACCCCAGCCCCAGAGCCCAGAGCCCCGTGAACCCCTGCCCACAGTCGGGCATGACTAACAAAGACAAGGAGAGACAGCCTCCAGTAGTTATGAGTCAGTGACTCACAACAACAATTTCCTAGTGACTGCTAATCTACCTGATTTTATTTGTAGATGTACATATAAAAGAAGATGTCAAAACCCTAACAAAGCACGCTTAATGCTCAGGCTTATATTATTTCCACAAGCTAATTAAGAGCAATTCATCTCATGCCTATTGAGGCAAAACAGCCTTCTGAGATACCTAGGTCATCAAATGTTAAAACCACAACAAGGGCAGAATGGCAATGAATATGAAATCCGGCAAACAAACAGCTCAAGCCCCATTCCCAGGGGCTGTTCCCAGCTCCAGCTTCCAGCCTTAACGAGCTGCAGCCCCGCCGGAGTGTGAGTACAGTTCCCAGCTCCAGGAATAGAGACAAAGCAAAATGTGCTCACCAGCAAACAGGCAACTTGTTGCAAAACATTAAATGTGGGACCCCAGCTCTGTCTTACTTGGAAGGATGAAGTTTCTAGGCATGCTGGAAAAAAATAATCAGGAAAAAATGTAGCCCTAAGGGTCTGCTGTTTGTTGGGGGAAAGTGTAATGGTAGAAAAAAGTTTCCCTTCGTTTATTTTTTTTTTATTTTTTTCTTCTTTTTCTTTCTTTCTTTCTTTTTCTTTTTTTTTTAATTTTTTTTTTTTTTAAGGAGGAAAGGATGGATTTTGGACTGGCTCAGGTGTTATCAGTACGTGTGCTCATTTCTTTTTGCTAGCTTTGAAAATTCTTCTAGTCAAAGAGTGCAAAGAACCAATACAGCATCAATATGCAAAGTGACACACTAGTAGTCAATATATCAAAAAAAAAGTAAATTTTAATTTTTTACTTTTTTTTAAGAAATGGAAATCCTGAAAAATAAAAACATCTTTTTCTCTATAAGGTTCTATCCCTGTTACTTCCATCTCCTTGCAGCCACTTGCTGCACAACTGCATCCCTGTGCCACAAGCAGAGACTTCTTTTGCTGTCAAATACCAGAAGATTTTGGCAAGGGGTTTTCCTTGGGCTGGGAAGGGGATCTAGAGGTACCCACTGCTGCTGTCACGGCTCTGAGCAATGTGGTTTCTTCTTTCAGTCTGCTGCGGATCCAGCTGAATTGGACAGCAGGACATGTTTTGGTGCATCCGAATTTTCCCTGACATAGCAGATGGCATTGAGCACTGAGGTGAATGTTTTCCAGGATTTAGAGCTGGAAAGCAAAGATGAGGAGGCACAGGCTGAATGACCTGCTTTGCTACAGTGTCTGACTCCAGGCAAGCCCTGAGATACCAGAAACCAGAGCTCAGAGGGACTTTGAGGATCCCAAAGATTTGATCAGCTCTACATGCATGGTTTGGCCCTATTTTTCTCGCTTTTTAGATCCACAAAGTTCTGCTACCAACTCTGCTGAGGAGCACACTGAGATCTTCTCAAGTCCTCCTGTAGAAACCCAGACACGGTGATCAAGGGAAAGGTTCTGCGAACCACTGCCTTCAAATGGGTGCGTTCAGCTGCCATTTAGTCCCGATCCTTCCCTATGTAAATGCAAGTCCCTGCTCTCATTTTTAGGAGAAAAAGATTCCACCTGCTTTTTAGTTCCAAAGAACTGAGCTAAAGGCAGAACTTCGCTGTTTGAAAACCATCGATAATATTTGCAAAGGGGAATGTGTTCATCCTGCTTTACAGCGGAGGTAACAGGCTTCTATGATCTCCCCTTTTACAGCAGAAAAGTAAATGGCACGAACAGGGTTCAGAGAGTTTCACTTGCTGAAAAAATATCCTAGGAACACTTACAGAAGTTTGCCTAACTTGCTAATTTAGGGATCCTTTAAATCTGTACAAACTGTGGATTTTCAAGCCAATTGCATAGCCCATAACCCAGATTGCTATTTCTAAATGAGGCCTATTTTTAATATCTTTTTCTTATGCTTCATGGCCCCAGCCGTTCCTCAGGGACGCCGGCGCCTGCCTGACCGTCGATTTCGATAGCACCGGGACCAAGAAAGCAGCGAAAAGTGCCGTTCCCAGCAGAAATGCCGGATGGAAATGGAAATCTTCTTACAAGTGAAAACGCATTGCACTGACAAGCCCCATCTGGGCAGGGTGACGCGGGGGGATCTCACGGCTTGTCAGGAAGCACCGGCTCCGTTCTCGCCTCGGCTGCTGAGTGCGCAGCTTGGGGGCAAATCCCTTCTTTTCTCCCGGTCTGGGGGGTTTAATCCTCTCTCACCTACAGAAACGCAAGGAGAAGAATGAGTTGTTGCCATAATGGATAACAAGAGATACCGGGGGCTGTGGGAGTTATATCTGTGCTGGTCCCAAGCGTGGGGGGTTTCACACAGAAGCAGAATTATCCCCAGCAGGAGCTGGGAGCTTCTCCACTATTGAGAGGCAACAGTGAGCTGTTCCGGGCTGGAGCAGCCTCTAGGAGAAGACAGAGCATATGTTGTGTGCCGTGAAACCAGGAACCTTGGCTGTGCCTACCTTATGCCTATATCAACCCACATTCATGCCTAATTTTCACCTGGGTGGATTTTTTTAGCAGGAGCTTAGAGACGTTCTATTTCTTTCTTAGTCCCAAGCAGAGCAATTCAGCCCCAGGGTTATTTTCTTCTGTCTGACAATACCCCAAGTGGGACTCAGGCAAAGGCAGGATTTTGTGCCGCTGTGGAGAGCTTTGTGAAGATGTTTTGCTGCAAAGTGCTTAAAGTGTCTGTATTATCTAAGTTTAAAATGGATGGTGAAGGGGAAAAAAATTTTAAAAGTCGTTCTCATTTAAAGGGTCAGAGATGAGGCATTCTACGACTTTCAATCCCGTGAGCTGTATTCCTGGACACCCAGAACTAATGCATCTTTTCCTGGCTGGCAGAGATGAGGAGGTTATTGCAAAGATACCAATAGCAGCTTTCTGAAGTGGTTTTCAATTGGCCCTATTACTAAAGCCATGTACATACAGCAGGGATCATTAAAATGCACTATGTATTTGCAATACAGAGAGCAATTTATGTCTGTAATGTCTGTATGTCGCAAATCCTCCTGCTTGCAATCAGAGGAGAAAGTCACTGTAGAGCTCTGATGTAATCAGTGGTTTATATTTCACCCTGCAAGTGTAACATCAGCATCAATAACTCCACTGAAGGAGCAAAAAAGATTTTTTTTTCGTATTGTGAAGTAAATGCCACAAAATGAATTTTGTTTGCAAGCTGCAGTGTACAAACGCTGCTCCACAGCCACACGGTGCCTGGCTGTGGTCGGCAACCACACGGCTCGAGCTGTGCCTTTGCCAGCCCTGACACCAACACAGAGACAGGCTGGGTCAGCAGTTCTGAGAAATACCTCCTGGGCGAGGAGGGGATGCACAGAGTGCCCTTTGCAGTGGGGTTCTTGTTTTTGGGTGCAGAGTGAGCCAAGAGCCCCTCGCTGTGCTCAGAGCTGCGGGAGGCGCTGCTTGCTGACACGGCATCAAACCAGGAGCTGCCTCCACTTCCAGAGAAGTGCCCGGAGGGGACACTCTGCCAGCTTTAGCTTCCCTGCTTTTGCAGCCAGGAGAGGCTGAGTTTTCTCCTCTCTCCTCAGATACAAGTGGTTGGTTCCTACCTTTTACTGGAGAGCTGTGAAACTCCAGTTTTGTGCCGGGAAACTGCCCCTGGCCTCTGTGCAGAAGGACCTGCCATGGTAACAGGGAGTGCATCCTTTGTACAGCAAGGAAAGGCTGTTCAGCACTTTGGGTTGAGGCACAAATTAAAGTTACATTACCACTAACAGCCTTGCTTACCCAGCTGGGAAGGCTGTGCTCAGGTGCCCATGGCCATGGCATTTTCTAGTTGTCCTCCTCTGAGGGGTCTCACCCTGCACCATCTCCCTGATTTAACTGTCCTGGAGCGCTCTGTGGTTTCAGCCAGACATCTCGTGTGTGGTAGAGGGTGTTAGGCACATCCAGGACCAAAGCCACACTGGAAAGGGACCTTGCTCATCCTGAGGCTGGAGTCAGGCAGGTACCTGCTGCAATCCCCCTGCCAAACATCCCCATTGCCTAAGGGAGGCACAGGCCAGCCTGGCTGGCAAGAACACTTAGAGAGGAAGGGAAAACCCAGGGAAAAGTGGCAAGCAGCCTGTTGCTTGAGCAAAGCCCAAGGAATGAGGCTGTCCCATGCCTCCTCCAGAACCCCACACGCACTCCATCACTGCCAGCCCTCAGACACCCCTTCACAAGCAGTGACAGCCTCCAGCGTGGCTCCTCTCCTTGCCAAGATGAAAGAAACTTTCAATGCATGTAACTCTTGCACTCTACTTAATTAATCAGTTTTTGCATTACAAGTGAAACTTCTTTGATGCATAAAATATTAAGGAGCAGCAAAGGGAGGGGAAGAGGAGGGGGGTATTGGCTTTCAGTGCCTGAGAGATGGATGGGCTTAGGGACCAGGGGCACATCTGCAGCAGGACAGCCTGCCCAGGCAGAGAGATATCAGCGAGCAAAGGCTTTTCCTGCACTTCTTGCCTCTCAAGCAGATGGTTTTTACTCCAAGCTCTACAAGCTCCTCAAGGTTTGCACACACAGGCATAGGAAGGGGACAGTGCCTGATTAAACTTTCATGAAAAATAATCTCTGGTTGATTCATTGTTTTTTATCTCATGATGGCTGCAAAGAAAGTGAAGTGAAATGAGTCTTGGGTGAAAAGCAGCAGCTCCATTCTGGAAAAGCCAGACAGGCTTTTAGTCAGATGAGGCACTCCCAAAGGATGTGTGAGTAGTTATCTGTGTTACGGGTTTGGAAGTGCCATTTCCACGCTGAGCTCTGAAGGGGAGAAGGCAGAAATCCACACATGTCAGTGTGGATATTGCTGCAGCCCTCCCTGGTGCACAGCAGGGGTTCAGTGCCACAGAACCAGGTGTGTTTGACACCAGAAAGCCACTCTGCCCTTAAAAAAATAATAAAAAAAAAAAAAACCAAACTAAAAAACTAAACCTTTTTCTCCCAAGTCATCACATTTAATCAAAGTCCCCTGGCAGCTCTAAGACAGAGTCCAAAGCAGAACCCTGAGTCTTTGCTTTCCACCCTGCTCCTTCCCAGCTGACTCACTCAAGAGCTCTGTTGGCTTCTGAAAAAGAATCCATCAGTTCAGACCTGCTCATACAGAATCAGCAGCTCCTCCAGAGCATCACCATGGCCTGCCTGCCACAGCCTGAGCCAAGCAAGCAGGTAACAGGTTCTCCACAAACAAATGGCCATGGTTGGGCCTGCATTAGCTGCATAAAGGGTAATAAATGAATAAATGGGTTAATTATACCCACCACAGAATTTAATTAGCCCATCTCTGTTCACTCTGCTTAAGCCAGAATCTCAATTATAAATCTTTATTTTCAAGATTTTACAGCTTGGACATAAAAATTTGCTCTGGGCTTAAACATGACACACAAGGTCTTCTGTTCAGGGACTACTCCAGTTTTTTTAACCAATCTTTCTTAAAAAGGTCAGGTTGGGAGACCAGATGGCTTGAGGGGAAGGTAATGAAGATGCAAGGCTTTTCTGAAAGGTGGCTGGATGAAATTGTGGGCAGCTTAACAGAGCTGAGCCATTATTAAAGGCTGCTGGGTGAAACCACCTTCGACTCTCTCTGATCCCAGGCAAACAGGAGTCCTGGCTGCAAAATGCAACTGAGGCTCCTGCTGAGTGGCATCCCCACTCCCCACCAGCAGATGAAGGACTCCCCATCAGCAGATGAAGGACTGCAGGGGCTGGGGAGAGGGACCCCCGGCCCCCCAGGGCAGGGCCAGGCAGGGGGAGCTCACACACCTGGCTGCTGCACAGGGAATGTGCTCCAGGGCTCTCAGGTGTGCTCGTGCTGCTTCCCCCAGTGCAACAACCACCCCTCTCCTCCTCCTTCTCCAAGGAGGCCAGCTGGGTGACCTGGAGTAGCTGGAAAAACACCAGGCAGATGAGAAATTATTCCACTTTTTAAGTTGTTATGATTTGGAAGGTAATTTAGGACCCACCTTTTGCTTTCTGGAGTTGACGGTATTGAAATCCAGTACTTCTGTCTGGTTAAATGTGCTCTGAAATATTCTGATCATTTTAAAATGTCAATAGTGTTACAGGAAAAAACAGAAAACTTGTTTACCAGCAGCAGAAGCATCTACAGTCTCAGGTCACATCCTCATCCAATCCAAGGGATGTTATTCCATATTCCCTCATTGAGTTAATTAGTTGATTTGCTTTCCATGCCCTATGCCAAACCTCCATCTCCTTCTGAGGGAAAACAAGGATTGTGAGCAGCTCAACAGCCAGCCCTGCTGGGAGAGGCTTTGTCCAGGCACTGCCACTGGTCATCCAGACCAGTGGTCATCCCATTTTTTGGCTCAACAAGTATTTTTAGCAGAACTGCAAGTGCCTCTTCATTTACTACAATAATCACCCTGGCATTTTGTAAAGGTTTTCTCCACCCCCTGCCCCTAATTCCCCAGTAATGCAGTTCTGCACATCCTACCTGTCCTAAATACGCACTTGGTAAACCAGAACAGATTTGGGGTAAGCCAGCCTCCAGGACTGCTGAATACATCTTTAACCAACAGGTTACAATGGTTTATTGTCTGGTTGGTGCACCAGAATTTAACCCTTTGGAAACCCTGGCTGCCTGATCCATGCCAAGTCCCTGCTCAGAAAGCTTTGATGTATGGCACGAATTACCGGTAATAAAGAAAAAGATGTATGGGATGGATTAATCAAATCACAAATTTCTTAAATCTCCATGGCAGTCCATAAATCAAATTTGGCTGCATGTTACTGGCCCTTTCTCAATATATAATAGGAAGTAGAGATGACCTATACATACAGAGCAGGGGATTTTTTTTGGTGGCCAGTTGGGAAACTCTGGTTAAATAATGAAAGCAAGGGAACGCTTTTTCTATAAGGAGTATGTTTATGTATTCCAAGCTTCACTATTGAAAATGTTGCACTTTTTGCAAGGTAAAATGTGTATATCCCCACAAAAAAGAGTTAAACCAGACCCAGAACTGGGTGAGGCTGGACACAGCACAGCTTGGATCAGCTTGAGTTTCACGAGGCAGAGACAGAGTTTTCCCCAGCACTGATCCAGACCTACCAGCCATCCTGATTTTTTAGGGTTTTGCCCCATTTTGTGTGCAAAACAGCTGGAAACCTTGGAACAGAACATACTTCTGGGAGCCCAGTAAACAACAATGCCTTCACTGCTGAGGTTCAACTGGATCTCCAAAAGGTTCTGCACCACCTGGGTCATTCACAAGAAATACAAAACAAAGGGGAGCAGAGCATCAGCCTTATGCCAAATCTTTATTTCCATTAAAAACCATCACTCAGAATCATCCCTTTAGTCTGAACCCTCACCCAACTCAGACTCAGACTTGTTTCTAACCCACTTAGAGGCACAATTTCCAGATCCTGCAGCCAAAATCCCTCTGCTGGTTTTATGTGGGGCTCCCTCCAACCCTCACACAAGCCCTGCCTGACACCATTCCTTGCCTCAGGACCTTTGCTACCCCAGTCAAAATTGGATTCACAACCTTGCCATCAGACAGGATCTCTGGCCTTTGGACATTTCAGATGTTTTGGTGTGAAGTCTTCACAAAATAAGAGTGATAATGTGACCACAGTGAGCTGCCCCACAGCCCAAACATCAATATGTATTTACCAGAGGGAGCAGCAGGCTTCAGAAGTTCGATTTCTTTTTGACTGTCCACAGGAGACATGAAACAAGGCGATTAAACACCAGGAATAAGCACCTATAAATAAAACTGACTATTTAAATCCACTAAAGCCAGGACATTCATTATGAAATCTCCTGCTCTCCTCCAACACCAGCACAGCAGTGCTTCTGATTTTGTTTACAGCTGCACAGGACAACAGAGCATCAACCTTCTCTTTGAACCTGGCTGTAGCTCTGCCAGGCTGTGGGGAGCCCTTGGACACTAATTATCAAAGCCCTGCCTTGACCAGGGGACTGAAGCTGTGGATTATTGCTTCCCTTCTCCAAAGGAAAGGCAAAGCACTCACTCAAAAATCCCGTCTGCTTAAAACCTCTGACAAAGCTGAACGTGAGCCTAAGTGGGAGAGGGTTAAAAAAGCCCCTGAGATGCTCTTTATTCGGAGCCAGGAACAGAGGATGCAGCAGGAATTTTCAGGCTGTGCCTGGCAGCGGATGCCCTCTGTTGGCATCTTTCAGAAACATGATCCGGCACACGGGCTGGCAGCTCTCAGCCCTGGAATTTACCCACTCGTTTGTGCCGTGCCCGCACGGAGCCGGGGCTAATCTGCGAGCACAGCGCAAACAGCAGCCCCTGCCCGGGTCACCCGCTGGCTGAGCCACCGGAGGTGCCCCTGAGCTCCACAGGGAATATTTGCACACCCTGCTCGGCACAGCAACGAAAACAGCAGCGAGCCGGGAGCTGCGGAGCCTTCCCGCCCCGCTCCTGCCCCGGCTGGGGGCTGAGGGAGATGCTCCCGGCTGGGAGATGTGGGAGATGCTCCCGGCTGGGAGATGTGGGAGATGCTCCTGGATGGAGATGTGGGAGATGCTCCTGGATGGAGATGTGGGAGATGCTCCCGGCTGGGAGATGTGGGAGATGCTCCTGGATGGGGGCTGCGGGAGATGCTCCCGGCCGGGAGATGCGGGAGATGCTCCTGGATGGGGGCTGTGGGAGATGCAGGAGATGCTCTTGGACAGGGGCTGTGGGAGATGCTCCTGGATGGGAGATGTAGGAGATGCTCCAGGCCGGGAGGTGTGGGAGATGCAGGAGGTGCTCCTGGATGGGGGCTGCGGGAGATGCTCCTGGATGGGGGCTGTGGGAGATGCTCCTGGATGGGGGCTGTGGGAGATGCAGGAGATGCTCCTGAATGGGGGCTGTGGGAGATGCAGGAGATGCTCCTAGATGGGAGATGTGGGAGATGCTCCCGGCCGGGAGATGTAGGAGATGCTCCCGGCTCGCTCTGCCGGGCACATCCCGCCCTGCTCGGTGGGTGCAGGGGCAGAGGCTCCGCGGGGCCGGAGCAGCAGATTCCCGCAGGGCTGGGCGCTGTCAGCAGCCCGGAGCTGCAGAGGAGCACAGGGAGCACAGGGGGGGAGGAAGGTGCTGAGGCACAATCAGGGGCTCGCAGCTCGCACAGACACAGAGCGTGCCGATGAGGAGTTTCTCCTCTAAAGCCCGTGAATCGCAAATATTTACAAAACCCAAACATGCAGCATCACCTCTCCTGGCTACTGCTGCCACACAGGGCAACAGGTTGGGAAACTGTTCCTCTGTGGTGGAGCTTCCCCCTGCCCCACACACCCCCCAAAGCAAGGCTGGTGCCTCCTGGCAGAGGATGAGCACAGCAGGAGGAGCCTGGATAAATAAACAGTTTTCAGGGAGAACTCCTGGCCCCAGAATAGAAAAACCTGAGTTGAAAGAGCCCCACAAGGATCATCAAGTTCAATTCCTGCCCCTGCACAGGACCCCCCAACAATCCCACCCTGTGCCCAAGCATTGTCCAAATGCTCTCTGAGCTCTGTCAGGCTTGAGGCCATGACCATTCCCTGGGAAAAACCAGCTCAGTGCATCCATGACACATCTGGAAGGGCACATCCTTCCTTGCAGAAAGGCTGGGCATGAAAAGATGTCTGGAGGCCTCAGTTCCAACGTGCAGCATTGGCTTGTGACCCAGAGCCCACCTGGAGACCCTGCCCTGGCTCAGCCCCCCCTCATGGTTTGCAGTACTGCTGATTTTGCCTTACCTGGTGCCCTGGTCAACAACCAGTGATGCAAATGGCACTTCTGGCCCCAATATCCAGGTGCCACAAGGGCTGCTGCTCCCTCAGGGCCAGAAGCTGAGGAGCTGCTGGAGCTCCCAGCCCATCCCAATATACCTGAGCAGGGCCAGCAGCTAAGAGCACACAGCACTGGGGAGGTTTGTGGGGACAGGCAGGTCAAACATCCATGCAGGAGGCCAGTGAATGGAACAGGGAACAGAGGAGCAGCACTGCCATGAAAACCTGGAGACAGCCCCATGCACAGCCTGGGGAGGCTCAAGTGCTGGGTCTGGGCTTAAATCCAGCCTGTGATGGCTGGGGCAGGTGGGGCTGGTCAGGCTGGGAGAGCCAGGAGCTCTCCCAGCTCTGTCACCACTGGAGAGGGCACCTGGGCATCTCCTTGGCAGATGATGGCTGTAACTCAGCCTCCAGGGAAGAAGGAGATCAGTCATTCCCAAGGATTGTTCTCCTAACACAGCATGGCCAGGTTTGGAAGGGTCAGCTGTGGCTTTGCATAGCCCTGGGGCTCTGGGCAGCACTGCCCTCTGAATTTGGGGGTGCCACCAACGTGCCAAGTGGTGTCACTCATTAACATTCAACCCCATCAGCAGGAGAAGGTTTTTAAGCTGTAGGTGTTGAATATCCCCTTCTCCCAGGAGCAGGGAGAGGAAATCTTTCAGGCTGGGATTGGAGATGATGCTCCAGTTGCTGGGCTTTGCCTTGGAAACTGCTAAAAGCAAAAGCAAGAGGCAAAGGGAGGGCACCATTTCTAAAACTGCCTTTCATGGCAGTACAAAGTTGTGGTTGCCACTTTTCACCCCATCCTCAACAGTTGTCTTTAAAATGAAGACAATAAAGAACAAACATAACAATTTTATTGAATGATTTGTGGCTATTTTATTGCCAAAGAAAGCAAAAGCAAACTCTGAACCAGAGGAAATCATAAACAATAAATGATCATTATTCCAGTTACAGTCTCCTCTGTACTTCTCTCGGAGGACACTGTGTAACAGAGATTATATATGGTAAGAGTGGATTTACCCTTGGAGGGGATCTAAGTACCTCTTCCCTAAAATGAGTTGTAATCTTGTTTTAATGGTAGATAAAAAACAAGGCACAGACATGGCTTGTCTATTGGTAAGCAGGGGGAAACTTGTAAATCCTATTTTGGTATTTCAAGGATAACCTAAATAGCTAGTAATCAGAAACGTGAATAATCTTAAGTAAACCCTGTGAATCCAGTGCAAATACTTAAGTCACTTATTCAAAAGAAACCATAGCAAGATGCACCTTAAGAAAGGCACATCAAAGAATATAACAATACTTACATCTGAATAAAACCACACTGTCCTGCCCTGTGACAGAAGTTTAGTCATTGTCTCGATTGCAAGAAAACATTTCCAACCAATTTGGTGTTTATTGGATGAACTCTCAGTATTGTGAACTATAAAAGCATCTGATATCCCCTTAAAACAGAATCATTGAATGGTTTGGGTTGGAAGGGATCTTAAAGCTCATCTCATCCCACCCTGCCATGGGCAGGGACACCTCCCAATATCCCAGGCTGCTCCAAGCCCCATCCAGCCTGGCCTTGGCACTTCCAGGGATGGGGCAGCCACGGCTTCTCTGGGAGATTCTCAGAGCATTTTATGAGTTTTCATTTATTCAGTCAGATTTTCAAAGTAACTCTTCTAGTTTCACCAGAGTTTAATAGTGACTGAAATTCTGTTTCAAATAAGCCCAGACAACCTCACTTTTATATATAGAAACCTTCCAGCTCTCCAAATAGATTTTAATTTATTTAATTCTTAAGGAGTGCCTTGAAACTTGAGCAGCCATTACAGAAGTTATTGTCCTTTTTTCTTAACAATGTTTACTGAGGTGCCTCTTGACAGAGCACTAATTCTCCAATTAACACAAATATTCTTTCCCTCCTAGCAGAGCCCGACTGCAGCAGATGTGACCTTGCTGTGCCGTACCTGGAGCATCTCCCCAGCCACAAACCCAGCGCTGGGGGGAGGCTGTGCTGGGAATGTCTCACGGGTGCACAGCACTTGTCATGTCAAATGTTTAAGGAATCACCCAAGCTTCACAGCAACAAGAGGAAACACGAGCTGAACAGGAGTCACTGACACCTTCCCCAGCCTGATTTGCAATCCTCGGCTTGGTTTTGTTTGAAGTCTTGAAAATGTTTATAGGCAAAATTACTTTCGGTAAGAATTATATACACATCACTTCTTTTGATTGAATTAAAGCATATTTTTTTTCCCATGTTAAAAAAGAAGAAAACAGGCTGATATTTTATAATATGTCTTATGGGTCTGATAACACATTCCTACATTTTTTCCAAAATTTTCTGGAAAATTTGTTTTTTTGCAATAAAACTCACGTCTCTTCTAAAATACCCTCCTATATGCTGGTTAGTTTTTTTTTTTTTCCTCTCTTGTTAGTTGTTGTGCATTGACCAAATGGTTTCTGGCTTTACAATCTGTCACCAGTGCTACATTTACAGCTTGCAATTAAGAGCTTCAATTAAATATTTTGCACAAAGATACATGTTCCAATAACCAGTCCTTATATATTTTCCAAAATATAACAAAAAAAAGTAAGAGTATTGAAATTTAAACTAAGATTGAAGTTATAAAAATTGCCTTTAGAGTCTGGAGAAATAATCAGAGGGTTTTACAGCTACGGATGTTATCTCTTTTGATACTGTGGGTGCCCTTGGGTGACAGAAGGCAGAATCTTTCCTGGATTTCCATAAATGAGACTGAAAGTCTTCTTTGGCAGAGCTGGGCTGATATTCACGGCAAGCATCCCGGATATTTTTAAAATGGCATGTTTTTGATGACTTAGCATATGTTAGCATGGCATACATTAACAGTGCTCCAGGCATTTCTGTCGTCAGTGCAGATATCATCCCCTTCATCAGTGTAGGAACCCCCATGCTCTTCTCTCTTTCCCTTCCAGAGGCTCTGAGTCATGCCAGAGGTTCCTCCTGGTTTCCATCCTGCTCCCAGGTGAGATCAAGCTCTGCCTCATGCTCGCTCACCCTGTGGCACGAGAGGAGCAGGTCCCCAAAGCCTCTGTGCCTGTGTCACCACCCCGGCACAGATTTCACACCCAGGTTGGGTTTGGTGGCCGAGTGCCAGCACTGGGATCAAGATTTCGGGGCAGAGCAATCTGCTGCGTGGCTGGAGGTGGCCAAGTGCCAGCAGGAGGTGCTTCCCAGGACTGGCAAAGCTGGCATCTCCCTGAGTGGGAGGGAAGGAGGACAGAGCTCTGTCCTGGAGCCTCCTGCTCTGCTGTGGCCTGAGCAGAGCAGATGTCAACCAAGCCGGGCTCCTTCCCGTGCCCTGGCCACGGCAGCAGGGCCTGGCAGCTGCCCAAGGACACAGACAATGGGAGGCTGACTGTCTCCACACCATCTCACACTCTCTTGGCATGGAGTGTTCTCTTCTGCCTGGCTCTTGGAAGCAGTGTGGGGCTGCCTGGCGCCGCTCCTGACACAGGGCTGAGGAGCAGGGGAAGGCTGGGCCCTTTCCCTGCTCCTCTCCTTGGCTTCTGCCCATCTCCCAGCCCTTACTGTGTCCCTCTTTCTTCATTAAACAGCGATTCTGCAAAGGAAAAAACAGTTGTTTCCTGCAGACACCCATCCAGGAGGGGCTCCAGGCTGGACCAGCTCTATGCACACCACTCACAGCCACAGGCTTCTCTGTTCAGGCTTTGGGGGTCCACTTGGGATGGCCCAAAAGGACTTTTCCCTGCTGTCTGCTGCTCTCTGGTGGAGATGCTGCTTTCAGGCTCGCTGCCAGACTGTTGAATGCCTTTTCCTGTACCTCTTCACATCTTGACCCAGAAAATCACACGCTGGGGGATCTCTTTCCTTGAAAATAAAATACAAGACCCCTAAAACCAGCAGATGAACCCAAGGGCAAAGGTACTTCCTTCTCTGCTCAAATCTCCCTGTGGTGCTGCAGAGCAGCCAGCAGCAGCTGGGATGCTGGCAAGGGTGAGGACTCACATCCCACCCCAGAAGGTTGTCACTCTGTCACCTCCCAGGTGATGCCTCTGGCACTGGGCCCTCCTATCAAGAGCCACTTAACCAAAGGAAAAACATTTTAAAAAGCATCTTCTCAGTCTGTCTGCCCTGCAGCAGTGGATGGTGGGGCCATGCAGGGCAGTTTCCAGTGATACAGAGCCTGGGTACATCCTGAGCTTTATTTACACCCACCCACCCATCCTCGGGTAAGTATTCAGTCTCTCCTCCCAGGTCTCCTTTGAACTGTCCTTCCCAGGCCCTGCCTTTGGCTAAAACTTTCAGTCCAATCCAAACCGCAGGCATAAAAGAAATTGCCATGAACTTCTCCCTCCAAAACTGGCTCTATAAACAAGCCTTGCATTACCCAAACAATTTTCCACTTTCCTTCTTTTTCAGACTACTTTTTTTCCTTGTGAATAATTTCTCCCAGCTCTCATCATTGCTGCTGCTTCCCTCTGATTTCTGTGCCATTCTCCCACCTCTTCCTTCCCATGTGGTAACTCCTCCAGCCATGGAGCTCTGCTGTGGCATCACCAGTCCCCGGGATTCATGATGTCTCCTGCATCATCTGCCTTCTTACACAACCCTGGGATGATGTTTGTCATTTTTGTACCAGCTTGATATCACTGACTCATGTTCACTTGCTGGAACAAAATAAACCCTAGATCTTTTTCTGCTCAACTGCAGCCTGAGCTAACCTGTGCACTCCATCAGCCCAGGGCATATTACTTTCTGTCTGCCCCAGCTGAATCCCAAACTTGTATTTTTTCCATAAATTTTTTCAGTTTGTCACAGAGGTGGTTAAAGAAGGGTGTCCTTGACAAATCCATGGACTTGTCCTTGGCACCTCCCAGGTAACTGGGTAACTGTAAATAGTGTATTCATATCCTTCCATCAGGATTTTCCATGAACTGAGGATAAACTGAAGATAATTCCCCACATTCCAAATACTTGGGCATTTTCAATCTTCTGGTGCTCCCAGTGATAACCACTAATGACTCTGAGATTGCCATAACCACTTCTGCCAATATCCATGGCTTAAATTCACCAGGTTGGGAATAATCCTTCCAGGAACATTTTCCTCCTTGCCTCTGTCAGTCAGCAGCTGGCTTATCACCAGGAGCAGAAGGGATTATATCCCCTGTAAACATTTTATCCGCTTATCTATGGATGTCCATTATCTGTCCATCACTCTGGAGCCCTTGCCCTCCGTGGGTTGTTCTGCAGTACCAAGTTCCACAAGTCAGACCCTTCCTCACACCCAAATTTCAGTGCCAGCAGAGCCAGACTCCTCTTGCAGCACAGGGTGAGTGGCCTCAGTCACAAGAAGCAATAAGGCAAATTGCAGCTAGATATGAGGAAAACCCTTCCCAAGGGGGGTGGAATGGAGCTTGGATGAAGTTCCAGCCTTGGAAGTGTTCAAGGTCAGGTTGGATGGAGCTTTGAACAACCTGGTCTGGTGGAAGATGTCACTGTCCATGGCAAGGGATTGGAATGAGAGGATCTTTAAGGTCTCTTCCAACCCAATGAATTCTAGAATTCTATAACAAGGGTGGCTGAATAGAGCTTGGATAAAGCTCCAACTCTGGAAGTGTTTGTGGCTGAACTGGGCGAGGCCTGAGCAGCCTGACCCCAGTTAGACCTGCTATGGGCAGGACTTGGACCTTTCAGGGGTTCCTTCAGTCTGTGGTTTTATAATGCAACATTTTTCTTCCAGTTCCCTTCCTCCAGCAGTGGTTCAGGCTTCTGCTACATTCCTCCTTTTTGGTTTAACCACATATCCCTCTTGGCCAGGCTAAACCATCTTATCGTGGTGGAGATGTGCTTCAGGAAGGTGTGGGGCTTGAGAAGTCAGCTTTACTCCAACAAAAAGGGCAGGGGAATGGGAGAAAGTAAGAAAGAAATGAAAAACCTGTTTTATTGAAAATTCCAGTCTGGCTGTCAGTGCTGGAAAGGGATCTTAGACAACAGAGCTGCTTTCTCCTCAGGTGAAGGCTTTCAGCTTTCTCAACAATAGAAGATCAAAACCCAAATAAGAAGAGATTTCTAAGTATCTGAATATCTTAATGGGAAATTCTCCAGGAACTGCTTGCCTATTTTATCTGCAATTACACATTAACATTCAGAGTGGAGTATTTTCCAGGTGCAAATGTGAAACAGTGCAAGGTCTTGTCATCCAGTTTTGCTATCACAGCCCCCCATTTTATTTTTTTCTTTCCCCCCTTATCAGCATCATCAGGGACCTGATGAGGAACACAAGGGAGAGAAATGCCCAGAAGGGCTGCAAAGGGAGATAATAAGAAGATCTTTGGTCTCCAGTGCTACTTGCCTGGCCTCTTATTGACAGAGCCTCCAAGATGCTCACAGATAGCCTTGCTGCAGGTCACCGTTCCCTGAGATTTATTCCAGCGCCAGGGAAAAGTGAGGAGGGTGAGGGCAGAGGAGGGGAGAACTGAACATGTTGCTGTGGGTAAAGTGATTATAAAAATAATTTCTTTTTTAATGCAAAAACCTCCAGCTTGACAAAGGTTTCATCTCTGGGAGAGGTTTTTCACCATGCAATCCCCCACCCCTTTGCATCAGAGCGCTGCAGAATGTACTTGGAAGAGCAGCAAGTTCGTTTTAACCGATAGCATTCAGTGCTTTTTACTGTGCTATTCATCCATATGACAAAGCTGAGAGGGGAGCCCATACTTCTTCCTGACTTTTTATTGCTTTTCAGCCCAGTGGGAACCAGCAGACATGAAAAAAAAGTGGTTTAACCGCAAAATATGTTTAAGCTCTTTCCTTTTTCTTTTTCTTTTTCTTTTTTTTTT
>VZRZ01007427.1:1083130-1128857 GCA_013398175.1 Climacteris rufus | reverse complement strand
TTTTTTTTTTTTTTGGCATGTCAGGGGAAAGGAGGAGGGGGAGTGAATAGCGGTGGCAGAACAGCCATGAACTAACAGTCCTGAAATTAAACCAAAACCCAGCCAAAATCCCTGTACTTGTCAGCCTGATCCTACACATAAAGGGTGAGGTTTGAAGCTAGGGATGCGTGACAGCCTTCAAATGCTGGGACCACCATGGTATCATAGAATCCCAGAATGGTTTGAGTTCAAAGGGACCTAAAAGCTCATCTCATTGCACCCCTGCCATGGGCAGGGACACCTCCCACTGTCCCAGGTTGCTCCAAGCCCCATCCAGCCTTGCCTTGGACACTTCCAGGGATGGGGCAGCCACAGCTTCTCTGGGCACCCTGTGCCAGGGCCTCCCCACCCTCACAGGGAAGAACTTCATTCTAATATCTAATCTAAATCTGCACTCTTTCAGTGTGAAGCCATTTGCCTGTGTCCTGTCACTACAGTTCTTGATAAAATCATGCTCAATGTGATTTTTGTCTCAGTTACAAGAAATTAGTTTTTTAATGTATATTTTAATTTATTTTTTTTCTAAATTAAAGAAAGAAGCCTCTGCTAGAAGAAGTGTTGCTCATTCATATCAAACCAGAAGGGAAAAATCTAAGAAATAAAACAGTATTTACATGATCCCAGATGTCTCCTGTTCTTGGTTGATTTGAAACTAAACCTGTAGATTGACCCAAAACACAAGCATTTCATTAACTCTTTGAAAAAAAGTCTTTACATTTTATCAAATAACAAAAAAACAAAACCCCGCCTTTGATTTGGGGAACAGTTTTGTGAAGAACAAGGAGGTTTTCAGCGGTTTCCCATCAGAACAACATCAAAAGTTGTGCCTGGCTGCACAGTCCCCTCCATGTCCCTGCCTGCCACCATCCCCAATCCCCAGCTTTAATGGGGAGCAGGGAGGACCAGGATCTGCCTCTCCAAGGGATCAAGAGAGGCTCTCCCAACACGCGCCCGCTCCCGGCTCCAAACAACACAGCTCCCTGCCAGCTCCACTCTGCGCTCGAGAGTCTTTTAAGAGTTTCTTTTTCTCATAACCTCTCCTGAAAAAGTGATTCTCTCCAGCTGAGCCCAGCCTGGCTTCAGTCGGGCTTGTTCAAGGCAAACATATTAACTCCTTCCCCGCCGAGAACCTGCACAGGGTGCAGGGCAGGGTTTGGAACGTGCTGAGCTCGGGGCTGCGTTTGCTGGGGTGGAAAGAGCCTTGGCACCAAAGTCATTCTGAATAATTGAAAGGGCTGTTTGGGGGAAAAGATGGGTTATTTCTGCAAGATCACTTTTTAATGGTAAAGTGTGCCTTGGACAGGAGAGTTGGGAGAACTCATCTGGTGTCCACAGCTGAGAGGGAATTATTGATTCGCTTATTTTTTACAAATGGTCATCAAAAGCTTTTGTTTCTTGTTAAAGCACTGTTGTGTTTGTGGGGAAGGGGCTGTGGTGAGTGCCAGGCATGTCCTGTTTTCCATTTTAGAACTGAAACATCCCCATTGCAGATATTACCCTTGCTCCATGTGAGGAGGGAAGGGCTGCTCTGCTTTTAGGTGATGATGAGTGACTGGGCCTCTTGCTGACAGCCACCAGCACTGCCCTCTGCCCAACAGGCCAGTTGGGATGGAATATGGCCCTGCCCATGGCACTGAGGTTGGAACTAGATGATCTCAAAGGTCCCTTCCAACACAAACCATTCCATGATTCTGATTGCTGAAAACCTGTCTCAGTACATGGGAGACAAGGTCATCCTGGGGTACTTTTCTTTGTGGGAAAAAAATTAAAAATACCAACCCTCCCTTCCCCAGGTTGGAGAACAAGAGTAAATGAAGAGTAAATTGCTCAGAGATGATCTATTATGGCTCGGAAATCTGCTCAGAAACTTTCTTCCTAATGTCTTTTCCCTGATCAGGCTGCGCTCTCCCAGCCTGCTTCCTAATGACCAGCATTAGTTTGCATTAGATGGATTTGTGATGATTTCTTTCTGCCTGGCTGCTAAGCCTGCAAGCAATTCAAATGCAGTTCTGCTCCCTGTGCCCCATCTGGCAAGAGCAGCTCCCCCGTTTGTGTTTGCTGCCTTCTCAGCTGCTCTCCCTCTCTCGCATCCCACGGTGGTTTGATCTGCCTGAATTTTGGAGGCCCTTTTGCTCACAGACACCCTCCAGGGCTCACTGAATCCCAGCCTCAGCCATTTCAAACAGCTTGGTTTGGATGCAGGATGGGCACTCCCAGGAGAGGGCTGGGGAGAAGGAGGTGCAGGGGAGGCAGAAAGAGGAGGTGCTGTGGTTCCCCCCGATGAGCTGCAAGGAAGTGGCACCCATGACATAGAATCATGAAATTGTTTGGTTTGGAAAAACCCTCTAAGATCATTGAGTCCAACCATTAACCCAGCACTGCCAAAGTCACCCTTAACCATGTCCCCAAATGCCACATCTACACAGCTTTTAAATCCCTCCAAGGGATGGTGGCTCCACCACTGTCCTAGGCAGCCTCTGCCAATGCTGGACAATACTTTTCGTGAAGAAACATTTCTTAAAATCCAATCTAAACCTTCCCTGGTGCAGCTTGAGGCCATTTCATCTCCTATTTCTTGTTACTTGGGAGAAGAGATCGACCCTCACCTGGTTACAACCTCCTGTCAGGTACTTGCACATCAGCCCAGCAGAGCTGGGCTCCCTTGGGGATAACAAGGAAGATGTTGCTGTGGAACCAGGGAGATGCTCTGAGGTGGGAGCTGAAGCCCAAACCTTGGGCCCCACCTTCACTATCTCCTCTCATACCCTGCTGTTATCACCTGCATTAAGACAGAAGGAAAGGAGGTTTTTAGGAACGTGGCAGGTTATGGTGAGGTCTGTCCATTCTCCAGGCCAGCACAGGGCCAGAGTGCCCTCAGAGGGTGATGGGAGGTGGAACCTTTTCTTTAGCTTTCCAGAGAGATCAAATATATCAGAAATAAGGTGAATCAGAACCTCCTTCCCCTCCCTCTGGCCTGGGGAAATTATTGGGTAGCTCCCACCTGGGGGGAAGTTATTGGGTAGGAAGGGGAGGAATCCTTTTGGGATGCCAAAGCCAAAGGGAAGTTCTGTGGGGGCAAGGAAGGTGGGAAATGCAGTTTTTCTTATTTACCCAGTGGCTGACTCACATGTTCCCACCCTAATTTAGGAACTGCCTGCTCTCTCCTGAACACATGTGCTAATAGGAGACAACACCAAGGTTCATTCTTGATCATCCACCAAGGTACCCTGTCACCACAGGGATCTTAAAACACGTCAGGTTATGCATATTTCAAACCACCCTGTCTTTTCTGGCAGCAGAGACAAGGCCAGAGGGCCTGGGGGAGAGATGCCATCAGTTTTGTGTCCTTCTCAGTGCTTGTTTGAAAACATTTGGTTTCTGCACCCTTGAGGTGACACTTGGTGTCTGTCAGATATGTCTGATGGCTGAGGACAGCACAGATAGCTGTAAAGAGGTGTCACATCAAAGCAGCAGTGATTCTCCTCTCTTCCCATTCCCTCTCCTCATCCCTGGCACTGGGCTAATGACACCACCAGGTACCCAGCAACAGGGAATTGAGCCTCTTGTTTTTTCAGTGGAAATGAATGAAAAGGGCCTGCTGGGTCACATAAAACTGTCAAAAGAACAGTTGGGGCTTCCTGTGAGAGGGATAATAGTTAAGAAACCTGAAATTCTGAGAAAAAGGGATTATGAATCACCAGTAATATTTACAGTGCAAGTCCCTATTCCCTATATTTCCACTTGATTCTTTCTTCTTTCCAGGGCAATTATTTTCAGGAACACAGAAGCACAGCTGTGAGTGCATCCCCATGACAGGTAAATAAACCAAGCCCAAAGTGTCTGACAGAGCTCATGGACACCTTGCACCCCAGCCCTGCCACCTTCCCCAAACAAAGGGGGGTGAGAGAAAACAGGGTCTCCTGTGGGGTGGCAGGGTGTCCCCCCAGCCGTGCAGTGAAGCTTGGCAATGCATTCTACATCAAACCATGTGGGGGTGTGAAGCTGGCAGAACATCTGGGCAGCTGTGCTCAAGCAGCACAGGCCTGAATGACATTTAATCTTTATATTATGGAATTATTAGTCCTCAGATGGTGTACAGACCTACCAGGGCTCCCCTACCTGAGGTTAAAGGCTGGCTGAACACTTGCAGCCAGTTCATGCAGCCCAAAGCAAAGCACTCCCTTTTACGATGCTCATCAGCACTGCTCGCTTGGAGGCATCCAAAGGCAACGATGGGCAACTGCCAAGGGAGAGCAGCACGTCCCTGGATGAGAGGGGACTGTGAAGTGGGAAAGGGAATATGCAAAGAGGGGGAGAAAGCAAATGGTACTTTGTTCTGGGCAGGTGCCAACTGAAAATGTAAGAGCAGATCAAACACAGCCAGGTTAATGAGAGTGCCTTTCCCAGGCCTCCCAAAGTGGAGAGAGCAGGGACAGGCTGGACGGCGGGCTCTGAGTGAATTCGGTAATTAGCTGGCAAATAGAATATGATATTTAGTGTAATTGCTCGGAATAATGTCTCGCAGCCCCGATCCATGCACCACGCACCCAGCTCTGCATCCCGGCTGCCACAGCAACTTGGCTTCCCTTTGTTTCCCCTTGCCTGTCACGTCTAATCACATTGTCCCCAAATTTGATTGCTTCATCTCCGAGTGTTAGTTGCCAGGGTAACACCACAAAGTCGTTATGGGCATGAGATGAATGCCTTACCCCCTTTGGGGACAGGTTATTTGGCCATCCTGTTGTGACCCCCAACTCGGATTCCTTTGTCCCTTTGAAACCAGATGTAAAAACAGGTGAGAGGTTCATCCCTGATTTCCATGGGAGCGGGAGCGATACAGGGAACTGTCACTCAAAGGTTACACAAAAAGACCTGAACAAATGGAGCAACTCAACATTAGAAGTGGGGCCATCAGCCAAGCCATGATGCTTTTCAAAGCACAGGGCTGAAGTGATAGTGGCTGGACAAACCACCTATCCCAGACCTTGCTGTGGCCATCCCCTTCCATAAACACAGGAAAGCTGTGGTCTGTGTGGGATTTGTGCAGCCAAGGGGAATATGTGTGCATCTGGGCAGAGCATGGCACACATGGCCTGGCACACATGGCCTGGCACAGCTCTCCTGGCCAGGGAAGTAACAAAGGTTCAAAGCCAGGTTGGATGTGGCTCTGACCAAGCTGGTCTAGTTGAAGATGTTGAAGGGAGTTGGACTAGGTGGCCTTTAAAGGTCCCTTCCAACCCAGATTCTATGATTCTGTGTCACAGAAGAGGCTTCAACAGGGGCCACCAG
This sequence comes from Climacteris rufus, assembly GCA_013398175.1. Taxonomy (NCBI): domain Eukaryota; kingdom Metazoa; phylum Chordata; class Aves; order Passeriformes; family Climacteridae; genus Climacteris; species Climacteris rufus. The sequence goes on along the minus strand of VZRZ01007427.1, from coordinate 1,123,529 downwards.
AGCGTGCAGCTGGTGCTGGCACAGCCTGTGTGTGCTGGGCAGAGCCACCTCCAGCTCCATCTGTCCCCTCTGCTTTGCCATTGATCCCTGTGTGGGGAAGGTTCCACTAGACATGCACATCAGTGCATGCAGCATTCAAAGTTTGCTCTGGGTGCATAAAGGAGCCTCTGAGCAGCCAAATCCATGGGTGGGAGGTCTGCAGGGGCCAGAGTGACAGAGCTGGTCTGGACCCTCATAAGTCCTGGAGGTGGCAGGGTTTGGCATCACCCCCAGCACCAACATTTCAAATGCTTTCTCTTCCAGCAGAGGTGAAGCCCTCCTCATCAGCACTCCCAGCACAGCCGCTGCTCTCCAGCCCAGCCCTCTGGTTCTCCAGCACCATTCTTGCAGCAGAGCCAGCTTTTCCCTTTTCCACACCAGCACCTCCTTGAACCTGGAGCCAGGATGGGTGTGCTCCCAGCCCCCAACTGTGCAAGGCAAAGAGATGGAAGATATTGTTTTTCAGGTGGAATAGCTTCCAAAACGGTACATTTGCAGTCAAAGTGCTGTTTGGAATGCATATGAACCACTGCCTGCAGCAATGAGAAACAAAGCCATTAAAGTTTAGATAGCAGTGTTTTTATTTTTAACCAAATGAGTCAGTCTCCCCTCCAGCTCTGAGAAGGAGAGGGGAGAAAGTTGGGCAGGGAGAACTCAGAAAGCCTTAACCCCACTGGGACCCTGCTGTAGGGAAGGTTCAAGCAGTCTGCTCCATTTAATTGTGCCCAGAAAAAGTATTTAAGCTGAAGTTGTCGTTTTGATGGTGACTTGGCAAGGTGGAAATTTTGTTTGTTTCCCTGGATTACAATTTAAAAAAAAAAGTTTCAGTGTACTTAATGCATCTCTCTTCCCTCCCCACATCCAGAAGGCCTCATGTTGCCTTTTCTTTTCCTGCATCCTGACTGGGGGACGTGAGGACCAATCTGCTTCCCAAGCTGGATGGTGGGTTTGGGATACTGCAGGCTTTCCTCTGAGCTTCCCTATTAATAAGAACATGCTGAGGGAAGAGAACAAACCCAGGGAACCAGCAGGCTGTGCAGCTGGGAGTCTGTGGTGTCTGGGTGTGTGAGGTGGGTGCTCTCCCTGCCAGACCAAGGCAAGGCTGCAGCTCCTTGCTGGGCACGTCCAGTGCCCAGGCACGAACTGCATTTCAACAAGACACTCCTTGCTTCTGCACCATGGCCCTGGCTGCTCCTCCAGCAGCTTCTGTCTCCATCCCAGCCTGTTTCCAAGGTTCCTATCCCTGTAGCATCTCTAAGAAGATGTATCCAGCTGTTAAAAAATGCCTGTGCTCTTGCTGTCATCCTGAGCTGCCGCAGGAGGCTCAGCCCTGCAGTCCCAGACACCTCAGCACATCCCTAATTTAAACCTCAGGCCCTTGTGCTGAATTGGGCATTTGTAGGAGAAAAAAACCTCAAATCCATGGAAAATTACAGAACTACATTCCTGCCTCTATTTATTGGTTTTACATGCCATATGGAAATTTATGTAAATACACAAATGAGAAAGAGGCCCTGGAGCTCTGGTGGGTTTGCCAATGTGCCACTAGTGCTCCAAACATTGGCCATTGTTGATGCTTTAGGAGATCAGAGGGAGAGAAATGAATTCTGGCTCCAAGAGTTGTCCAGAGACCTGGCTTTTTTTCTTTTTTTTTCAACACAATACCTACTGTTCTCCTGACAAACCATCCCAGCCTCCCCCAGCTGCTCCAGTGAGCAATGGCTGTTTATCCACATCCCAGTCAGGCTCAGAAAACTAGGCTCATCATGTGCCTTTGGATGTGGAACAGGTTTTTTTGGCAGGCAAATTCTCTTTCCCAGATTCTGCATAGGAAGGGCGTGGATTGGTAGAGGAGCAGTGCATGGGGATGTTAAAACTCGAGGAATGTGCCCATTCTGGCCCACTGATGGGAGCTTGGGGCCCTTCCACACCCCACAGGTGTAAGGATTGATCACATATGGGCTTCTCAAATGACTCCAATGCTTTCCTGGAAGTAGAGGTGGCAGCAGGAGGCAGAAGGAAAAGGTTATCAATCCTTATATATTATAACCTTCCCCGTAGTTGTATTTTTTTTAAGCTGTGGGGTAATGAAACCTTCTATTTTTTGGATCCCACAACTTGGGAAACAGTAAAAATCACCATGAGGTAGGTACCATTATCTGAGCTGGATGGAGCTAGGCTGGACCAAGGGTTCATACCCAAAATATGAGTTTTGTTGAGTTTTTTTTACATATACATACATTTACATGTGTATTACAAATGCATGTCTGAGTATGTGTCTAATGTGTGTATAACACTTAGTTTTAAAAGTGGTTCACTTATAGAATCACATCTTCCTCTCATTTTCTTTGTTTTTTTCTAAGACTCAGCAGTCTTTTTTACAGGATGAAGTTTGTTTTTATTATTATTTCTTGACTCAGCTTGGGAGGAAAGCTGGGATCTGCAGAAGACAGGGAGAAGTCTGAGCAACATCTTCCTGGAAATAAAAAAAAAGCTGCTCCTGTGAATCAAAGCTCAAAAAACATCTCTCAACTGTGCAATTTCCCTGCATGTTATTAATTAAGTTCAAGTTCAAATATTTTTGGCATAAACATTACCATTTGCACTTTGAACATGTATAATGTTTAATATGTGATAGATGCCGCCGCTATTTCAAAAGATTTATGTCTTGAGTAAATTATGGTTTGGATAATTGCATTCTGTCCACCCAAATCCATCCTGCAGCTCCACTGGAGTGTGGAATCCACCTTCCCTCCCCGGCCTGTGCCACTCCGTGGTGCTGCCATGGGTGATTAAACATCCGCTCCCAGTTCCCTGTGGGAGCAGGGATGCGTTTCAGTGGTAGAGTCGGGGCCGGGGAGGTGACACCACTCAACAGAGGTCTGCTCACAGCAGGGAAAGGCAGGAGTGCTGAGGCCAAAGTGGATGGAGTAGGTGGAGAAGGATTTGCTATTCCACAGCGCTCCCTGATTTGGAAGCTCAAGACAAGAGTCAAGGAGTTCAGAAGAAGCTCCAAATTTTGTGTGACCAATGGTTGGCTCCTCACCAGCCTCTGCTGTGCCTGAACTGGCGAACAAACACAACCTCATGCTGGTGGATGATCTCTGGGAGGATAAAGGGAGTCCCATGATGGTGGTGGCTTCCCATGATGTGTTGAACAGATGCTGAAGTTAACAGGAAACTCAGACTCCCATGGTAATTGTCTTCAAGCTCCCCATCCCTGCCCATTAAACTTTCCATTTTCATGCAGATATGTCCGAGCTGGTCATGATGTGATGGCCCAGATTTTGGTTGTGCTCTGGCCAAGCCTTCCCTGTGTTTCAGTGGAGATCTCTGTAACTCTGTCTGGGTGGAAATTCGTGGGCACATCAACTCTGCAGGTGCACATGGAAATGAGCACAGGGCCTGAATGGTTCAGAAATGTGGGCTGTATCAAGGTCTGGAGCTCAACTGTTTGCTGCAATCAGAGCCCTGAATCCTTAAAACATTTTTAGCTGGGTCTGTAAAGTCATTTTTCCCTTGCTTTAGGCTTGTCTTCGCTCTGCAGTGGGCACTGTCTCTGACACTGACAAAGCAATGAACGCCCACAGCTCTGTCTGAAGGGTCCCCTGAAGTGCCTGCAAAACGGGTGCATTTGGTGTAAAAAAAGACAGAAAAGCTTCCATCAAGACAGATTTCCTTCCCCTGTGTTACTTCACTTGTGCTATGAGTGGAAACAGCAAGTTCCCACTTCAGTCAACAGCTCTTGGGGGGGGTCTGATGCTCAGCAAATGCTGAGGCACCTTCAGCTCCTCCAGCGTTTCAGCAGAATTGTCGGGTGTTACTCAGCACTGTGCTGTGGGCCCCGAGCCCTTCCCAAAAGGAAGGAACACAGTGACGTGTTTGTCCTTTAGCTCTGAGTACATTGGGAGCATGAGCAGGTAAAGGGAATTTGATTTTTTTTTTCTTTTTTTTCCCTTCTACCACAGTCACTTGGGTCCAGGCTGCAGCTGTAAGAGGAGAGACATGATTCCACTGACAAAAGCAGGAGAATCAGCCTTCAAGGGCTCTCCAGTGGGATGGGACTAACGTGAGTCATCAGTCATGGTGGTGGCTGGGGCTATTAACATACTTTTGACTAACATTTGCCAGCATGAATGCAAAGTAGAATGAATCTGACAAATCCAGAGTCATCCAGCCTCCTGTACTCCAGGGAATTACCAGACCCTGTAACTCAGAATTTCTGCCGGAGCACATTTTGTGTTCATCCTCAGGGAATGTGAAGACCAGGGTGTCCTGTACACAGCTGGCTCTCCAGGAAAGACTTTTTTGCAGAGTCAGTTGCTCCATAGCCATGGGTATTTTTGGATCATTTTCCATCTTTTTCAGGTTGGTGTGGCTGTCACTTCCAACCAGTCTGTGGATACATGGATGCAGTGGCCACATTGCATTGAACCAGGCAGCTGGACAGCACAGATGTGAAAGGGTTGATGTGTCCAGATGTGCAGGACTCGCTGACCTGTGCTCTAGAGATCATCTGTGCATTTGGCTTTTGTTGCTGCTACTCCAAGTGAGTGACCAGACAGAAATAAGTCCTCAAACTCACCCCAGACCAAGTTCTCAGATGGAGAAAGAAGACACCTCTTACCATTCTCAAATACATGGTACAGGTTACCCGGAAAAGTTGTGGATATTCCATTCCTGGAGGAGTTCAAGGCCAGATGGAGCTCTGAGCAATCTGATCTAGAAGAAGGTGTCCCTGCTCATGGTGGAGGAGTTGGAACAAGCTGGTATTTAAGGTCCCTTCCAACCCAAACCATTCTGGGATTCCATGGCAGCCCTAGAATGAGCCTGCCTTGTGATGCAGATTAGCTGTCACACCACTGTATTGGGGGATGCTGTTGCAAGCCTGTGGAACCAAGAATAACAAAAACAAATGTGGGCAGCAGAAGCACTCAGAAGCTTCCTCTGCTGAGGGCTGGCTTGTTAATCCTTGGGACTCACTGTTTTTCCTGGTAAGTTCAGCAGTTTTTGAGGGTAGCAAACGTGACCTCACTGTACTCACAGAAATTTGCCGTTTTATACGTTACTGCCAGCATGGATCTTAATCAACCAGAAAAACTCGAAATGACAAACAAACAAGAGACAGCTTTGCTATCTGAGGTTCATTAGCTCCTAGCGACCTTTCAAGTCTGCAAGAAACCAAAGAGAATTGTTCACAAAATGGGAGGGCTTTCAAGGCATCGTGCCAGTAATTTCCACCTATTCCCCAGTTCCCCCTCGATAATGAATGGCATTTCTTGATTGCTTTCCCAAGATTTGCTTTTACCTGAGCAAACGTGGACTGGAACTTTGACCCACAACGTATGAGGATGGGAGGCAGAGCCTCCCTGGAGGAATGGCACACACGTTGTGTCTTGCAAAGTTATTTGAAGCTGACTTTCAAGGGCATTGTTGCCTCCATCTGGGAGGCTGCAAATGTGAGCAGAGGGCAGCCTGGCTCACGCTTGGCACAAGCACACGCCAGGGAGCCATCAGCACTCTGTGCTGCAGAGGTTACGTGTGGGTTCACGAGGAGCCAGCACAGACCTGAGCTCTGGAATGTATCCAGTACTGGGAAAGGAAAGAAAAATAAGAGCTAAATGTGGATGGCACATCCCTTGGAGAATCCCTGGGCCCCAGGAAGCAGTGAGCAGAAAGCAGAGCCTGAGGGCATTTCCTGGGTACAGACAGGCTGGTTTCAGGGTGCTTCTCCATGGCAGGCCCTCACCTCCTTAGCAGGGGAGAATATACCTCATCTTTGCTCTGCCTGAGTTTATCCCTCTGCACCTTTGCTGGGAGCTTTCCTTCCTGGGGGAAGTTGAACCAATAATGCCAAGGCTGTGGGTTCAATGCCCATATGGGCCACTCACTTAAGAGTTGGACTCAGTGATCCTTGTGGGTCCCTTCCAACTCAGAATATTGCGTGATTCTGGGAACTGCTGGGCTTTCTTGCCTAGCTGGAGCAGAGGCAGCAGAAGAATTCCTTCATGGGATAGTAGACCCATAGAATAGTTTGGATTGGAACAGATATTAAATATAATCTCATTCTGGGCAAAGACACCTGGGCTGCTCAGAGCTACATCCAGCCTAGCCTTAGACACTTCCAGGGATGGGGCATCCACAGCTTCTCTGGGCAAGCTGTGCCAGGGCCTCACCACCACCCAGGGTAGACTTTTTTCTAATATCCAATCTAAGCCTACTCTCTGTCAGTCTGAAGCCATTCCCCCTTGTCCTGTCACTCCAGATGCTTGCAAATAGTCTCTCTCCATGTTTCTTGTAGGCTTCCTTCAGGTCCTAGAGGGCCACAGTTAGGTCACACCAAAACTTCTCTCCAGGCTGAGTGATCCCGATTCTCTCAGCCTTTCCTGAGGCACAGAATCTGTCTTCTCACCAGTCCTTCATCCTGAGACCTTGTCACCTTGTCCAAGCAGACTGATGACAAGAGGATCACTGCTGGAGTGGAAAGAGGAGGACTGTTTTAACTACAAGTAAAACCACTTGAGGCCATCTTGTATCGTCTCAGAAAGTGTTTTTCTTCTGGGACCACAGCTGAGGAACTACTGACTGTAGGTGGAGAACAGAGAAAGGCAGACAAGGCATCAGCAAGAGATGAAATGTTCAGAGTAGGCAGAATAAGGGGGCCCTGAGGGCGTCTCTGGAAGATGTTTTCTGTGTTTTACTGACTTGTTTTGATGGTGGAAAAAAAAAGGATTTTTCAAAGAAGAGATATAAGGTGTCACACATGTATTTACAAGACTGTAGTCCACCCTGACAACCTTTATGAACTCTGTGCATCCACGAAAGAAGTTGAAGAACTTCTGAAAAGAGATAAAAACTAAGAGATGGAAACATAGGCTAGAGGATGGAAACTCCCTCTCCTCCTGCCAAAAGAAAATTCGTGGTAAGATCTGTCCTTTCAGCCTGAATGCAGCTCCCACCAACATCACTGGGAGTTACTGGGATCCCTTAGAACTGGAATCCAGTTTCATCCAGGCCACTGGCAGTGTGGAGGAAGAGCAGCCCAGGGATGAAGAGTGAGGAAGCCAGAGAAGGTCTGTGTCACACAGGAGCAGCTGGGCAGGATAATTTGCCATCTGTGCTGAGTAGTTTCACCCCAGTGCTGCCGGTCACACCAGAGTGCGGAATTGCAGAGACACCTCCTATTTATTGTGGGCAGGGGAGGGAGAGGAGCGGAAAAACCATCTGTGGGAGGGAATCAGGCCAGGATGTGGCCTTGGAGAGTCACATCCAGAGGGGGCTGAGCTAGAAAGCACCTGGGATGTATCTGGCACCTGTGAGAGTGTGCAGCAGGGATGCTGAGAACAGCTGTGGGAAGCACATGGCTCAGGCTGCGAGGGGACAGCAGGGACGGGCTGGTGGTGTGAGGGTTTGGGAACGGAGGGGGATGCTGGCTGTGTTTTGCTTCTACAGCCAGAGTATTGGGATTCTCAGCCTGGGGGTCTCCCACCCTGCCTGCCCCTGTGGAAAGCCGGAGGAGAAGCACTGGGTTTGGGAACAGGGGGTAAAGCTTGGCTGAAAGGTGTGTAGGGGCTGGAAAGGAAAAGGGTTGCCTGTAAATTCATATGGGAAGCCCTAATGGTCTTTAATTTCCAGGTCCACCATTCAGTACCTCTCTCCATCACCCTCCCAGCCTGGAAGATCAGTGAGCAGAGGATTTTCTGAGCAGAGGTTAATGCACTGCAGTGCTGGGGGCAGCACCCTTGACAGGATAAGCCACCTTTTTCTCCCAGATTTCTGACAGCACTGCAGCCCTATAAGAAACCAAGGGGAAAAACAAAGAACTGTTGATAGGCTTTTCTTCTGCTGGACTGTTAATTCAAATCTGGCTGTAGGCCATTAGTGTTTTCACACTATTACCTTCTAATGGCTTCTTGCTCTTGGCTCAGCTCTTCCTTGGCAAGTCACAGCTGTGAGCTTTGTTAGCTGTAGGCTCCCAGTTAGCCTCTTGCTGGGAATCTCACTCAAGATTATGACTTGTGTCCGTGTTATGAAAATAGCCCGTGTGTAGCAGCTGCTGTCGGATCCTGCTCCTTCCAGCACTCCCTCAACAGGTGTGATGAGCTGTTTTCCTGCCTCCACGGGTGGATCAGCTGTTCCAACAGAAGTTGCTCTTGTAATCCATCCCCCCTCGCTGTGCTGCTGGGCTCACGGAGCTGCTGCAGCACCCGAGGCAGGTTTTGTGAAGGAAGCTGCATCTTTTAGCTCAGGTGCTGGAGACTTGCAGTGCAATCCATTGCTGCTCCACCCAGAGCTGCAGTTTGGCCTCTGGATTTCATCCCTGAGCCCATGCTCTCTGCTCAGAAGCTGCTGAGGGAGTTGCCGTGACACAGCTATGTGAGATGCCTGGTGCAAAGTGTGACTCCTTCCCCTGGTGCAGGAGTAGAAGACTTCACATTCCTTCACAGCCCTTGATTTTTCCATCCTCATCCATCAAGACTGGATTATTTTTTTTCCCAAAGTTTATACTCCAGGAAAAATGCAAGAAAATCCCATGGCCTCTTACACCAGAGGCCAAACCAGGTTATCCCTTTGGCATAAGGATCTATGTTTCCATGAGAAGTTGCCATCAAAGAGCTGTGAAGGACAGCATGGCCTAACCTTTTCCAGGACCAGATCTCTGAGAATCAATAACCCAGTGTTTACACAGCACACCCTGGGATTCAGGCATAGCTGTAGGACAGGTGGATTAAGAATCAGCCCTGCTGTCTCTTTTTCATGCTTATTCTGAGGATGACACAGGAGACTTCAATGTGCAGGTCCAGCTGACTGGTGTGAATTAATTTAAAATTCAAAAACTAAATTGGGAAAAAAAAAAGCCTCTAAGAGTTCCATGGAAAATCAATTACCCAGCACATGAAGGTGACGATGAGAACACTGCTCCACAGAAAGAGCAAAATTCCCTGCAATTTTAATCTCTTCTTCCTGCAATTTCTCTCCCATCCCTTGTGATGCTTTAAGAGATGGATGGCTTTCTTTCTCTAGTTTAGATATGCTTATTGGGGCTGGAGGGTGGAGAGACCAAGAGAGAAAAGACTGTTCCAAAAAATGTAATTAAGGTGATATTATAATGTGAATTACATATTATATTTTGTTTAGAGCTATTATTGGCTGGAATGGCTCTGAAATTGAATTGTGCTGCAGATTCCTCGCTGATTTTACCCACACTCACTCATGGGCAGGGATTGCATTAGACCTGGGGAAGAGGAAAGTGTGGATGGAGGAGGGGATCCAGCTGGGAAGGAGGGCTCTGTGAGTAATTTCTTCCTGTGCAGAAGCTTTCATCAGACAGACGAATCCCATTAAAAATTACTCCTCACCCCAGTGAGCCAAACTGAGTCTGTGTTCACCACGAGCTGGTGCCTGGCTGTAGGGACAGCCAGGACATCCCACTGTCCCTAACCAGATCTTCTCTGCCAAAATGGTCACTTGTGGTGGAGGGGTTCAAGGAGTGGTTGCTCACCACAGTCTGTCTGAGGAAGGCAGAGGTGCTGTACAGACAATAAAAGCTCTGACTTCCCCCTGCCTTCAGTCAAGGCTTCTCTGAGATGGGTTTAATCAAGCAAACAGCTCATCAGTCTCATCTCTCTTCACTCCCACGCCTCCATGTCCTTCTGGAGCCACAGTGATGGGCCAAAGGTAACAGCATCCCCACCCCAGGGTGTAGTGAGAAGGGATGTGTGAGAGATTCCCTGTGTGGGCAGCAGGACAGAAGATCCCAGGTTTCCTGTGGTGCTGTGATTGTGGTCTCTGCAGGGTCTAATAAAGCTCCTATCTCTTTTCTCCACTTGGCCAGCTATTTTTTATGCAACCTGTAGGAATGTGATAGCTTTGCACTAGCTGCTCTTAAATTGGTTGAAACTGGCATTCAGGTTCAGAAATTATGAGGAAGGAAGGGATGAGAAAAAGAGAGAGCGAGAGAAACACCCTGCCAGCACAGCCACAGTAATTCAGAAAATGAAAAAATTATGAGATGCCGCTGTGCAAGAGAGATGCACAGCTGAGGGGTGGGCAAAGGCAGGTAAGAGGACATAGAGCTGTTGTGTGTTAACATTTGTGTCCTTGTTCTGTAATTTTTTGTTGCAGCATTCAGATTTTTGTGTCTTTTTTCCCCTTTTGCACGGCAGCATTTCCCCCTCCCAAGCTGCCCTCTCAGTTGCTCTGCTTTGGTCTCTCTTTTTCCAGAGATGAGGATGCTGCTCACGGGGGCAGAAGTTTGCTGAGGGATCTGATGTGGTGTGGATTTGGCAGCTGACAGATGTGTCCTGGGAGGGCTGTGCCAGGGAGAGGCTTTGGACGAGCTGCTGTCTGCAAAGGGGGAGAGGGAAACTATTTCTTACCTGCTCCTTCCTTAAACCATCTCCCATCTGAATAAAGTGGGGGAATTAGAAGGGGATTATCTGCCAGCAGGAGAGGTGTGATTCATTTCTGCCACTGTCCGTGTGTCAGGTTTGATTTTAATTTCAGATAATGTCAAAGCCATATTAAAGCCCTATCCTCTAGGTAGGAAAAGAGACCCATCCTTCCTCCTCATCTCATGGAGCTGCCAGGACAGGGACAGCCATCCCTTCCTCCTCTCCCTTCAAACACACTTGGGTTGTGTCACACCATGAAGGCTCCTGCATGGGAGGTTGGGATCACAGATCCTCACAGATCCTGTCCCTGAACACCAGAGCCCCCTTACCCTCCATAAATATTGCTTGTGTGGTGTTAGGATGCTTTATCTAGGGACTAGGAAAGGGTCCTGGGAGGCACAGATGTGCTGTCAGCCATGGACACTTGGAAAATGAGGTTCCAGTGTGAGAAAAGCAATGAGAGGTGAGGAATGACTGGGTCAGCCACTAAAGAACAAGGTGAAAACAGCATTTGTAGAGCTCCCTGTTGTGCCTGGCTGTTCCCCAGTGCCCTTCCAGGGGTGCCTGCAGAGTAAGAAAGAATTACTGGTTTGGGAGGTTTATTCGTGGCTCTGCCAGAGACATGCAAAAATTAGGAACACTTAGAATGGTGTCATCAGATGGAAAAGACCCCTAAATTAGACACCTCTCTCTACTTGACTGTGAGAAGCTGTGTGCATGGAGGATGTTTTACCTTCCTGGGAAGTCATTCTTTGGTGGTTTAATGTTATTCCTCCCTCAGCCTCTCCCTTGTGCACGCTGGGTCAAACTCAGCTCTGCTGAGCTCCAGGAGCCTGCTCCAACTCCTGCTCCTGCTGCCTGTGGCTCTCCAGGTTTGCAGGTTTGGGACCTGAAAAAATGGAGCTTTTTGGCTGGGGTAAGGATGTTTTTAACTGCCTTGAGATCTCTGTGTGGAAGTGCCTGCTTATATCATCTTCCCTGAGTGAACGCAGACACGTAATTCCTGCTTCTGCTCATACAACATTTAAAGCCAAGTGCTTCTGACAAACAAGAGGGAAGATGGACTTTATTAAAAATAAAAATAAAATCTCTTGAGATTTGATCAGGCACTGATAACTCCTTCTGGGCTTTGCTGGTGTTTTGTTCTATTTCTCAGCTATCACAGGCAGCAGCAGTGAAGAAATGCTGCTCTGATATTGATATAACAATCCTGCCATGGAGCTGTGTGTGTGCAGGTGGAGGGGTGATTTTGATGTTTATCATGACAATTAATGTTCTACTGCACTCTTTTCATTACCACTGTATTGAATCCGCGACAGAGTCAATCCAAGCAACTGTCTGGGTCTTCCCATTGAAATAAAATACTAAAAATATTATTATTTTGAAATATGATTTAAAAATATTGACTATAAAGGAATAGTCCTAATGCTCAATGTGCTTCTTCATCCTTTATTATCTCTCTCCATCCTTCCCCAGCTGAAATTCAGCAGCTGTTTCCAGCTGTGCCATGGGTACCAGCACAGCCCCACCCTGGAGCAGGAAGGACACTGCCCTGGGGGAAGTTGATCATAACCTCATCACCACAGTTTTTAAAAATTCAGATTGAAAAAAAAAATGCAAATAATTTGTATTTTGATGCATTCTACCACATCTGCAGTGAGCTGTGATCCCCAAAGCATGTCCTTGGGAAAGGGCCGCTTTGCTTTCCCAATTTGCACCGTGGCTTCCATGTCACATTTTGGCAACTTGGGCAACATCCATGGAACAACCCCCATGTCCCACAGAGCATGGAGGGTCATAAAGCAAAGAGAGTGATGGGAATCAGGTCAAATTTCGTTCATCTGGCCCAATTAGTATGAGATTTGCATACCTCACTGGAAGTTCCCAAAGAAACATGGAAGCCAGCTCAACTTTTTTCTTACATTCACCATGTTTTGCCACAAACACCAGCAAAACCCTGTCCTTCTATCCAACTCTGCATTTCCTGGCTGATGCATGTCCGAGAGCAGTGGGAGAAGGGAACATGGAGGTCCAGCCTGCACCATGGATGGAGGATGTGGCTTGGTGGATTGTTCCTGCAGAAGATAAATTCTAAGCCTCAGAGCTTTGCATAAATCCAAGATTTTGGGGATTACCAGGTGCTAGAGAGACTTAAAGCCCAGGTTTGGAAACAGCTGGTGGTGGCTGTTTGGATGCTTCTCTGTGCAGGTGAGAAGCTGGGTGTGCTTCAGGCTGGTACTTCCTACGTTTCCAGGGATGAGGTGTCCAAGCTCCTCCTAAATCTTTACAGGGTCTTTGGCATCATGCTGAGCCTGAAGGCAGTAAATGAATGGACACCACCACACACCCAGTGCCACTGGACTCCATTTTGGGGCACTTCCCTCCAAACTGGGGCCTGTGAGATGGCACTGCTGGGTGAAATGCTTGGCAATGGCTCAGTCACTGCTGGGCAAATGTCTGGTCAATGGGAAGTGGGAAGAGCCTGATGTTAACTGAGTTAGTCCAGGGATGACTAAAAACCTGTCACAAGCCAACACATCTGATTTGTGTTTGGAAAAATCCCTGGTGTGCCATAAACCTGGCAGCTCTCAGGGAGACAAAATGAAACTAAATAATCCCCCTGGCCTGATTTAAACCCAGGCTTGTTCCTCAAACAAAACCCTTCTGTCTCATAGGCACGGGGGATGGGGGAAACTGAGGCACGGCCAATCCCCAGCCTCCACCTTGCCCTCCACTGTCATTATCTTGCACGGCTGCGAGAGCAGAGATACACAGAGGAGCGCTGGGAAATGTTCCTATTGATCGGAAATGAATAATTATCACCCGCTCCCCGTTCCAGGGCCTCACGGTGAGCGGAAGAGCGGAAGCACTAAGCGGGATTAATAACTACTTTTCATTACTTTTAATGCAAACTATTGATTTTAAAGTGTTGTAGGGTATGACAGTTTATTACAATAAGACAATAAAACAGACTATATGAAATAATTGAGAATAATCTCTTCCCTTTTCCTGCTCGACACAAGGACATTATGTTCTGTGCATGCGGAGACATTTATGGCAAACTCTATCCAGCAATGGCAGCTTAAGCACTCTATAAAACAGCACTTTGGAGCTGGAGTATTATAAATAATAGGCAATAAAACTGGTAAATGGGGCTTTAATTTGATTCCATTATGTCACCGAGTGACAGGGAGGAGGGGGCAGAGCAGGGAGGGGATGCGACGCCGAGCTCTGTTTGGGAGCCCTGGTGGTGGAACAGACCACAGCAGTGCCACAGGGCCAGGTCGTGCCAAACCCCAGCCCAGGCATGGGCTGGATCCTGCCAGGTGACACCCAGGTAGTCCCTGCAGGGTTGGAGTGGCAGCAGGGACACTGCTGTCACAGGGCTGAGGGCTCCCGGGACATGGGCGGGTCCCCACTGAGCCAGGTACCAAATGTTTGGGATGCTATCCCAGAACCTCCACACTGCTGCCAGGTCTCTGACTGCAGGTGCTCCCTTTTTCTATCCTTCCTGCCCCAAACCAGCCAGCACTGCCCTTCCTGACCCCAGCCCTGGGGAGCACAGCGACCCTGGGGAGCTGCCTGCACACCTTTCACTGTCCTCAGCAGAAACTCTCCATGCAGAGCTGCTGCCCGCCAAGGACTCGGCGACACCTGATTATCAGGCTCAAATCAAGTACACCCCAAAGAGTGCTCAGTCGAAATGATGGCCAGGAAGAGATGGATTTTATTCCTCAGAACGCTGGAAAATCAGTGCAGCGACTCCTCGCTGGGCGCTCCATGCGAGGCGAATCTCTGCAAAGCCCCAGGAGGGACCGCTCTGCACCATCACTGCTGCCCAGCAGGAATGCCCCTGGCACAGAGGGTGGTGTTTGGGGTGGGCTGGGGGTGCAGGGGACCATGACAGACCACACAGCCTCTGGCTCGGGGCTCCTGGCTCCCGCTGGAGTGCTCAGACAAAGCCATTACCCACTGATGGCTTTGCAGGGTCAGTGATATGTGAAACGAGCTGGGAGTCTCAGCCCAGTGCTTTCCACTGGAAAGCTGTTCCAGCTAATTGGGCCTCTCCTCGTCAAGGCTGTGGAGTGAATGTACCACAGGGATCAAGGGCCAAATGTGGAGAAGGGGCTGAGGAAGCCCTGGAGATGTTTCAGTGCCCTGTGCATGGTTCCCTCCAGCCCATCAGGTCACGTATGCAGCTCTCGTGCTGCCCATAAAGCATGGGGCTCATCCTCACCCCTCACACTCTGCCTAAAAACACCTCAGAAAAGGGACTCGAAGGCTTTGGTACAGAAAAGCACCTGAGCAGGGGCTGATCTTGATTCACAGTTGGGTCTCGTCCAGTACCTCTGGTCCTGGTTGTATAGGCCCAGAAGGAACAAAAGGTGAGAGAGGAGGCAGTTCCTCCCATCCCTGTGCCTGGAGTGTGAAATGAGGCTGGTCAGGACCCACGTGGACCTACCATGGGATCGTGCTAAATTGCTGTGCACTGGCCCAGTTAATGTGAAATTGGGAAGGACTGGAGAGGAGTGAACAGCCAGGACCTGGAGACCACCAGTGGGATGGTCACATCTGACCTGAGCTCACTCGTGCAGAGGTGGCTCTGGGGTGCTGCCAGCTGCATTTTGCAGCCCTGAAGAGCCTCCACTGGGACAAGGAGTGCTCCCTGGAGATGCTGCACCAGCTCCTCTCCTTCCTGTCCCACTCTCCACCAGCCAGGATGTCCCCAGACACACCTGCAGTGGCCCCAGCTCCCCGAACACATCATTATTGCTGTGAGGATTTTTGCAAAGTGAGGAAGAAGCGAGGCAGTGACACTTCACTTTGTTTTCAGTTCCAAAAACCCAGCTCTTCCCAGACTGCTCTGCAGAGAATCTTGGTGTCCCTTGGGCTTTTCCAGCCTCTTCCCTAAGCACATAATCAGGGCTGTTTTAAGAGGGGGGATTACACACACAGCAAAGCAGAGAAGCCCCATCGAAGCTATTTGGAGCTGCTCTCTCCCCAAAATAAGCAGCACAAGGGGAAGCACTGAACTGACTTTGCTGCATGTGCTGTGAAGTCAAGAAGGAGCTTTGGGCTCTGGATTTTAATGGGCTTTTCTTTTTGTTCCTGAATTCCAACTGCATCAGGATGCCCCATCCCATGGCACTGGATGCTGATGATAATGTAGAAATATGGAAAATATTACAGAATAATGGAATATCGCACCAGGTAATTAATCCGATTTTTGTGGGCACCAGAATCATTAAGGTTGGAAAAGGCCTTTAAGATCCTCAAATTCAACTGTAGATAAGTCCACCCAGGATGGGCAGCTTGGCATGGAGGAGACAGACTGCAAAGAGGACAAGGACCAAAAATACCGGGAGAGAAGGAGCTGCTGGTTGGGATCTGTCATTGGTAAGGCCTTGCAGGGAGTGAAGGAAGGTTGGATATGGGAAAGAGTCCTGCCAAAAAAGGGGAGAGACACATCCAGCCCCAGCTACAGGAGGGCACAGTTCATTTCTGATGCAGGTTCAGGGAAATGACATGCAGGATTAATTGGGGTCTGCAGGAAAAGGGAAAAGACAGGGCCAGCCAGGAGAAGGGGTGGAGGGGAGCTACCTGGCTTGGGGGAGAGGTGGAAGGGGGGTGTAGTGGGGCAGTAGATGGTCTGTGTGACTGTTGCCTCCACAGCCCCCTGGGAGCCCTTCTGGGTGGCTGCAGGAGACTGTGGTGAGGATGAGCAGCTGTTGCTGTGGGGCTGGCAGCATTGCCATGGCAACCAGCAGCATCCCAGAGGGAGGAGGAAGAGGAGGAAGGGGAGGAAGAGAAGGCCAGCATGTCCCACCATGGGGTTTGAGCCGGGAAAGTTTTGCACCAGGAGAAAAAGAGCAGCATAAACCTGTGGGTACTGTGGGGTGTGTGGTGCCCACTGTCCCCTGACCATGGGGGAGGCCTGGTCCAGCTCCCCTCTCTGACCAATACCCCCAGTTTAGTTTCCACTAGACCTGAACATCTTAATATAACTCCAAGCCATGCACCTTCCTGCTCCATAGGGGCACCCATTTGGAGACATTTGTGCACTGGGACAGCTGGTGAGGAAGAAACACCCTACTTTGGGTTATTTCATTTTATTTTCATGCTTCAGGTACTCAAGAAAGGGTTACAGTGGGGATACAGATTTCTTCACACCCTTTTGTCTGGGTAGTAAATCTGCCAGCTAAAGTGTTTCAGGAAATAAAGGGTGATATGCTCTGAATGCACAAACTCCTGCACACACGCACACACAGATGCAACTACTCATTTCAGTGCTTGGGGAAATTGGTTTCATCTCTTAATGGAATATCTGTATCTAGGCCCAAAATTGGCTTTCCACACCTTTTTGTTAGTGCAGCCTTGTCATACACCTGGAGGAGTTAAGCAGTCGCCTGTAATTACATGGCTAATGAGGGGAATTGATTAATGAGATGGGGTCAGATACCTGCTGTGTGGGGCAGGAGGGGCTGAGCATCACCCCAGCATAGGGCAAAGCCCCGGGGAGGGATCTGCGTGGACAGGAAGAGTTATGCAAAATGGAAGGTGAGCCGAGGAGACAGGACTTTGCCAGGAGGCTCAGCCAGACTCCCTATCTGAGAAATCAAGCTGTGAAAGCAGTGAGAAGCAGGTGTGAATGGTTTTCTGCCTGCCTCAGGATGGGGCTGGGATGGAAAGCTGGGGTGATGCGGAGGAAGAGATATTTCTGCATTTAATGTCTCTCCCTGCGTGCTGGCTCCAGGCCACCCAGGCTGAACACTCACAGTTTGTGCTGAAGTGCTGGAGCACTGAAAGGGCCTGAGGCTGTGCGGGCTGGTCCCTGGCATCTTGCATTTCAAATGCCTTCAAAATGATGGATTCGATGCTTCCCCTTTTATTTAGTACATTTAAAGCAGTTTTGCCAGGGGCATAGCTCAAGAGAACAGGCAACATGTTTTCCCGAGGATGCCAGGAGCTGGACTGTGGGAGCTGCACGCATGGCACAGGCAGGACCCCGCCAGCACCCAGCTGTGCCAAGGTTTGGGAGCACAGAGGGGCTGGGGAAGGCTGAGGGGGGGTGGGAGGAAGGGTCTGCCCGCCTGTGGGCTGCCTGAGGAGCAGGAGGAAGCAGGGAGGGGGAGTCACTTGCTCTGCTCCCCTCCTGCCAGCCGGGCAGGTCCATCAACACGAGGCAGCTGTAAATGTTCTCTCAGCAGCAGGGACCTGGGAGCTGAGAGTGCAGCTCAGCTGAGTGTGTTATTGGATTATCAGCTGATTAGAGCTGTTAAGAGCCCACTCTTGAATAATCAACATGGTGCTTTTTGGCTGCTGGGTACCAGTGGGAGGGGAAGGGAGCAGTGCAGAGCCTGGCTGACGTTGATTCATGAGCGAGTCCTGGCGTTGCCATCAGCAGGCCCTGCTCTGTGGGGAGCTGTGATGCCCCACCTTCCCCAGATCCCAGCTGTATAAGCTCCATGTCACTGCAGGGGTTCCTCCTCTTCCCCTGGCACAGATTTCAAGCCATAGAATGTTGACCACTTGGGGAGATGCCCAGGCAGCCTGCTGGGCTTGATCCACCTCGAGCAAGTACCCAGTGTGTTGGAAAGCAGGGCTGTGTGCTTGTGGTCCTGGAGAAAGGGAGGTTCAGGTCTTGTATGTGGTGCTGGAAGAGCTGAGTCCCTGCACTGGGCAATCTAATGGGTGGGGATAGGGTGGGGTCCCATTGCAAAAGGGGCTCACTAGCCAGGGTAAGGGGCAGGGAGACGTTTTCAGTGATACAAGAGCACTCAAAAGCTTAGAAGGCGCTTGCAGAGATGCACTGTAGTGGATTCCTGTTGAGACAGGGCAAGACAGAGGCCAAGGGATGGAGCTGAGTTAGCAAAGATGAGGCTGGGAGCATTTTAAACAAAGACAGCAGCACAATGTTCCCGCTCCTCTGCCTCTCCTTTGTACTGACAGCAGCACATTTGGGTGATAGACAGAGCAACAGTACTGTTCGTGCTGCCCCTTCTTTCTTTTCCCCTTCTTTCTACTTTTCAAGGTTTGTTTGCCCTGCTGCTGAGTCACAGATTCCCCTGCAGAAGCTTCCTACAGCCCCCTTGAAGCAGGAGTCATCTTGCTCTGCTTTGATGTGTGTTTTTGCTCTGTGGAGCCGAGTCCTTCTGGTGGGCTTTGGCCTGGAGACCACGATTCCACAGTAAGTTCATAGGCCATGTTTTTCTCTTCAGTCACAGTGTTCCTGTCCCCAGTAAAATCAATGGTGTGACACCTGTGTGAGGGGAGAATTTGATATTACAAGGAATAATAAATCACAGCCATATCAACGGTACCCTGGTGTTCAGGGGTCCCAAGTGACAAAGACAGAGAATATCCCTCTCTCCAAAGCCTCCTCTGTTCCCTCTGTCTCTAAGCTCTAGGAGATGTTTCCCA
The DNA here is from genome assembly GCA_013398175.1 of Climacteris rufus. Taxonomy (NCBI): domain Eukaryota; kingdom Metazoa; phylum Chordata; class Aves; order Passeriformes; family Climacteridae; genus Climacteris; species Climacteris rufus. Next base: position 1,104,675 of record VZRZ01007427.1, on the reverse strand, counting down.
TGGGATATATTTCTTGAGTTTACAGAGCAGTGAAACCAAACGTGGTCCAGGCTGGAAGGAAGTGGTCTCAAGCTCATGCACAAAAGAATGAGAAGAAGAAAGATTTTAACAACAGTGTGGGATAAGGGAGAAGGAAGAGCAGCCATGCGTTAGATAACATGATTTAAACATGTACAGTGCAATTCAGGGAAGAGAGAGTGTCCTAATTAGAACTTGTAACCTGTCAAAGAAGGCTCAGGCTGAAGACTTGTGCCTCCAGGTTTCTCAGAATCACAGAACGGTTTGGATTGGAAGGGCCCCTAGAGATCATTCCAACCTCCCAGCCATGGGCAGGGACACCTTCCACTGTCCCAGGCTGCTCCAAGCCCCATCCAAACTGGTCTTGGACACTTCCAGGGATTGGGCAGCCACAGCTTCTCTGGGCACCCTGTGCCAGGGCCTCCCCACCCTCACAGGAAAGTATTTCTTCAGGATATCTGACCTAAATTTCCCCTCTTTTAGTCTGAAGCCATTCTCTCTCGTCCTGTCACTACAATTCATGATGAAGAGTCTCTCTCCAGTTTTCCTGTACTCCTTCAGATCCTGGAAAGTGCTGTGAGGCCTCCACACAACCTTCTCTTCTCCAGGCTGAACAGCCACAACTTTCTCAGCCTGTCTCCATAGAGAAGGTGCTCCAGTGCCCTTATCAACTTTGTGGCCTCCTCTGGACTTGTTCCAACAGTTCCATGTCCTTCCTTTTCACATAAATGAGGATGGTCCCTCAAGGTTGGTGCAAAGGGGCTTTGAGGAAGAACTTCTTTCCATGAAGGGTGGCAGAGCACTGGGACTGCCCAGGGACAGTGTGGACTCTCCCTCTTTGGAGACATTCCAAACTCACCTGAACTCGCTGCTCTGTCACCTGCTCTGGGTGACCCTGCCTTGGCAGGAGCGGTGGACTGGATGATCTCCAGAAGTGCTTTCTAAACCTAACTAGGCTGTGATTCTACACAGAAGGACAACTAAAAGTCTCCATCATTTGAGCCTCATCCAGTCTCCAGCATCTTCATTCTCCAAGGTCCTTTTGCAGACCCTCACCCACGCCCAGTCACAGCAGAGCCTCCTCCCCACGTCTGCCCTGCACAGAGCCCAGGGAGGCAAAGTAGGACCTGGCTGTGCTGCTCAGAAGGATGGACCCTTTCCATTATGTGATAATTAAATTGCCTGTAATTATGTTCTTGACAGTGAAATGCAGGCAGTAAATGATCCTAACATTCCACGCTCCCTCCCTCTTCCCAGGGCCCCCCCAGCCGCCCCTCCCCTCTAAATGCTGAATTATTTTACAGTTGATAGTTCCTTAGATTTGCCGACCTTTAAAAGCTGAACACTACATGCCTGTTGAATTTTAATCAATTTATTTTTTTCAACTGGAAATGTCAGACTTCTGCACGGAATTACTTGGTGCCGGCTGATGTGACAAAGACTCAAAGTTCAGCATCTGAAGCCGCGGAGGAGCAGCGCCTTGCGTGCATTAGCACAGATAATTTGCAGGATGTGAAAATGAGAGCAGGAGTGAGAGAGCATATATTTTTCATTAGCTTTGGTTTAGAGGGCTTGGGAACCTGCATTTATTTCATCTGGCGAACTCTGGCCTCATTAAATCCGGGCGGGGCTGGTAATGACTGGAAGTAAGGAGCTCTGGAGGCCACGAAAGGGCAGGAGGTAAAGTGACTTCACCAGTGGAGTGTGGAGAGGACCTTGGTGGGAGAGCAGCAGGCTCTGCTGTGCCCACTCAGGAGTTGCCCAAACTATTTTCCAGCCTCCACTGGCCCAGTCCATCAGAGGAATTCCACCATGTGCTTTGCTCTGGCCCTGAAGAGCCAGGGCTGTGACCTGGAGAGCCCAGCCAAGGTTTTACCTGCTGGGCCAGCCTTTCCCTGCCGAAGGAGATCAACCTTCTTACTAGCAGTGAGCCTGGCTGGCACTGCCTGGAAGGACTGCACATTCCCCAAGTGGAGCAGAGCCCACCTGCAAAAGAGGGAAGAAGCTGAATTGTAAACACAGTCCTGCAGGCTGAGTGCTGCTGCTGGGGAGCCCATGAAAGTGAGGAGCCTTCTTGTCTGTACTGGGGTTTTCTGGTTTTCATTGCAACTTTGGCATCACATTTGTGAGCTGCAGCAATGCTGGGGGTTCTCTGCCTCCTTTCTGAGCAGAATTTCTCTCCCATCCGTGGCTAGGACACTCCACATCAGTCCTGTCCTGCATCACCTGCTTCCCCACTATCAGTCATTCAGGCATGAGTTATCACCTTCTGGTTTCCTTCTGTCAGCAGTCTCTGGTGTTTCCCTTCAGTGCTATAGTCTGCTCCAATCCTGGGCCATGACAGCCCCAGAAACATGTTTCTGTCCTATTAAAATTTAATTCCTTCTTTGGAATAGAGACTTCTCATCACACACAACCGGACGGATAAATGTTTGCTAAGGTGACAAGGATTGAGTATATTTAATCTTCCTTCCTTCTCTTTAAAAAACTGTGCCCGTCGTTGCCTCTTGGCACAGGTACATTAAAATCAATAATGAACCTTACAAACGGATCTGTGATAAAATATGGGCTATCCTTCTCCACTGAACTGTAACAAGCAGCTTTTTCAAAACCATGCACGTACTCGTGTGCAGCAGAAATGAGGTGGTGACTGTGTGTTGGTTCAAGGAAATTTCCAGGAGACTCTGCAGATTGAGGTGCTTTGAAGCCAAGTGTCCATCCAGTGGCACAAACCACCTGTAGCTGGAAATGTACTTGGAAACTGCCTGACACTCTTTATTTGTCTTGCTCTGAGGCCCTCTCTGAAGTTTTGCAGCCTGCTCTGTGAGGTAGGGGCCAAGGACACAGCACCACGGACCCTTTATTAGCCTTCATCTGCCTGAAATGGATTTTCATTGGAAAATGCTCGTGGGTGGACACCAATTCTGTTTCGTGGGAGATGAACCAGCTTAGATGAGTTCATAGCTGGGGCAAGACAAGTCTAATGGGCAGAGATGCAGAACTGAGTCAAGGTGGGACACAGGACTGTTTTCCAAAGAGTGGCTGAGCTGTGATTGACACCAGCCTTGCTCTGAACCAGGTGGAGGCAGACCTGAACATGCATTTATCTTGTCTTAGATGACTCTGCTGATCACAAATACATTGACTCATCTGAGGGAACCTGTTCTTTGTGCTTACTCTCTCAGTTCAGCCCATAAAATTTTGAGATCTCGTTTTTGCCATGAAGAAGACAAAATATTATTTGAATTTCGAGTTTTGCGAGAAAGCGAACCATTCCTGCTGTGTAGCTTTTTTAAATTTAGCTTAGAGGTCCTGCTTCTCAAATCCTCCTGTATGAACAGCCCTCAGAGAAGACAGAGCCTATGGAAAGCATCCCAGCCCAGGCTTACTAACTATTCATCAGCCTTCCCTTTAAAGGAGGCAAATGTTATTATTCCCTTTGCCAAGAGGGAGTGTGAACACATCTGCTCCTCCACCCACCCTCTTGGCACCCCCTCCCAGTGCAAACTCCCACGGCTCACCCTCTGTCACAGCTCCACAGCCCACCACAAACGGCTGTGTTTGATCGAGGTCTTGCTCTTCATCTGCAGCCCTCTCGGTCGCTGGGATGGGCCCCTTCCCTGGCCTTTGTTTCAGGTTAAGCAAATGTCAGCTCGTTTGGCGGTTCCTTGCCCTGCCCTGGCTGTGCTGCAGGCATTCATGGTCCTCTCTGAGCTGCAGGACTCTGACATTTACATCCCAGCCAGGCAGGAGATAATTGTGGTTCCATCGGGTTTTGCTAATCACTAGTTATGTCCAGCTTCAGAAATGAGCTCAGGTGGCCAAAGCTTATTTTCCTCACTCCCTCTCTTTCACATTCATAGATCCCCATCTACCCCTTGCTGGTCCTCCACCCTCCCACCCCAGCACTTGTCTGCCTGTGGTGGTAAAGTGTCATTTGGTGAAGTACAACTTTAAATAAAACCCACAAATTTTGGAGAGGAGATTAGAATAGTCTGAATTTCCTTCTCCTCCATGCCTGATCAACCCTCCCAAGTCTCCCACCCATTCTGAACCCGATGGGGAAGATGCTAAAACCCACTGGCAGAGTGAGTGATGAGGAAAGTCTGAGCTTGGGATCAGTCCTGCTCATCTGGGAGATCCTGGGACACTCTGGCTGTCAGGGCTGAGCTAAACTCAGCAAAGAAATCAAGTCCTGCCCATTGCATTTTTCTAGTCCAAACAAAACATCAAACCATAAAAAGGACCTGGCATTTCTCCTTGCTGGAGAATCTCATGTAAATTGGGCTGTTTGACAAGGGGATGGATTAGAGGCATCTGAAGTCATGTTCACCCCCAGTTTTCTGTGCAAGGCTGACATTTAAGGATCAGATCAAGACTGAAACAGTGGCGTCTGCAGGGCTCTACTAATCACAAACTTCATTCAGATTGGAAAATGAGTTTTGACCAGGGCTATTGATTTCCCTCTTCGCTTTGCTTTGCCAGGGTGTGCGCATATGTGTGTGTTTGCAATTTTAACCTGAAAGACTGGAAGGCACCTCTCCTTCCTCTTCCTGACTTCTGTGCACCTCCCCTCTGAAGCCCCTGTAAGGGACTTCATTAAAAAAAAGCAAACTGCAGCAGTCAGGAAGTGCAAGGGGAGGAGAAATCAGAAGAACTGATGAGGACAGCAAGTGTTTGAAAGCTGAAGAAGAGGAGGAGCTGTGGCAGATGTTGCCAGCTGTTGCTCGGTGCGTGGGTGTCACATCAGCCCACCCCTACAGGGAAGAACAAGCCCACAGATTAAGTCTTTGTGCTGTGGCCCTGGTGCTGCCCTGTTCTATTTCAGTGGACACCTCTCCCCAGGCCTCTCCCTGTCCTGTTCCCATGGTCCTCATCCACCAGTCCTGGCTGCTCCGTTCTGTGCTCTGGCCCTCGCTGCTGTGTCCAGTGGCTGCCAGCCAGCTGTGAACAACTGGGGAAAGACATCTTTATTCATGGGATTGAAGCCCTCCAAAATCATGAAATCAATCCAGTCTGTGTTTTGTGCATAAAAAGAAAAAAAATCTGCTTGTTTTATAGCCTCTCTCTTTTCCCTCTTTCAAATTTGCTTGTTTTCCTGGAATGACACGTTGTTCTATCACCAGGAAGGGAGTGCTGACGTATATTTTTCCTTCTCTGTATTACACTCTTCCCCGTGTAAGTTGTCTTCTAGCAGCCTCCAGAAGGTTTTCTCTGAGCTGTCAGGATATTCTGAAGCTCCCTCATGAAGAAGCAACTTTTGCCTCACACCCCAGCCTTGCCTAACATGCAAAAAACCCACAGGAATAATTCTGATGCCTTCCTTCCTCTTCTTCTCCCATTTGACTAAAGAATATTAGTAAAATATTAAAATACTGCTATATTAGTAAAATATAGAATATTATATTAGGAAAATATAGAATATTAGTTTGAAAAGGAAGGGTTTGTATAGGCAGAAGTTAAAGGTCAGCTGTCCTTCTAACCTCCATATTTAAATTCACTATTCCATCTTTATTCTTTCAGTGTTCTTTCCTTCCTCAGGACCTCCACCTCATCCTGTATCTAACACTGGCACTTTTTGAGTATGGACTGGTGAAATGTAGCAGCGGAGTATGCATTCTCTAGGACAGTTGTTTCATTTTGTGCAGTGATCTTTTGTCTTTTGATCTGTGCTGGCTCCTCTGTGACCCCTTTGCTCCAACTTTTATTCCTGCTCCTGCTTCCAAAAGTCAGCAGAAGAAAATGAAAACCTCACAGCCCCTGCAGTTCCAAAGGTGTGACCCTCCTTCCACAAACTCCACAGCAGCCCTTCCACCACATGCAAATTCTTACAGCCTATCAATAAAAGGATCTCGAGGCCAAATGGAAATTGAGCAGCTGGTTAAATTGCTTGAGGGGAAAGGAACCCATTCAAAGAGAGTTATTATTATTATTTTAACATTCAAATGAATGACCCAATCGATTTCAGGCCTCTTTGTTCTGTGAGCCCTCGCCAGGAATCCCTGAGTGCTCCAGCTGCAGGACTGGCAGCTCTGCCTTGGAGAACGCAGAGCACAGCTGCCAGCGCTGCTTCTCACCTCACCATGTCCCTCCAGCCCCTCTGGGGCTGTCACTTCCCCAATCTCCTGTCCCTCCCAGGCCACAGCATTCCGAGGATTTTAGCAGAAGAATGTGTTTCCCTGAAAATCCCTCAGACACTGGATACAAGGGGAAATTTGGGTTCCCTCTCATCAGAGCAGTGTAAAAGGTGAGCCCTTGTCATACTCATACTGTTAAAAACCTTTTGTGGGAAGGGGCAGAAACAAGCAGGTCACCATAGGGGCTTCTCCTCAGCCCATGACAGCAGAGCAATCTGAGTGTTGCTGTGTCTAATATTGGCTTTGCATAATGTGATTAATTGATGGATTTTCAAAGTGTGTGACTAGGACTGCACTGGACTTCAGCGCATTTCCACTTTGAAGACTCTAACTAGAGACCCTCAGCTTAATTTGAGTAATCAATACCCTGAATGGAGCAAGGCTAATCCGGCCACACGTTTCTTTCAAAACCACACGAGCCATTCTACATCTTTATTCTCCTTCTCAGTTCCTTGACCGCTGACCTCGCCAGCAATCAGCCTCTCTGGCCCTGTCATTATCCCTGCTGTAACGATGAAATAATAGCTTGGTGCTCCGAGCCTGCCATGGGGATGGTTCCCAGTGCAGGTGGCCTGGTGTGCCCTCCAAGGCAGGGGAGGTGCCAGGGGAGGCACCACTGCCTGCAGGAGCATCCGCAGGGCCCGGCTCAAATGTCCTCCCTCCAGGGCCCTTCTGCACAGCCCTCGGGGACAGGGACAGAGCAGCCAGGGTTCCCAGTGCCCTGCGAGAGTGCAGGTCCCGTTGTCAGGAAAATCAACAGCGCCAGAGGTTTATGTCTAAAAAGGAGACAGGGGAGTCCCGTAACTTTATTGGAATAAAGGGAGAGGCCACGGGCATTTCCCATGGGGTCACTCACATCGCTGGAGGACGTAGCCCCCTTTTTATCCTCATTTCCCGGCCGCATTTCCCTCTCTCTTTCCCCATGGCTGCGGTTCTTGCAGACTTCCCGAGCCGCCTGACACATATTCCCCCCTTGAACTTGTAATTGTCCCCACAAAGTTCAGAAGCTCAGGCTTGTGCAGACCCATTTGTGTTTCAGGAGTGAAACAGTCCGGGTTCTGTGACAAACCTCGGGCTGGAAGTGGGCACAGACATTGAGACTCCTTTCAAAGACCTTAACACTCATCCCCTCACCCATCGAATTATTTGTAAAGACATCAGCACCCACTTTTCCCATCACCCTGCCTCCCTCAGTACCCCACAGAGAAGTCACTCTGAGTGTTCTTATTGAGTTTTTTTTTTTGGTAAAGTGCTGGATCCTCATCGGGAGACTCTCAGGATTCCTGCACTGCCCTTGGAAGGAAGAAGTACTTTTTGTCTCTGTGCATCTGTTTACCTGTGTTATCTTCTGTGTTTGTGTCTGCCTTATTAGTGCTGACTGCAAACTTCGTTAAGACTGAGGTTGTCTCCTGGAAATATTTGCATAACACTCAGCATGTAGATTCACCCTTCGCTGTGTGAGCGTCTGACTGCACAAGCTGCACCAACAGGGCACATCACACACTGCCCTCCCTTCTGGATAGGGGTTTTCTACAGAGTCCAGCACCTGGAATTCCTGGAATGACTTCATTTCCGTCTGGAGGGACCTTGTTTCTACCTGTTTCCAGGCTCCATAAAGCCAGCAACCCCTGCGAAATTCAAACTGACTTCCCAGCCCATCCACCTCTTGTTTGTTTGTTATTTTAATCTTCCTCCCGTCCGCAGTGTGAAGAGAAAGGGCTGATTGACAGCTTAACTGTTTCAAATCAATAGAAAAAGCACTTGGAGATTAAAGCAATTTAAACAAGGTGTTTATGTGGAGCTAAAACTGCACTTGAAGGAAACAAGCGAAGGAGCTGAAGGAAGTGGGTCAGGCACAGACACGGGGAACCTGCCCGAGCAGAGGTAAGATTACAGCAAAAGGCTGGGATGGCTTTTCATCACAAAGAGATCACTGCTTTCCATAAAGGAGGCCTAATCTCGAAATTGCTTTGGCTTTCGACTGATTGTTCCATCGATTTAGACAAGCGGGCCCTGCCCCTCCTTTTATCCGGATGCTCTAATCGCTGGCACATCTCTCTCCTTCGGGCTGGGCAGACATCCCTGCCAGGGACCCAGCTCCGAGGGGTCCCCTGGTGCCCCGGGGCTGCTGAGCAGAGGCAAAGCCCAGTAGTGCTGTGCCTGCCGCCTCTGGCTCCTCCAGTGCCTCGGGGGCACCTTTGAAACCATCGCAAAGCTCCCATTACCATTTTTAATCAATGCAAAGGCCCTGTCCCCTTGCTAAATTGCTTGATCTCCTCCCCTTCCCAGGCTTTTAGGTAATTGCTGGAGATGAGCACTACGGGTATCAAGGATAGCTGAGCCAGGGCTATTGATCAATCCAAATGTGCTGTTGGCATGGGTTAGAGGAGCTTTACTAACTCACCCCAGGGGCAGATCGGGTTTTTTTTACACAAATCAAGCAAGTTTCATGTCCTTACTGCTTTGCATAGCCCTGATGAGGTGGTAATTGAACCCTTCCTTCCCTGACATCCACCGTATGATGGCAATAATTTGGGAAATGCCAACCTTTCCCCAGTGACCACAGAAAAAGCCCAGATAATTGGTTTATATCCTGTGCTTGATTTGAGGGGAGGGATCCCACTGGGAGTCCCATGACAGAGCAGCACCATGCAAAGGAGATGGGTCAGTTCTCCCTACACCCACTGAGGATCTGACCCTGTGTGGAAGCAAGCCTGGTCCAGAGACTTTGGAATGGAAAAAGAACAGGTGCTGGGGAAAACTCGGTGTAAAGGACAGGAAAATCTGTAAATACCATGTTAAAATCTTTGCTAAATCTGCAGGTGTAGGTCAGCAAAACCCCCTGGCCTCCAACCCGGACACAAAGGTTGACAGCTTTTGGGGCCACCACAGAAGACAGGAAGTCCTCAGGGCAGTTTTAACCAGGCTGCCATGGAGCAATTCTCTATTTCTGTCAGGCTCAGGGGGGTAATGTCAGGTCCCAGCTCCCAGTCAAGGACTTGAGAGCAGACTGGATGGTAAATTAGTGTTTACTTTCTGTGTCACCAGAAACATGCAGGAGGATTCTGCCTCTCTGGCTTCACAAGAGCATCAGGCAGAAACACCTGCTCCTTTGGTGGGATAACTGAGCATGTTTTGAAGGCCACCACAGCACTGCTGTACCCTTCTTCCAAGTGTTTATTATTTTCTTGGTGACAAGTGTCCAGCTGACAGCGAAACTCAGCTGGTGCCACAAGAGCTGTCACAGCTCTGTGCTGCTGCTGTGCCTGGCAAGGCAGGTCCACCTTCCTGGGCCATGTGGTGCTTGCACTGGGGCTGTGTCACTTGGCTCCTGAGCTCTGTGTCAGCCCTTTCAGCTGCCCTTCCTATGCTCTGGCAGTGCTGGCTCTGAGGCACAGCCAGCAAAGCTCCTGGCTCTTCCAGGAGTGTGGGTGAGCCCATTTATCTTGGTATGGGACCTGACCAAGGCCAGGTTTGAGCAACATGGTCTAGTGGAAGGTGTCCCTGCTCGTGGCAGGGGGTGGAACGAGATGATTTTTAAGGTCCCTTCCAATCCAACCCAGTCTGTGATTCTGTGACTCAGGTAACTGGACAGGTTTGCAAGAGTTCAGATTCCTCCTGCCACACACACAAAGAGCTTTACTGCTTTGTGAGCGCAGTCACTGATCTCTGAGTCAGGGATCACCGTAATTACTTGCCCACAGCATCACTTGGAATATGTTTTGCTGGAAATCCTGCCTGGTGTCTGACCCGTGCCTTTGAAATGCACAGCTTGCTCTGCAGAGAGGGGCTGGTGGCCTGTGTGTGCAGGGGCAGGACTTTTGGAGATGATTAATTATAAGGAGCTTTATTTAACCAGAGGCTGAAGGTTTGAGCAGGCTACTGGCTGCCATGTAGAGTCCAGAGTCACCCAGGCACTGACAGGGACTCCCAAGCTGTGAAACACAACCCCAGCACGGGCTGTCACTGGTGGAAGGTCTCCAGCTGAAGCAGTGCCAGCTTGGGCTCCTGCCACGCAGGGTCCAGCCTTGCAGCTCCTCTCTGCTGGGCAGATGGGCTGGGGCTGGGGACCCTGGGGTGCACAGGAGCACAGCTTGTGGGTTTCCAGCCTTTCCTCACTCTGACATGGGGACCCTGTGCCTGCAGATCTGCTCCTGCAGCAGGCTCTGGGAGCTGGGAGCAAACGCCATCCAGATGCACCCAGGAGAGAGGGAGATACACTCCTGAAAAGCTGGCTCTGCCCCAGACACCCTGCTCCTCCTCGGCTGGCAGGTGTTGGCCATGCAGGTTGCTCAGAGGGCAGGGGAATTTTGCATGGAGACAGCGAAAATTTGGGATTAATTCAGCATCAGCAAAAGCTTCTGCAAAACCACCAGCCTCCCGTGGGCTACTCCCTCTGAAATGGGCTGGGAGCCTGCTAGAAATGGGGAGAGAAAAGCATCACATTTGCAGCTTTTACCCCTTCCCTGAGGCGTGCATTGTAAATCCTGGGCAGGTGCCATCCCTCCCTGCCCAGCCCAGCCCCAGCACACATCATCTGCCAGCTGAGAGGTTCGGCACGGACAGATTGGAGCTGGAGAGAGGCCATTTGGAGCCCGGGATGCTGGGGGAGAGTCCAACACCCGGCAGCAGGAGCACACGGAGCAGAGAGGTGTGTGCTCCTCTGGGACTGTCCGTGGAGCCAGAAAACCCAGGCAAACAAGAAGGGATATCTGAGCCATGGAGATGGATAAAGGATATTCCATTTCAGGTCCTGAGCTGGATGCTCTGCCTAAATCCTTTTGGGTGGCTTGAAGGCAGATCCCCCACCCAGGAAATGCTCTCCATTGTCACAACCTGGCATCAATCTGTGTTTCCCCATGAACACAGGCAGTGGCACAGGAAGTTTGCAGCCATGCAGGGCAGGAGGGAACTCACCCTGGGAGCCCCCTGGCCCATATCCAACATGATGGCAAAGGCTTCCACATGGATGGGGAAGCTGCAGGGAGATGCAGGTGTGATTGCACAGGTTGGGAGCAATGTTAGGGAGACGTGAGAGCAAAGCAAGGTCAGCTCTGACACCTCTTTGTGCAGTATCAGAGGATGCATTTGCATTGCCAGGCACTCATCTGTGCCAGTTTGCACCAGCTGAGCACTTGGGCCGTGAGTTTTGTGTGCTCGTGGCATACAAAATGTTTTACATTTCACTGTGTTGCTTGTAAAAAGAAAAAGGATTGGATTGGAGATATAGGACGGATGTCTTCAACAACATGCTGAATAAATACTGTGTCTTATTTATAAGACTTTAATTCTCCACCAAATTAGAACCTGACTAAAACATGAATCTATTCCCCAGTTCCTCACACAACACAGAAAATAATGCCTGTTTAAATGCAGATTAATTCAATTTTTGAATGTAAAGGCAGGTGGAAAAGGCACTGAATTCCCATGTGTGTGTAATTCTTACGACTGTGACATTCTTAAAAATGTGACATTCTTAGGAATGTCTCCATTTAGCTGCTGGGGAGAAGGTGCAGCTCAGTACCTGACGGTGCAGATGAACCATAAACCAAGGGAGATGGAGATGCCCAATAAAATGTCCCATTTGCTCACTGTGCATGCCACATCCATGACATGTTTTCTGGACTCAATATGCCCTTCTGTCATCGCCTTCCTCACCTAAACACGAGGAGTTCTTGTGTAGACAGCAGGGCATGACATTGAGAATGAAATGCCAAGGCTCTCCCTGGGAAAAAAGCAAACTGTGACAGGAGCTTCAGATTTCCCAGCTCATCTATCTCATGGATCTGTGAACATCTAGAGGGTGAAATGACTGCACAGAGGCATCAGCTGCTCCTGATGCTCTGCCTCCATGGAAATACAGTTCCCTTGGGCTTGGTTTCAGGAAGCGCAGGAACTATTGCTTCATGTGGAACTGATTCCCTGTGGGGAGATTGCCCTGCTGAACACTCTGCCCTCACCCAAACCACGAGGCCCAGGCTGTGAGGTGTCAGCTGTGAAAAACCTCTGGAGAGAGAGGGAATTCCAGCTGAAGGCCACCAAAACAGCGCTGCCTTTGTCCTCACCTGCTGCTGGCCAGACCCGGAGAGGGAGGAGTGGGGAATTCTGTGGCTGTTGCATTCCAGGCTGCAGGGGCAGCAAGGATTTCCTCAGACCAGTAAAGCAGGAGGCCCTGGGAGCCTGCAAAAAGGAACCCAGTGTTGTTCAGCACACTGAAGGAGCCCTGCACCACTGAAGACCTGCACCATGGGGGCTGGCAGGAGGCAATTCCTGGGGTGATGGCAACAGCCCAGCCTCACACGGCTCCCAGTCCTGTGAAAGGTGATGGGAGAAGATGGGGAAAATTTCTTTCCTGAGGCTGTTCTCTCTGTGCATTCTCAAGTTGGAGATTTCCATTCCCCCATTCGCAGGTATAATGACATGCTCTTAATGGCTGTAAAATTACAGAGCTCTTTCTTAACTCCAGCTCCAGCACATCACTCTCTGACCTCCTGCAGCAGTGAATTACATGAACTCACTACACAGTACATCAGCTCTGGTGGTGGTTTTTTTTTTCTTTTGACCTGTATTAAATTTGCCTAACCATTAATCTAATCGAATAAGATCACCACTTCCATATTATGATTCCAAATCAAGAAGAGCAATAAATTCCTTTTCACTTAGACTCTCCTGATTCTAAAATACTCCTGCCATTAACATTCCTCCCAGGCTAAATACCTTCTGAGAATTCCTGCCACATGGGGTAGCCACAGACAAACCCCATTTAGGCCTTCAGTTACTTCTGTTTCCCTTCAATTTTTCAATCTTAATTAAACATTGATCTCTTCCCCAGTGTGAAATGACCCAGAACACTCTGTGCTGGAGTCTAAGTATATCCAGGCTAGATTTGGCCAAATATTTCCTTCAGCACCTGGGAGACATAGGTGGAAGCTCTTTTCCTGATGCAAAAAATTCAAAAGCAATTTCCCAAAGATCAAATTTCTTTCTGTTCCCTGAATAAGCAGAGCTGTCCTGTGACTGTCCACTGATACCATTATGCCTGGAGAAAGACTTGAAAGACCCTTTGCTGTCATAATTTTGATGGTCTAATGTGATCCAATTGGTAAAGGGTTACTTTGAGTTGAATATGTTGCTGGACTAAGCCCAGGTACTGTCCTGGATGTTTCACCACTTTGGAGTATCAAAACCAGAACCCCCAACAGGTTTGAGAAAGCTTTGAAAGGTTTGAAAATGACCCCATCCCCTTGTTGGTGAAAAACACACTGGAAAGGTTATCCCTGACGTAAGGTGGATCTTTCCTTTTGCTCATCCTCCCCCTCCTTGGATGCTCTGATCTTTGCTGATCTCAAACCTCTCCTATTCTGTTAATCTTTTACTCTCTGGCCACTCTGCCTCAGTCAGCAAACCCCAACTTCAGCACCACCAGGTCTCATGAAAGCATTTTGGAGCTGGGCAATCCAGCCCTGGCTCTACAAAAAGGCTGCCCTGCGATTGCAGGGAATCTCAGAGCAATCTTAAAAGGCAGGAGAATGTCATTAGCCACGTTCCACACATGGCAGGCACAGGGAAGGAAATGATTTATTTGAAGTCATATCTAGAGGCGGAGATGGAGGCAGGGAAGTAGCCCAGGAGTCCTGACTTCCAGTTCCATTGTGGAGTGTGAGTGTGGAGTGCTCACAAGTCTCCCCAGGTGCAGGGAACACCAGGGCTGCTCTGGCAGAGCTGGCTGCTGGCCAGCTGCAGGAAGAAAGCGCACATGGGGCCCACGGAAAGAAATGAAATCCTCTCCTGGGAGTTTCAGACTTAATTGGCTGCTTTATGACCAAGTCACCTAACAAAAATCTTGAGCTACATCCCTTTGCTGCAGCTGAGCAGGTTGTGGAGTCCAAACCAAGTCCCGAGCCTCCAGAGACCCCCCCTTCTGGTTTGTGCTTAGTAAAATGTGTCCTCTCTTCCACGAGATTAACTTGTTTTTTCCTTATTTTTTTCCCTTTCTTTTCTATGGACTTATTTCAATGGCATTGACAAGGGAAACAACCAGCAATAGATTTATTAGGGCTGCAAGGCTTCTGTGGATAAATGCAAACGTTTTCCCAACTGCATGCACCTTCCAATCCAGCTCCAGGTCACCAAGGACCCACACACGAGGCAGGCTCTGAAAAGCTCTGTCAAGAAACCTTCAGACTCTACCAGAACATGACACATGCCCATGGTTTTCTTTTCTCTGCCCATATCTCCCACTGGCTTTTCAACGCTGGCATCACTTCCACTTTGCTTATAAATTTCCTTTTTCTCCTTCAATCTCCTTTTTTCTCCCTCTCTTTTTCCCTCTCCTGGGCTAAGCCCCAGCACCCCTGTGCCCAGGCAGTTGGGAAAGGACAGCTGTGCAAAAGGAATAAGGAGAGTCATGGAATTTGAGCTACTTTTTAATGACATAATTACAGCCCTTGGGGACCTGGGTTGAATATTGGGGTCCATCAGTGGCAGAGCAGCTACTCCAGTGCAGGGGGAGGCTGTGGGACCAGAGTGAGCATCCCACACAGATGACAACAGCCAGGATAAGATCCCAAAAACACAGCAGGAGGCAAAGGTTCCCCTGGACCTGGTTGCTCTGACAAACTTGTGCCAGTCCTTACTTAGTGCAGTGCCCTGTGGCCTTATAATTGCACAAGGTGATGGAAAAAGGGTCAGGGAGGGGAGACACAAGCCTTGTGGTGGAAGAGGCAGGAGAATGTGCCTGCAGCAGGGAGCTGCATGGCACGGGAAGGATCCACAGCACCGAGCAAAGCAGATATCCAGCATGCAATACCCTTGGGGATCAGTCTATGGTCCCAGCATAATGATCACTGCTGTCACCAGTCTGGGAGATAACCCTGGGAGATAACCCTGGGAGATAACCCCCTGCCACCCTCCCTTCTCGGGTGTCTCAGCTCCAGGCAAGCTGTACCCTGCTGGGGGAGACACACTGCACTTATCCCGGGGAAACGAGATGCTGTAAGGCAACTCCCTCTCTGAAAATCCCCCTGAATGCACACCTCTGACTGGCAGTGAAGAGAAGCCCCTGTTCTTTTTCCTTCCCCCGTTTTCAGGGCTGCAAACAGCAAATCAAGCCTCCTCCCAAGCGTGGAAATGCAACCTGCAGAGTTTGGTGGTAGAAAGGGCAGAGCAGGGCCTTGCTCCCACAGTTTGTTTCAAGTCTGTTTGTCTGAAAATGCCGTGAGTGTTTTAGACTTTCACTGCTGTCAAAGGTGGCAGACAGGCCAGTGCTGTTATTCTGCCAAGGGAGAAAAATAAAAATAAGAATAAAAATAATAACCATGTGCCTTCACTGTGACTCGGAGTCATGGGAGACAGTACAGGATAAAAAAGGACCTGGGACCCCATCTGCTGCCACCCCAGTGAATCCAGAGGGTTTTGTAACATTTTAAATATCAAATACAGCCTCAAGTAGTCTGATGAAACCTGATATTTCCCCATCATCCCCTAGATATCATGAAGCCCTTTCTCTGCACAGGTTTGGGCTATCTTTTGGAAATGGTTAAGCACTTGGCATTACTTTTTTTTCCAAGGTCTCTAATCCCAATGCTTTGGCACCTCTAGAAATGATACTCTGAAAATTTGCTTCATCTGGCAACACAGATACCCACAGCAGTGAGTTATTTGCTCTTCTTCTGCAGACAGGGGAGAGAAACTGATACCTCTGGGGTGCAATTCATCCTGTGCTGGTGTCCAAAGCAGGTGAGATGAATTATGCCTGTGACAGCCTCCAGCATCCATGGCCTGGCAAAGGCAGCCTGGTGCAATGGAGCCAGACAAACAACACTGTGCACACCCAGAGTGAGGAGAGAAAGACTGCAGGCACTTCAGGAGAGACACTCCAAAAATAAAGCAACCAGAAAGGATTATTTGGGAATATTTACACACTTTTGTGTGGGTAGTTTTTGCTATTCCCCTCTCCTTTAGCTGTTGCCACTCGTGGTGCTGGCTCAGAGCACCAGGTCACATTTTGGGGGAGCAGTGTTGCCTCAAAGGGCCCCGTGTTTGGGCTCCAGGTCCCCTCCACCCCACCGTTGCAAATGACACAGCTTTTAAATTTTTTAACTAATTAACTTTAGTCAGATTTGTTTGCCTTTGCCTAGGGGAGGGGAATTGAAGTTTCTCTTCAAAAGATTCTGTTTCAGCTGATGAGCTGAACATCTCAACAGACAAGGAGTAGCCCAAAAGATACCAACCATCAATAGAACATCAACAAACACCAGCGAATATCAATGAACCTCAACCAACATCTACCCCCTGGCATGGTTGGTGACACCTGGTCCGGAAAAGACTGGTAAGGGAATCAAGAAATGAGCACCTAATTAGCATCAGAAGCAAAGAAATCCAGATCCAATAGGAAACCAAATACTAAGAACTATGCAACTTGGGACCAATGAACACCAAACCGATAGATTTCTATGGGGTTTGGACTGTATAAAGTTTGTGAAAAATCTAGCAAAACTCATGTGTGATGGAATGATTTTCTCTGCACAACCCAGGCAATGTGTGGACGAAATGATTTCTATGGCACATCCTGGCCAGAACAACATCCTGGCCAGAATAAAGTAATGCCTGATTTCTCTAACACTAAAAAATGTTGTTGGAGAGTTTTTGTTTTCCCCTCAGTTTCTGTGACAGGGACCTTGACAGAGGCACTTGGCTGCTGTCCCAGTGGCCTCATGATGGAGCCAGAGCCATGCACAGCCCTGGAGAGCCAGGGGATCCCACCTGCCAGGGAAGGGCCCTGAGCATCCATGCAGCTCTCAGTAATTTCTCTAATGGCTTTCTTTGGCTTGATAGATATTGAAGGAAGCTTGTTGCCGGGGCAATTTCCATGGAGAGATAATAAGAGATCATTTTCAAGTGAGCAAAACTTTAATGGCACATTCTGGTAATGAGGCAGCAAGGAGAGTAATGACCGGAGACCTCGGAGTGCGAGCACATTGTGAGAGGGGGGAGAGCTCTCAGCTCACTGCCCAAGGCAGACTTTGGAGGCCTGATCTGTGTCCCCCCAGTTCAGCCTGGTGTGCTGCTGCCGACAGGGAGAGGAAGATAAAGCTCTGAGTGCTGGTAATGAGGATGGGTGGCTCCGTAGAGATGCCCCAGTGAACTTGCTGGGGAAGCAGGAAGGCTCTGGTAGGGCTGAGGCACCAAATGCTCCAACCCTTCCCTTCAGCAGAAGGTGAATCAGAGAAAAAAAGTCAAAGGAGAGCTCAGTGCTCCTGAATACAATCATGTGTTTTCTCTCTGACAACAGGAAATATTTTAGCCCGTGTGTGTCAAGACACCGTGTTCCCAGATTGGAGGGAAAGGGTTGTAACAGAGGGTTAAACCCTGTCTGGTTTAAGCTCTGTGTCCTGTGATGGGCATCTCCAGAAACCCTCAGGAAGCAGATCTGAAATTCAGGGACGGTGGTAGAAGCAGAAGGTTTGAAGGCAGAGATCAAGGGTCCAGGGACAGGGAAAGACAAGGACAAAAGAAGGCTAAAAGCCCCCACTTATTCCCTCAGCTTTTAGATCCAAGGAGGAACTATACCTGTTCCTCCAGGTGAGTGCAAACATGGAACCCAGCAGCCAGTATAAATACAAAAGCCAGGCCTGAATTAGGAGAGCAAACTGTGCCCATGTTAAGCCACTCAAAGTCACAGAGTGCACAAGATCTGTGTGGACCCAAAGCCTCCTAAGGTCCAGGGCTGTGCTTTCGAGTCAGTTCTGAACCTCAAATAAACTGAGAAAAACTTGCCCAGGAATTAAAGTACAGAAGAGGCTGTGGATTCCTGCCTCCTCCTGGAGGTATGAAGCATTTTCCTGCCTCGCCATTCCTTGAATTTATCTCTGCAGCTTGTTTTTGGCATTGCTTTTAAGGAGAGTTCTCAGTCAGCTGCTTCTTTAGGGCAGCCAAAGGCAGTTGCTGTTTACCTCCTCTCAAAAGAAGGAAGGTGAAGGGTCTGCTTTGCTTCAGCCTCGTTAACAGTTGTTTCATTAATCACAGCTTTCTCTTCAAAACCAGAGACAATCTGTCCAATTAACATTAAAGCTCTGTCAGTGGCTTGTGACAGTGGGGAACTTTGCAAGCAGCACTTTGACAACCATCGCTAGAAGTTTCACATTTTTAAAGCTGCTCACAAACCAACCAGCCCAGTCTCACCTCATTAATACCCTCTGCTCCCTGCTTGCATAGAGCCAGCTTCTTTTTTATTCAGTTTTACAGTGAATCCCAGCAGAGCTCAGGTCCCACAATGCTTCTCCCATAGACCTCTGGGATTATGCAGGCAACTCATTTCCTCTGTATTACAACCACAACCAGCCAGGCTCTAACACTGGACTGCACCAGAGGTCAGAAAGACTCAGCATATTAAAGTGTAGGTCCAGGAAAATTTCATTTATAATGTCTTGTCTCCAAATGCCACGTGGTCAGAGAACAGCAGGAGTAACGTGCAGAGAAAAAGTTATCCAGTGAACTCCAAGCCTCTTAGTCTAACCTTGACTGGAGATCTCAAAGTGAATTTTGAAGGAAAGAACAATTAAATACGCAGAGATAAAGAGGAAATGAGATAAGATGCAACACGGGTTTACGAAATGTACATTGTGTCAGAGGAACATGATAGCTTTGTTTTGATAAGATACCTGATTTTCTAGACAAAGGAAATGCTGCTGATCTCCTTTATCTAGACTTCAGTCAGGTATCTGATAGGTGCCATGTGGGAAATTATTAGTGAAGCTGAAGGAGAGGAGGATTAGTAAACTCTAAGGTGAGGTGCAACTCTCTGGAGGGAATTTACCAAAAGAGTTTCTCACAGAACAGTTTGGGAACCGATCTTTTCTTCCTGTGGATGATCTTGGCAATGAAAGCAGGATCCTGAGGCTAAAATCGCCCAGCGACACATAACTAGAAGTTTTGACACTTCAGAGAAGAATGAGAATACAAGATTGAAAGAACTAAGTGACCTTGGGAATCAGAATAATTGAAATGAGAGGGAAAGCAGAGCGTTTGAGATGACAGGTCATGAATGTGATAGTCTCAGATATAATATAGGAGATGATGAGCTGCAAGTGGTGAAGGACTGCGTGGTCTAAGTGACTGCAGATGTCAGGCAAAGAAAGACAAATGCTATTCTCAGATGTATCAGGAGGGATATTCCAGCAATTATAGACAAAAAGTGGCGTCCCTGACCATGTCTGGCTTCTTAAGGTCAGGGTGGATTAGCTTAACCTTGCTTGAAGGCAGAGGAAGGCTGGGAGCTGGAAAACAGAACACTTACAGGAGGGCAGAAGAGTCAGGAACAGCATGTTTTAATTGGTAAAAGAGAGATTGACATGGGAGAGGTAAAATGGCTCCAGAAACTGTTGGGATACATCTCCTGAAGCAGCTATGGCATGAAGACAGTCAGACCATGGTAGCAGAAGAAGTTCCCTGCCTGCTGGTGGGATACAGGGAAGGTTTTGAGGTCTGAGCTTTTCCTTTTCCACCTGCAGTGACAAGGACTGCCCTTGATAGCCATGGGGTCCCTGACATTCCTGTGCTCCCAGGTAGGGCTGTTTCCCTTGAGCTTTTCCCAGTACTCTGAACAGCTTTCTCATTCCTGATCCTCCTGAGGATCCCTCCAGGCTCCTGACAGAGAGTCAGAACATCTGCGTGGGAAACTGAAGTGATGATTGCAGCGCACATAAGAAAATCTCAAGTCTAATGCAGCCAGAACAGGTGGCAAAACCAGGAAAAACAGGTCAGGAGAGGAGTTAGCCCGGTGTGAGAACACAATCTGTCTGTCCGGGGTTCTGGTGATCTGCTTGCTATCCTGTGCTCTCCCACTCGCACTGCTCCCTGTGAGCATTTTTTGCCACTTTCTTCCTACTTTAGATCCACACATGACACAATCCCCTCTGTATTTTGCTGCCTAAAGCTGCCTAAAGCTATAAACTGGCATTTGGAACCCAGCGTGCTGATAACATTTGTGCCGTGCATGTTTTCCCCTCCTGTCTGTTGCTCCTGTATTAGAGTCATTTTAACTCGAATAAGCTCTTTTCTTTGGCTTTATATTTGCCTCATTTCCAGGCCTTTTGTGAAACTGGGACAAGTGCTTTCTGATGAACTGACTATGGATTTGAGGAGCTCGCTGGGAAGGCTATTTACTGGGTGGGTATGAACTGGGCTTAAATCTAAAGGAACTGTTAATGCCTTGTCTGGCACAGGGCTATCACACGTGTCACAGCTTTGATTATTGCTTCCTGCCATGCTGGGAGGTCAATGTGAGATGAGAGAAGATTGGGAAACAGTCAGATTTGAGCAATCAAGGTGATACATCCCTGGATGGGGCTGGGAGAGAGAGAAGGGAAGGCTTTGGTGAGCCTGCAGGTTTTTCTTCTCAGCTTTGGACCAGCAGCACACATGCTGTAATTACATGTAGATGCTGGTGTCCTGGGGAGAAAGCTGTTAAAGGCAAATTCTTGCAAAGTTTTTCCCCCTGCTGTGATGATTACAAGAACAGGTGCCAGGCATTGGGGAGCCTGGTGGGCCCCGAGGAAGGAAGAATAAGGAGCTGTGGTTTAGAGACTCTCAGCGAGGGACTTTTGCCTATTAAAAAATGCTGCCCCTCCTGTGTGTGAAGGGCTGCAGGACTTCATCATGCCTCGGACATGGGTCTGCCTGTCTGTGTGTCTGCCCCATCTCTTTGGCATCGTGTCCTGCAGCTTGTGCTTTTGGTGTACCTGCTCCCCTGTGTGCTGGGAGCTCTGCTAAAATCTTAATTGCCATTGTTCTGTTCTCTGTCTCCAGCTCCCAGCTTTTGTAATCCAAGTTGTTTTCATGCACAGCACAGGAGAGAGGCTGGTGGGCAGGACTGGGATTGGGGTCTTTGCTTTTAGAGAGGATGGGGACAGGCAGGGAGGGCACCAAGTGGCACCTTCACTCCCATACTGTGTTCCTATGCCTGGCCAGTTGTCCCAGCTGGTGACAATTCTGTGTCCACAGAGTGGCCCACACACTGTTCTGGATAGACTCTTTCCATACCTCCTAAAAATGCCATAATCTGTATTTTTCAGAGCAGGAAACTGAGGCACAGGCAGTGGAAGTGGTCCAAAGTCAGTGTTCACAGACATAAAAAGTACTCAGGAGTTTTTAGCAATTGTTGCTTGAATCAACATGACAGGAATTTGATGGGAAAAGTGTGTGTTGATGTCTTTGCAAACAATTCGATGGGTGAGGGGATGGGCGTTAGCAGCTTTGAAAGGAGAATTAATGTCTGTGCCCACTGCAAGCCGAAGGTTTGTCACAGAACCCAGACTGTTTGACACCTGAAACATAAATGGGTCTGCACAAGCCTGAGCTTCTGAACTTTAGGGGACAATTTCAAGTTCG
>VZRZ01007427.1:1048250-1083099 GCA_013398175.1 Climacteris rufus | reverse complement strand
AAAGAGAGGGAAATGCGACCAGGAAATGAGGATAAAAAGGGGGCTACGTCCTCCAGCGATGTGAGAGACCCCATGGGAAATGCCCGTGGCCTCTCCCTTTATTCCAATAAAGTTACGGGACTCCTCTGTCTCCTTTTTGGATATAAACCTCTGGCGTCATAGATTTTCCTGACAAATCCAACCCCTTTGTGACAGGAGCATCCTTCCCCCACTCCATCAGAGGTGTCTCAGCCCCAGGTCTGTGCTCGGTGGATGTCTCACCTGCTCCTGCCCCTGACCTGCTCCTTGCCCCAGCAGCTCCGGAGCTGGGCTGTACAGAAGGCAGCTCTGCTCCTGCCCAAATCCTCTTTCAGATGCACATGTGGAGTGCCAGGCTCTCTCTCCCTGCCTGTGCCCAGCTACCGGAGCAGGCAGCCCTCCCCTTTCCCGTGGGCTCTGCTGCTGGCAGGCGATGGTGACGCTCAGGGTGTCACTATTTGTCCCCTCCAGAAAAGATCAATGCCCAGCACTTGAGGGCCGTGGCACCACGACCTTTTCAAAGCTGGGACAGATGGCAGTGGCTCTGCAGAGAAGGGCCAGGGCAGGAGGGCAGCTGGCAGCCTTTCCAGGAGTCTGTTCCTGTGGCAGGACATTACAAGACTCCCAAACGTTTATGGGCAGCTCCTCAGCTGCTCGGAGCTGGTTTACAGCCAGTGGCTTCAGTGGGGCTGAAGTGCTTGAATCAGTGCTTGAATCAGTGTTAGGCCACGATGCTTCTGTGATTCTGACTGAACACGAGCCAGCAGTGCCTGGCAGCCCAAAGGGTCACTCCTGTCCTGGGGGGCACCAAGTCCAGCATCACCGGCCCATTGAAGGGGGGGATTGTCCTGCTCTGCTCAGCGCTGGGGTGGCCTTGGGAAGGTCTTTGCTGACTGTGTGACTTCAGTGGAACTCTTGTCCTCACCCCAGAGATTTAGAGCAAGGCTCCTGCTCAGGTGCACAGCAGCATTGGGACCCACATCCAGAGCTTTTCCAGAGGCAAGGAGAATAGACAAAGCAGATCCCCTGCTCTCTAGAGAGCACACTTGGGTAAAATTACCTAAAATTACCTTACTGGACAAACCAGATGAAGCATGGAGTAGGTTTAATTTGTGTTATGTTCTTGTTAATAACAATACCTAATTAAAGCATCTGGTGACAACTTAATGGGCAGAAAAGCAAAAAATCAGGGGGGCTTTATTGAATTTGTTTTTCAACTCCAGCTCTCCAGGTTTGAATGAATCCATCACTGGAGACAGCACCTTGTTTGTCTGATTCTCTCTTCAGCGCTGCAGTGGAAGTTGTAGCTTTATTGTCTAGCAACTATCCCTTAAATTAAACTCGTCATTCTCATGAAGATGATTGCTTGAAGGGGAGATTAACCTTTACGATGTGATGATGGAAGTTGTTGTTCATTTCAAGAGCCCACGAAGATTGCTGGGAGCTGGAAGTGGTGGAAACTCAACTCAGATTTGGCAACACAGATGAGAGGTGGGAATGGAGTTTGTCTTTGATGGGGTCCCTGTCACTGATTTAATTGTAGGGTTATTATATAGGTATTAAAAACATATATATTTAGAAGAGCCTAAGTCTTATTTGTATGTGTGTACGGCACCTCATGCAATAAGATCTCTATCCCTGCCTGGGAACTTTATGTGGTCCTGAATAAGAGCTGGGTGATTTATCAATAGCAGAGTGGTGAGTTTAGTTTGTTATATGCCAAGCATTCCCTCTCCTCCTGCTGCTGGCTCGTGGAAGAAACAACCATGTTGTTCACAGCCTCTTGCAGATAAAAAGCCCTTGGGATTATTCTTCCTATTATCTTTTAATAAGGAGGACATGAAGGCTGTGCCTATCAATATTACAAGCCCTGGCCCCTGAGATTGTGTCTACGCTAAAAAAGGATAGCCCAGCTTGTGCAGATGGAGCTGTGCCCTTGGGGAGGGAAGCAGTGCTGGGCAGTTCAACCACAGCAAACCCAAACCCTCACAAAAGGCTGCAGGAGTCCAGCAAGGACACGAGTGGAGCCCTGACTAAACAGTTCTGTGTGAAATGACACAAAGTTGTTTTCAAGCTCTTCTGTGTGTGACTGATCTCCTGTAATAGGCCGTGTGCAATTAGCCAGCAGCTCTGCTATTAATAACTATCCCCAAGCATGTGGATGAAATGAATTGGTGTCTCTGTGGATTATTGCCTTTCTCCATCTGACACCTCTCTAGATGAATGATACAGAACAAAAAGGGAATTTTAAGAGTATATAATTGAGTGTGTATTAGGGTTTATGAAGAGATTCCTACAATAACTGTCATGTTCCACCTGATGGAGTAGCTGTTATGTGAACATGCCAAAGAACCACTTTCCTTGCTGTGATCTTTGTTCTCACTTGCTTTGCCTGCATTATCTGAAAATCTCCTTTAGCTGATGCCACTGAATGCAGCCTGAGTAATGACTTGAGTGCAAAATAAGGACAGGAATAAAGAATGAGGTGAACACTTACTGTCAGAGGCCTCAAACGGAGCACCAAAGTAAAAGGAGGCCCACTGTTTCAGAGGCTTTGGCTGCTTCCACCAGTGACAGATCC
The DNA here is from genome assembly GCA_013398175.1 of Climacteris rufus. NCBI lineage: Eukaryota > Metazoa > Chordata > Aves > Passeriformes > Climacteridae > Climacteris > Climacteris rufus. The sequence continues at coordinate 1,080,500 of VZRZ01007427.1, read as the reverse complement.
TCTGGAAACCAGGACGCAGCAATTTATATCCTGGTGGAAATGGAAGATCCAGACAAACCTCTGCTCCAAGAGGGACAGCCACATCAGCAGAGGAAGCACTGGGAAGAAAATGAAGGCTCGGAGGGATGAAGTGACTTGCTTTGTGTGTCAGAGCAAGCAGGTGGCAGAAGCAGGAAAGGAGCTCTCTGTGCCAGGTATCCCAGATCCTGAGCTGGAGAGTCCTGGCAGGGTTGTCCTGTTGTGTGGATGCCAATGTGAGGAAACATAAACTTATCTATGGCCTTAAACATGGTTTTGTGGAGGATCCAGCAAGATGGAAACCAAACCCTTGTGTGCCAGTCAGTGGCCTTTGCTGAGGATGTGCTGGAGCCCAGTGACCCCAGGACAGCACTGCCATCCTGCTGTGATCCCCAAGGACAGCAGGAGCTGTGGGGTCTCTGGGACTACCCCAGTGGGAGAAGGGGGAGAGTAGCTTTCCCACTCTTTGAGGCCTTGCTGTGTGTCACTGACTTTCTCAACAGAGACATCTGCTGCTCTGACCTACTTGTCAACAAAATATCTTGGCTCTGAGGAGTTCAAGATTTGGTGGTGTTGGGGTGCTGTTCTTACAGGTGATCAGGGTTTCCTGCAGCCCCATGACAGAGGCACAGATCCCTCCCCTGGCACTGGCCAGGGCACAGCACAGTTCCAGGGGGCTGCTGACACCTTTCTAGGGCAATGAAGTTGAGATGGTTTGCAGAAATCACCCTGCCCTTGCAGCAGCAGCCAGCCCTTGTATCCTTCCACATCCACCAGCACAGAGAAAGCTCCCTTTGCATCCCAGCTCTCCCATCACCAGCCCAGGCCTTTTTCCATTGTTCCCCGGATTTTTCCACCTTATTTTCTTTCTCTGGCCCGGCTTCTTTTTTCCCCTCCATTTTTCAAGTTTGGCTTGTCACACACACATGGAATCACACACTCAATCCTCCCAGAGCCACGGGCCTGCCAGCAGATCTCAAATGCAGTGGGGCTGAGGGATGCCCTGTCACCTCCTGCCCCTCCACGTCCCCCTGCCCTATTCCCCACTGATCTATTGCAGAGGACAGGTAACCTCAGCCAGGAAGATGGATGCCACAATTACATTCCCCTTCTCAGCAGCTCTTTCCCCTTGCCTCTTCCTGATGGAAATCGTGGGCAAGAAAAATCTATTATTACTCTCCAAATCATATCAAATATTTATCAGGGTAATTCTCTAGTTATCACCACCGATTGCAAGCCTTAGTCACGTCCTAAATCTTGTTAGTGTCATCCCTGGGAACGTGGCTCGTCTGTCTCCTCAGCCCAGCGCAGCACAGGCCCGGCTGCCCCAGGGGAGCTTGGCTTATGGAAAAGCTGTGGAGAAGGGGAGGAGGAGGAGATCAAAGATGGGCACGAGCCTCCCAAAATCCCCCTTCTCCCAGGACGTGAGATGAGCTCCCGTCAGGATGGGGCCAAGGGCAGGGCAGGCAGGTTGGGTGTGGGGAGGGGAGGTGTGCTGGGCCACACCCAGTGATGCGATGGTGATGTTCAGATAAGCTCTCTCCTAATCAGCAAGTGCCTGCAACAGCCTCAGACAGAGGTGTATTCACTTGCCCAGGAGTCACCCAGGGCTGTAAGGACAGGCAGTGGCAGAGGCCAGAGCAGAGCTGGAGGGTTCTGGCTCTGAGGACACGGTTGCTCCTTTTGGAGCTCTGTGGTGGTTGGAAGCAGCACTGTCCTGGGGGTCCTGTAAGTCAGGGCAACCTTGACATCCCTGCAAGCCGTGCCAAGGAGCCTCCCCTTCCCCCCACTGTGTGAAGGACTAGCAAATGCAGCCACTCGAGCTGGGCTTTTGTTGTCGCGGTTGTTGGCACCAATATCATTCCAGATTGTACCTATTTTTAAACTCTTTATTGGGTCAGATCTGGACAGCTTGGAGACTTCAGCTCTTCCCTCTCTCTACCCCTGTGCACACAACTTATTCCTGCAAAGGGAAGAAATGAGCAGCAAATTTCCTCTGCCAGAACCAATCAATCTGGCACCTGTCATCAGCATCACAGCAGCTATAAAATATTTAATTTCTTAATGATGAATTGGCAGATTGTTTAAAAAAGACAACAAGGAAACAAAGAAAAGGAAACAGACACTCACAATCTGCAGTCACACTCTTTGCCAGGCTGAGCCTTTGGAGCAGATAGCAGGAATGTGTTTTTCCATCCCAGCTACCTGACAGTGCTGTCTATTCATAAAGCCCTGCTGGTTGTTTTGGGGATTTTCCTGCTTTGTCACTGGACCTTGATTTACCATCCTAATATCCTACCACTGATTCCTGATAAAACTCACCCTTCAGAAGTTTTGGTTTTGTTTTTTTTCCCAGAAGACAGGGAAACAGCTTCCCAGTGGCACAGGTCTTACCTTCCTCACTGCTGTACACTGGCATAAATAAGGAGAAAGAATGACCAGGGTAGGTCAGAGCACAAGTGCATCCAGCCAGGTAGTCTGTCTCCAACAGTGACCCACAGTTCATGCTTTGGGAAATGTGTAGGAATAGTTCAGTCATAAAGTGCTATTTCTCTTGCAGCCTCCAGCCATCTGTAGCTCAGGGAGATCTTTGTGGTTTCTAGCTCCAACTGGAATTTTCTTCCATCAGCTTGCTTAGTCATTTTTTAAAGTTATCCAAACTTTGAGCATCCACAAAAATCTTCACTCAAATAGTCCCATAGTGTCTCTTGTGTGAAGCTGAATATCTTATCTTGTTTTCAGCATATCACCTACTAATTTAACTCAATGTTCCCAATTCCTGCATTAAAAAGACAGTGAAAAATCATTCTCTCTTCACCTCCCATGCCTTGAACATGTTTCGCTCACAAAACAGGGAGAGGAAGAGGGTTAATGGAGACCAGGATTGGGAATTTGCAGTGGGCAGTCTGATTTCCTAGGGTATGGCAGCTTGTGTGTGCCTATGGATCCCTTCTGCCTCTGGTTCCTACAGCTGTGAGCCTGGAGGGGAGCCAGGGTCCTTACCTGCATCTTGGTCTCTTTGCAAGTGCAGCAGGTAATCCTGGTGGGAGCCACCTCAGGAAATCCTGGAAATACAAGCAAGAAAACTCCCTGACCAAACTGCAGGTTGTCTGGTGGGCTTTATTGCAAATACTGCAATATTGAGGGTTTTTCTTTTAAATTTTATTAACTTCAAAGTCCTGTTATTGAGACCTTTTAATTACAAGAGAGCCATAAGGCCTCACTAAAGCAAACACAAACTTTCATCCATCCCAGAAAAAAACCCTGGAAATCAGCTCTAACAGCTTGTGAAAGCCTCCTGAACCCTGGGGAAATGAAGAGGAAGGGAACATTTCTCACTTAGCACCATTTATTATTTTTAAGCTGCTCCCATGACGGGCAGAGCTGACGCTCCTCGGTGCCGTGACCAAACCTCCACGTTCATCCGGGCTGGGGAGCTGGGCAGCCGTGGGTGGGTGGCTGGCAGCTCTCAGCAGAGCCTTCCTGCTTCCTCCTCTGCCTCTCCCTGCAGCCTGTGGGCACCCAGGGCTCCAGCAGAGCTGCTGCTGTTGGGATGGCAGCACCCAGGGGGTCCCAGGCTCATGCAGCATCTCAGCTCAATTCACCACAAGATACCCAGCACAGCCCTCAAACTCTGCTCTGGCGATTTGTTGTAGCCCTTCTGCAGAAATCCTGGGTAAATACACAAAAGAAAAGCTCCCACTTGTGCAGGACCTGCTTTCCAGAGGGATTAATGGAATTAGGAGCACTGCCCATCACAGGGAGCTGGCACACCGTGGCAAATTGACCCCTCCCTGCTGGTGTGGGTCTGGCCCAGGGCAAAGCAGGTCCCCCCCAGCCCCCTGCAAAGCCTCTGAACCACAGAAGGATGTTTGCATTGTGCTTTGGCACAGGGATAAGATGAAATCAAAGGACAGTGCTTTCGTGTCAGGCAGCTCTTTCCCCTGTTAATTCTGGATCTCTGTCTTCTGCAGATGGTGTTTAAAGAGAAGTTTGCTCCATTGATCCTGCCTAATATCTCTTTGGAAGTTCTGAATAGAAAACATCCTGCTTATCTCTAATCAAAGCTGGTTTCTCTCTGCCTCTGGGCCAAAACATTGCAACAGGCTTGGCCCTAGTGGGAGTAGTGGATGCTGAGCAGGGGAGCTGCCTGCTGCCTTTCCAGGCATGGGAAGAACCTCACCCACCCCACTGAGAAAACTCACCCACCCCACTGTTCCAGTTTTTGGGTGTGGAAGGGGTGATTAGACCAATCACTGGTCTAATCCAGCAGCTCTGAGCTGCAGCACAGGGAGTCTGGAGAGGCATTGCTTTCCCTTCTATTAAAATAGATCCCACTGCCAGCAAAAAAGCTGGGAAGTGTGACTCAAAGTGGGGGAAGGAAAAGGGACAGGGCTGATCTGTAGCTAGACACCCACATCAGGACAGCAGCTCAGCTAAACCAGTTGCATCCCACCGTTGTCAGCGTGGCTGAACATGTGCTGGAGCAGAGAAGGGATGAGGGAAGAGCTGGTTGTGGGAAGTTCTTGGCTCACAGAGAAGGCACATGGGGGGTGTCCGTGGGATGGGCAGTGCCAGAGTCCTCTCCACCACAGGGCTGTTCTAAAAAGCTTCAACAAAGAGCTTGAGGTTAAAGAGATTCTCTCTTGCTACCCCAAATCAGCCCTGGACACTGCTCTGAGTGTGTCCCTCTGCCCTTGACTCCTTGCCAGCCATGCCTGGCTGGAAACCTTCCTCCAGATGGAGCTGGCTAGGAAAGGTATGGAAAAGCAAACAGGACGGAAATGGAAATGTATGAACACCCCTAATTTTGTGTTTTGCTGTCATTTAGACTGCCATAAAATAAATGTGAAATATTATGATTCCACTCTAATAACTTTTGTCATCCACTTATGCTGGAATACATTTCCTCAGAATGGAAATTTTTGTCAGAATCTGATTCTGGGGCAGATCCTTTAGTTTATTATTTGATTGCAAAGAACCTGCTTTCTCCCAGATATCTCTTTTTTTTGTTGTTAAAAACTGATGGTGGTCAGCCAAAGCCATGTTCTGCAATGAAGGCAGAGCTGTGCTATGAGAGTGAAACAGGAATATTTTAGGTGCTGAGGTGGAAGCATTACCAAAGCTATTTATAACATTTTCAGCCTAAATAGTTTGGCTCCTTGTTAGTTGGATTAAAAAGGTCAAATATTCTGTGAAAAGCTTTGACAGAAGAAGGTGTTTGGCTGAGTTTCTTCAGGGGAACACTCTCCCTGCCAGCCCACCTGACCCTGGTGTGTGGTGGGGTGCCCATTTGTCCCTCTGCCCCCTCCTTCCCAGAAAACCTGGCTGGGGATGCAGCAGTACAGCCTGGAAATGCAGCTTCTCATGAAAACAACCCCCTCAGCCACTCACCTTGCTGGGCCAGTGTCATCAGCTCCTGAGACTTCATCCCCCAACACAGGGAATGTGCCCTGAATGGTTGGGATTTCCTTGCATTAGCTCATTCCCCCCTGCAATTGCTCATTTTTCCCGTGCAAGGGCTCATTTTTTTCCTTGCAGAATTTTCCAGGGCTTGGTTAGGCTGCAGGGCTTGCTTGCATCCTTGTCTGAGGCTCAGGGGGAAGGCAGGATGAAGCTGCAGGAGGGCAGGAGGTATTGACAAAGCTGTGGCCTGGAAAGCTGGCACCAGAGCAATGGGAGAGAACAGGAGGATGGAAGGAGACTTTCACTTGGAGTTGTGCCTTGGAGGGGACTTGGGGAATGAGAAGAGGCAACAGGACAGGCCTTGGCACCCCAATATAAAAAAGGCATGAAGGCATTGGGAGGTGTCCAAAAGAGGGACACGTGGATGGGGAAGGGTCTGGCCCTACAGGAGAGGCTGAGGGCACTGAGTTTGTTCAGCCTGGAGAAGAGGAGATTGAGGGGGGACCTCACTGGGGTCTTCAGCATCCTCATGAGGGGCAGAGGAGGGGCAGGTTCTGATCTTTTCACTCTCATGACCAGTGACAGGACCCAGGGAAACAGCAGGAAGCTGTCGGGGGGGTCAGGCTGGATATCAGGGAAAGGTTCTTCCCCCAGAGGGTGCTGGGCACTGCCCAGGCTCCCCAGGGAATGGGCACGGCCCCGAGGCTGCCAGAGCTCCAGGGGCGTTTGGACAGCGCTGCCAGGGATGCCCAGGGTGGGGTTGTTGGGGGGGTCTGTGCAGGGCCAGGGGCTGGACTGGGTGATCCTGATGGGCCCCTTGCAACCCAGCATATTTTATGATTCTATGATTCTATGACTCTGTGATTCTCTGATTCCATGATTCTCTGATTCCATGATTCCGTCATTCCGTCATTCTATGATTCTATGATTCTATGACAGGAGTGAGGACCTGCCATGGCTGGAACAGCTTTTGTTAAGCAGCAAGAAGGGCCTGCTAGGAAATCTCCAAGACAGGGAATATTCCAGGTGAAATAGAGGGCAAACCCCCCATTTTCCACTCCATGGCTCCTTTGCTGAGGGATCCCTATCAATTCCCCTCTGAAATCTCCCTGTCCCTCATAGCCCTGGGGGGAGTGGGGCTGGTTTCAGTGCTGTGTGAAGGACACACTGTGCCGGCACAGCCACCCAGGGGTGCTGCGGGACTGCCCGGTGCGGGGTGCTCGCTGCCGGGGCTGGGGCACCCAGGGACACGGAGGTTTCTCCGGCCGGTTCCTGCTGCCCCGTGCAGGCTGTGGCGGGCAGGGCTGTGCAATGTGAACCCGCAGCACACGATGGCACTGCAGGAGCGCACAACGCGCGGCTCCTCTCGGCTCCAGCCGCCTCTTTAACTCCTCGAGCTGCTGCAGGTGCCGCGGCTTTCCCGGGACAAGGCGTGCAGGGGATGCCGCACCCGCAGTTGTGGTCCCAGGCAGGGCTCAGCCTGCAGTCCCTGCTGGCGGCTGGGTGCCCATCTCCGTGGCACCAGAGCCACACAGCGCCTGCAGAGCTGCAGCGGGGCCCGAGCGGGGCACTGGGCTGGCACCTTCCCAATGCTCCGTGCCCGCTCCCCACAGCCCCACGGCCGAGACCTTCCCCTCCTGCCCCCAGGGAGCGGCTGTTCGCAGCCAGGCAGCAGCACAGCTCGCTCCAGGGCTGATTTGGGCAGCAGTCCCAAATTCCTCCATCCCTGGGCAAAGCTGCTCAGCCCCCAAATCTCTGCTTTCACCTCCTGAGCTCCCCCGGGCCCAGAGAAGGTCTCCAAGGCGCTCTGCTTGGGATGGAGCCCTGCTGCAGGTCTTGCATGGCCATGTCCTGCCTGCTGCCAGCTGGGGTTGGAAAGGGAGAGAGGAAATTTGTTACTTTGCCCGTTCCTGAAGCTGCAGATCCTCCAGCCAAAAACCAGGGAGCACCGTAGGGATGGACAGAAAAGCTGCCACAGCATTTCCATACACAACAGGCTTTTTCCTGAAATAATCCCTGCAGGAGAGAAACTCTGGTAAAATATCTGGAAGTGACAGTCCTGGTATTTATCTGTCCTTATCTACAGAGATTTGAAGATGTATAAACACAGCAAGTTCTGCCCAAATTATTGTCTGATTGAAAGCAGTGTGATCCCCTTCACAGAGATTGTCCTGAGTTATCTGGTGGGCACAAGGTGGATGGCTCAGCTTTTCCTCCTCCTATTCCCCATAGGAAGAGAGTTCTTACTAGGACTTTTCCATAAGTAAGAAGCGAAAAAAAACAGGAGAAAAAACAGAATCACGAGAGGAGGGGGAAAAGAAACCCAAGAGGGGGTTTGGTTCCTGCAGCTCTTGTCCTTCTCTCTGGATGGAGCACTCTTTACCTGGTATCTTCCCGTTGTAAATGCAGCTGATTGATTTTTCTTTCTGTTTCTTCTTTTGCACTTGTTTATTTTAATAGAGATAGATTTATTTTATTTGGAAGCCTGAAGCAAAATGTTCCTGTGTCTCCACCCACCCTTCTGGCACTAAGCGCTGATGGTTATTTCAGTGGTTATAATTTGATTTCTGCCTCTCCTGCTGGGCTGATGTGAGAGAAACAATATTTAGAGAAGCTGATTTTTAATTTTTTTTTTTTCTGGAGTAGGACAGAGGAGGCTGGGAGTGACGTGGGAAGAGGGAAAGAGAATCAGCAAGAATGCACTCACATTTTCTAGGGGTTTTTTTCCAAGTTTGCAATCTCTGATGGGCAAAAAGGACAGGGTAGCTCAACTTATCCATCACTCTCTAAAGAATGGAGAGTGATGCATTTTTGGGGTGTTGTTGTGTTATCCTTGGTCTATGCAGGGACTCATAGCTCCTGTTTGCCAATGATTTCAGGTTTGTAGCTTAATAATCTTCATTTTGTGAGTGAGGAAACTGAGGCAGAATAATAAATCAGTAGTAAATCAGTATTAAACCAGTCCTTTTCCCTTCAGATCACCTGTGCAGCCAAGACCAGTGTCAGGAATAGGCACTAAGGGCTGATTTCCAAATCCAGGGTACAGTCAACACACACAAACCACCCACTTCAGCACTGCCAGCTCTCAATTAAACTCAGACAAAATGAGATTTTTCATTGCTGCTTAGCAGCCAGACCTTGAGCAGCACATTTTCCAAATAGTTCAGCTACTCCCCAGCTCTTGGAGTTTCTTAGAGAAAAGCTCCTGTATTTTGCTAAGAGGAACTTTTTTTTGGACAAGAAAAAAGTCTGATTCTTCATTTCAAGACACAGAATAAAAACTTGTTTATAACTTTTTTCTGGTTTTTTATTTTTTTAAGATCAGCCACCTTTTTCTTTTTGTCTTTGATTTTTCTGGCTTCTAGGAAAAGGGCTAGTGAGTGCCTCTGTGCACAGCTGAAGATAATAACTTAACTAAATATTTTTTTTCCTTTTAAAGTATGTATCAAGATTGCCTGCTGCATAGTTTACATTTCCTGCTGTGGAGACAAATACTTTAATTAAAATGGGAGGAAAAAAAAACATGCAGAAAAAGAAAAAGCCTCTGTGAAAACAATCCTAAGAGGCTTGAAATGGGCAAATGAAGCCCTTTGGCCATCGGGCTGACTTTTGCATATATGCAAACATAAATATTTGGGACTATTTTGCTCTAGGCCAGGAGGGAGGTGTTGGTGCAAGCCAGGCTTTGAGAAAGATCTTTTTAGAGAAAAGGTGTCAAACTGCTTGACCTCCACCTCCTCCAGCTCCTGCTCCAGTCCTGGTGCAGGACAGATGGAATGGTTTGGTTTAGATGATCATGTCTTGAGAATAAGAAGGAAATTGGATCTTCTAAGTAGTTTGGACTTTCCTCTTTCCTTCACTTAAGCACAAAGCAGCAAATTAATTCCCTGTGGTTGCTGTATTTGATCATGGGACTCCTCGTACCTGCTCTCCCTCCCTGGGCTGTAGGAGGGAAAGCACAGCAGCAGCAAACAGCCAGAAATTCCTAAATATGCCAGGCTGATCCCAGCTCCAGGGACAGACGAGAGGGAGGGGAAGTTACAAGTACAAAATTACTGCTCAGACCTGAAGTTCTGCTCCCTGTGTGTAGTCAGAGGCTGAAAGCATCAAATCTGGTTTTGACTGCAAAGTTTGGGAGAGCAGGAGAAAGGGAGGCCTTGTTTGTAAGGGAGAGAGCAGAGTGAGGCTGCAAGGTTTGTCTGGGGAAAAAATGCCAACAGAACTCTTTCCTTGTGTTTTTAAGCAAAGGGAGGGCCTGTGAAGGGCACCCACTCAATCCTCCCCAAACCTGCAGTAGGTTTGCAGCCAGCAGAGATCAGCTTGTTCTATCTCCAAGATATTTCTGGGAAACACTTCCAACATCTTTTCCCTAAAGTACATCCATCCACCAGGAAAACACCCTGCCTTCCCAAAGCACACCAGGCTCCCAGGGCTCCCCCTTTAAAGCCAACCACTGGGGCATCACTGGAGCTCCTTGGCATGATCAGGGGGAGCAGCAGCTGCCAGCCCTGAGTTCCAGAGGGTGGTAGTGAGCAAAAGGATTTGCTTGGATGGATTAGCCAGACTTCCAAAGGCCTTTTTCCAGGCCAGGGTATAGGGGGAAAGAAGGTGGATTGAGAGCATCGTGGTGTGCTTCCCCCTGCTAAGCTGGGATTTGTGTGGAGCTCATTGAGGATAATTAAGTGATCACCATCAGATGGGTGAGCTGAGCTCTCACTTTCTGCACCATCCCTCTAAGAGAGCAGGATATTGTTCCTGCTTTTCCCCAGCCTGAACCAGTGATTGTCTCTTTGAGCTGTGATGCTGTCCCTGTATAATTAAGGCTGTCAGTCAAACCCAGACACCTAAACACTATAAACTCCATGGCTTAGCAGGGCTGATCACAGGACTTTAGTGCTTGGCAGTCAAAGCAGCAATTGCAGGCAGTTTTCCCGTGTTGGTGGGACAAACTGTGGGCCTGTGAGGAGGGAACACCCCTGGGAAGCATCTGGGTGCCTCCAGTCCTTCCTGGACGGCCGGGGCTGTGGGTCCTGTGCAGGTGCTGGGATGAGCTGCGCTGCTCCTGAGCATCTCTTCTGGTCCAGAGCCTGAATCTTGGGCTCAGGGTATTGGAGGGCCCTGCCTGGCAGGGAGTTTGGGTGCTCATCTCCTGCCTTGATGGGCCAGAGCACCCAGCAGAAGAGGGAGGGAAGGGCTTGACTCACCCAGCTCCTCTCCTGGTGCTTGGTTTGACCTGGCAGTGGCTGGAGGGCTGGGCAGGGCACACAGAGGAGCAGCAGGATGAAGCAGAGTCTGTGACCTGGAGATGCCTCAGCTGGACTGCAGCACATCCCCTGGTGCTCCTGGTCACTCCCAGGAGCCTGCTGGCCATCCCACAGCCTGTCCACTGCCTGCCTCTATCTGGAGCAACAAATGAGGCTTACCTGAGGCCAAGGATTTTCTACAACTCAAGCTGTTCAAGGTTCTGGACAGCTTGACATAACTTTGGCAGTAGCTCTCCATCTGTTTCCACCTAAATTCCTCTGAAAAGGAGCTCAGGGAGGGGCAGTAGGGCTGGCTGTTCATGGAACTGAAGTGGCCAGGAGCTGGAGACAGGACAACATGGTCACGAGCTCAAAACCCTGCACTTCTAGACCTCTGTAAGAGATCTGAATTATCATTGATTCTCAGCTGACAATCTGAAAGCCTTTAGGAAGGGCTAATAGGAAATGAACTTTGTTTCATTCACAAGAAGCATCTTGGTGCTTGCCAGAGATGCTTTGTGTAGAGAAAGCCCTTCCTTGGAAGGTTTGTGAGCCATGTCTGGTGTGTTTGGGGAATTTTGCTGAGAGATGAATCAGTGTCTCGGTGCCTGCTGATGGGTGGCAGCCTGGGGTTTGTGTGCAGAGAAATAGGAAAGGAAATAGGGCTAAATTCAGTAAAGGGTTGCCCTATGGCATCTGGATACCATTCCAAGTGAGCCAAGAGGCCAGCAGAACATGGGATGCAGACAGGGAGGAAAATGTCCCCTGAAGGACAATCAGGAGGGGATGCACTGTCAAATGATCAGTGTGCAGCGAGGCTCTGTCAGGGCTGTCATGAGTTTGTCATGAAATGAATGAATAAATGAAATTAGAAATGGAACTAGAGTCCAGCCCCTCTCTCCTCTTGTGGATAAACAATGGGAGGATGAATAAGTGTTCCCCAAACGTGCACTGAAAGAGGAATGACCAGAAATGAAACAGTGCTCAGGTTTGGAGCCCTGCTCCTACCAGGAAATAAATACTTTTCCCCACCTCCCACAGCACTGCAGTGTTATTCTCATTGCAGTCTGCCCCATCACCACTCTGCAATCAAATCCCTTGTCAGAGGCACATTTCTGTCCATGGTTCCAACCTCACATAACCTGGTTCTCTGCTGACAAGCAGCTGTGCTGCAGGAGCCCTGTCACACGTGTTCCTGTGCTTTCCCAGTCTGAAGAGCATTACTGATAATTAGTTAGTGTAAAATGGGAGGAATTTTGTTTGGCATTCCTTGAAACACACTGTTCTCACAGCTCTCTGGCCTGGGGCTGGCTGTTACAGCCGCTGCTTCTGGAGCACAGCTTTCCCCAGCCCTGCATGATGGAAGATTATTTCATTAATGAATCTAATGATACTTTGTCTTTGGTGCTGACGATCTTTGTGGTGGTGCTGTGCAATCTTTAATTAACTTTGAGCCTGCCAGGCACTACGAGGATGTTGATAACCTGCAACAAATGCAGGAGAATCTTGAAGGCCTGGCGTGGTAAAATAACCTTGTCCAAGGTCACGCACCGACTCTTGGCTGCGTTGAGGTTTGATGCCAACTCTCCTGGTGAAGTAATGCTGGAAAAAAAGTGCATTTCCGTGCTAAAAGGTGCAAAGTGGGGTAATCCAGGCAGGGAATGTGAAGTGCTTGGGGGAGCAGGGAGCGTGCTCAGGCCACACTGCTCAGTCCCAGGCTCTCAGGGCACTGTTTGAGTTTGCTCTGGGTTGTGTTGACTTTGCGTGAGCAGGAGCTGGTTGTGTCACACGTAGGGTCGGGACAGGCATTTAATGTGTGGATTAAAAGTGAGGTGTCACACGGGGGCTGCCAGCAGGGAATACACACAGAGAGGCAGAGGGAAAACAGAGACATGCAGAGACCTTCTAAAGGCCCTGTCATGGATGTGGATTTGTTAAAAAGTGTCCTGATTTCTTGCAGGATTTGTTAAAAAGTGTGCTGATTTCTTCCACTCAAAGCTTTTTGATTTCCATGGAGCTCTGTGTTTTACCAGCCCCGAGGCTCTGTGTTACTGACCCCTCATCATCTGCAGTACCTTTTCATAAGATAATCCTTGTTTGAATTTTGGGGATGCTGTCCATGCACCTGTCCTGTTTTATTCACTTTTTTTTTAATGTATGGAGTATGGAAGAAACTACTGGTCCCAGCTGCAAGGGTGTTGCTGCTGTCAGTATTGTGCAAGCATGAATTTGAAATCCTGAACAGATGCTTGCTCTTTCCCCTTCCCAGAGATCTGCCACCGTGGGAATCGTTGCTTTGGACTGAACCCTCCACATGTGCCCAGAGGTCAGTGCTGAAGCTTTGGTTACCCTGGAAACCAGGACAAAAGTGCGCCAAACCATTCTTGCAATATGGGTCACTGTTGGAAAAAGAGAGGTAGGAAATGCCTCCCCTTCCAACAAAGGTGTTTCCACAGGGGAACACACAGGTCAGAGCTGGGGGCCAAGCAGCTGGTAGTCATTGCTGGTGTTACCCATGGAATTCCTGCGGGCACCTGCTTTCTTTTCAGGTTGGGCACAGATGCTGAGGCCTTCAGGGTGCCTTTAGTCTGTCCTAGTTTGGTGCTGAGGGTCCTGTGCAGAGGAGTCCAGCAAGAGGCTGCAGGCAGGGCTGGGCTGGGCAGGATCCAGGGAATTTTGGGTGGGATGGAGGGCACTGTAAGGAATAGTCTATTACTTTGTTCCTCTTGTCCCTGCAGGTCTTTCAGCACAGTCTCGCTGCTGAGAGGGACTGGCTGCTGAAGGGGATGGAGAGGGAGGTGATTGCTGACAGAACCAGCCCTTTCTTCCAGGCCCAGAACTGCTGAGGGAAGGCTGTGCTCCTTGCTGGCTCCTCCAGCCACCACTGATGATCCCAGAGGGGGTTTGCCCTGGTTCCACATTGTTTTGAGCAGGTCACAGTTTGTTCTGTCACATGTGGGGTGGGAGATGAAGCCCTGAGATTCAGAGCACTTGTCCTTTCCTCCAGGAGCTCCTGGTTTCCACTGCTGGCTGTGGTGTTGCAGGGTGGGATGTTTCACAGTCCTTGGGCAATCCCCTCCTGTTTTGTAAGCAGCCACCCTGTGCTCCTCAGTTATTTGGGCAAAGCACCAAAATGAGATGCTGAGCTCATCCTTAGTCCCTGAGAAAGTGAGGGCATGTGGGTGGCATACCTGCCATGGGATTTCAGATTGTTTCCTCAACAAACTGGAGTGAGGGAAAGTCATACTCATCCCTTTGGAAAAGGGCCAGGTTGAACACTCAGGGATTTCAGTGATTTGCTAATTGTTGGGAAACATTACTCTGTCTGCAGGAAGCAAGAAATGTTTCTTTTATTGTTCTGTTTGAGAATAAATGCACTTCTGGTTTCAAGGAGTTGACACTGTCTTGTGGGAGGGGGATTTTGGGTGAGGACAGGTGAAAATTACCGTCATATCTCCTCTGAGGTCTTTGCATATCTTCATGACTTTTTTTTTTTTAATTGTTTTCCTTAGCATGCTGTCAGAGCTCTCCATGTATCTTCCAGCTTTTTTTTGAGCATGGAGCCACCCTGCCAAGTCTTTGTGAGCTGGAGATCTTCCACATTTAAGAAACCACCTTAAACCACCACTTACGTGTTGCTGGCTCAAGTCCACATTCCACCTCTGTGGCCACATCTCATCATTCTCATCCCTCCAGGACACAGCTGTGTCGTATTTCCCCTTCTTTACTTCCCTCGTTGCTGCTTTCTCCCTGCCCTGTCACCTTCAGGGGTTCACCTCAGTTGTTTCTTCTCCAAAATGCTGCCTCTACCTGCAGAAAGGACCTATGGATTTATGAGCTGATGGCTGTGCTGGTAGAACCTGCCTCTTAGCGAGGAGCTCTTTGGGAAGAAGGCTCCTCCTGCACAGCTATTAGAGGGCTAACCTGAAAAGTGGGGTTGGTTTGACTTTAATCAGGCTGCACCTCTGACAGCAAATTCACTTGGGGTGTGGTTACATCAGTACAGCAGCCATATAACTGCTGTGTCCATGGCAGGGGGTGAAACTTCTGCTTTTCCTCACATTTCCTCCCTCTCCTTCACTGTGGTCAGGCTGTCAGGGCACTTCCTGTGCTTCTTGTGCCACTCCTTTTCCTGGGTAACTTCCCTTCTGGTATCTCAGCCCTGTGTCCTGACAGCTTTCCAGCCCTGTCTGGTGACTGCAAAGGGTTAATGCCCTCCATATGCTCCCACTGCTGTTCCCTGCTGGCTGCCTGGTTCCTCCTCCTTGGTTTTGTCCTGGTTGGGGCAGGCAACTCATGGCCAAAGAAATGCTGACAAAAATCCCCCAGAACATGCAAACATGAACTGAGATTGAGCGAAAAAGGGTGCTTGAATAAATTCGTCTTTATCAGGAATACCGATTCAGGTTTTATTCTGTGCACAAATAAGTCTTTGCTCTTCAAAAAGCACATAAAAGCTACAAAGTTTTGTAGATTGCAATATACAGCATTCCAAGTGCAGGCAAACCTGCAGCTGCATCTGGCTCGACCATCCCTTTGGAATTTATTGCTTTGCATGTGGAAGTGGCCTCTCAACAGTGTGCCCAATTAATATTCTATGTTCCTCTCCTGGTAAATGGCATAAAAATCTTAATGTCTGATGTCTAAGCTGATGTCTAAAGCATGCCATGAGCTAACCTCAGGGAGGTTTTGCATTTTTTCTCTGGGTGATATGTGCACAAGGACTTTGCCACAACTTGCAAGAGCTGGGTCTGCACTTCCTGCTGGAGCCATTGCAACATTTTCCTGTCATGTAGTGTCAAGTCATGGCAGTGAAACCACAGACATGAGGCTCAGGAGTCGTGGCACTGGTCACTGCCTGTGGCAGTGCTCTCAGAACTCACAGCAAGCAGCTCTGCTACACAGCTCTTTGCTCTTATGCTATGGTTTTCCCTCAAAACAGGGATCTATAAGCACTCCAGGTCATCATCAGAGCTGCCCCTGCTTTCAAAGTTTCCCAGAGTGTCACAGCAGTGCTGTAGGGGCTTGGTATTCGACTGTGCCTCAGTGGTGGCACTGAGTCTCCAAATCAACCTTTCTTGTGTTCACTTTAAAGGGTCTGAGCTCTGCAGTGCTCCATGCCCTACACACCTTTCATGTTTGATAGTCTGAATAAACCCCTGCCCTACAGCAGACTCATTATTATTAAGAGAAGTGGGGGAAAGGAGGTAGAATAAACAGGGTAAGGCACAGCCACAGTAATACAAAACATGTAAATCAGGCTATGAGACATCATAATAAGGATGTAATGGAGGGGGAAAGAAAAAGAAAAGAAGTCCTATTGTTGCTTCAGTAGAAAAGCCAGCATAAGTCTGAGGTGGCCAATCCACCATTCTCAGGGCTGTGGAAGGAATTAATACTCCCTCTAATCACAGCGTGTTCCATGCCAAGGCTCTGTGACACCCTCACATCCAGGGTGACAGTGAGTCCCTGGCTCTGGCCAGCCCAGGGGTGACCATGGTTCATCCCAGGCAGAAGGACGAGGTGCTGCTGGGCTGTTTGGTGCCAGCCTGCCTCTCTCCAGGGGTCCAGGGAGCTCCGCTGTCACTCACTGCCTGCCCAGGAATGCTTGGCAGGCGAGGCCGGATGCCTCCATCTGTGTGAAATCCTCCCAGCCATTTAGATTAAACATTGACTTCAGTAAAATCTAGGGCTCCTAATGACCTGACATCGTCCATATGGAGTAGCTGCCACAGATAGTGACTATCTTGACACTGATTAATCACTTCTTCTGCTAGTGTATTTGTCCCCGGTTACCTGACACAGTTCTCCCCTAATAGCTTTGGAATAGTTCTGGGGTGTTCATATGACCTTGGCTTTGGGGAAGAGCCCATCTGATGGCACACATTACCTACTCCAGTGGAGGCTTGGCTGGTTTTCAAACTAACCTGGACACTGGTTTTGGGTTGTTTTTTTTTTTTTTCTTTCCCCTATGTACACCAGTCTCAGTCATTTCTGTAATGGGAAGCACCTCAGCCATGCTGTTAGGGGCCACCACTGGCAATGGGCTGGGCTTGGTCTGTGCTGTGCAGCAGGAAGAGACTCTGGTTCCACCTCTGTGTCCTTCCTTGACACTTGCAGGCATGACAGGCAACCTGCATCACTGATGCTGCTTGCTCTGGAGCTGTCACTGCAGCCAGTCACTGCTCAGAGAGAAGTGACACTGTCTGACACCCCAAACTAAATGTGGAGTTTCTCAGTCTGAATGTTGTTCTCTTCTTCAAAGCCAGGAGATCCAGAAGCAGAGGCAGGAGGTCTTCCAGGCTGATCTTCCATCAAGTGTGAATTTTGGTTGCCCCATCCCTGGAAGAGTTCAAGGCCAGGTTGGATGGAGCTCTGAGCAAGGCAGGGGGTAGGAACAAGATGAACTTTAAGGTCCCTTCCAACCCCAACCATTCTATGATTCTATTATTCTATCATTCTATGATTCTATTATTAGACCCACATCACATGGGGAAGCATCACTAGTGAGAGTTAGAGGCATGAAGGCTCTCTAGGAGCTGTTCTGATGAAATCAGTGTCTCACCTCGCTCCCCAGTGTGTGCTCCAGCACTGGCTCTATCCCATGGCTGCCAGGTCAGGCAAGGGTTACTGTGCAAGGCAGTGACTCATCAGTTCCAGGAAGCAGTGTATTTGTGGAATGTGCAGCAAAAAGATCTTAAAGCCATTTTCAGATTGTTTTCCCCCATTTTCCCTTATAATTTATGTAAATTATTTTTCCCAGCAGAGCGGCTTGGGAAATTCAATGTGCTGTTACATTTGTGGCAACATTTCCTGTCACTTTTCTTTTCCACTCAGACAACCTTTCAGACCTGGACAGGTGACTGACTTGCTGAGTATAAAGACTGGTGATGTGTCAGCTGAACCTCAAGGATTGGGAACTGCCTGCACACCCTGAGCCTGCACCCCTGCTGCAAATTGACTGATTTCAGTCTAATTCACCACAGGTGATGGCAAAGACAAGTTGACATTGTGATATTTAGGAAGGGACATGTGGCCAGTGCTGCAACCCATCTGAGAGCAATTCTGGCTCAGCTGGTGTAGCCTGAGCTTCTCAAGGGCTTTTGGACTCTCTTGTGGTGTTCCCCGTCTTCAGCTCCACAAGTCTTGTGCTGTGTAAGTGCAGCACCTCAGGAGTGCCTGTGATTCTGTCCCATCTGACCCATGGCTCTCAACCAAATAGTTGTGAAAGATGGTTTTTTCACTTAAAATAAGGCCTGGTTTGTTTCTTCTTGAAATAATGTGTGCCATGTTCCTCAGTTTGCAGATAGACTTGGGGAATGGCTTGAGGTGACTGCTGAGGCCAGTAGAGCCCCTCTCCTAAGAGCTGATGGTCTTTGGGTGGTACTGAGTTAACTGTGACTTTGAAACTGCCCTGGGTACAGACAATCCCCTCTGTTTTCATGACTATCACCACTTGTCTTGTCCTAGAGTTTAGTTAACTTTTCTTTTTGGCTGAAGTTCACAACTTATTTTCTTTTAATATAAGCAAGTACAGGATGTTTTGCCTACATTGTGGCTGTCTCATGTTAAGTAATACCTTGCTTGAGATCACAGAAGCTGCATATACACTGCCTGCTATTGTGTTACTTACATTATCAGAAAGTTCAGGAGGACAAAGATCACTCAGGCATGTGTTTGTGGAAACACAGATTCTCTCTAACACCTCCTTGCTAGGAGGTCTTCCACGACCCCACCACCAAATTGCCAGTGCAGTGGATCATGTTTGCTTTTAGATGTTATTCTTGTCACTTTAAGGGATTCCAAACACTACTTTTGGTTTTTTTTGTGAACAATCACACAGACATTATGGCTCTGTACAGTCCTTGCACATTTCTGTGTGCTGGCTGAGCACTGTGAAGTTAACCAGCACTGACTTTCTAAACTGGTGGCTGTGTTTGATTTGCTAACTTGCATGTTTTCTGCTTGTGCCCTGTCCCTTGCAATGTCTGTAGGATTTGTCCTTGAACAAGTTCTGGTGTGTGTTGTGAAACTGTCCCTGGTGACAAAAGCAGTGCCTTCTCTGAACGCCCTTCAAGCTGCACTTTCCACTTGACCTCTGAGCATGGCTGTGGGAGGGATTTTGTGATGCTCCCAAACTCTTCAGCATCTTCAGTAAGTCTCCATTGAAATGGTAATTTTTAGAGCATACTTCAGGCTCATCTCAGCTTTAGATAAAAATTAAATGTGGATTGCTTCATTCTGCATATTGAATGCTAAGGGATGCGCTCATTTGTTCTCTCTGCAGACACATGATGCTCTGCCAATTTCCTTAATCCAGGCACAGAAGCAGTCTGCAATTGTTTCCATTCACTTTTGATTCCATCTATAAAAGGAAATACCTGCAATCACCAGAGGCTTTTCAGAACAGGGATTTTGTAGAACTTGTCCAATTTCAACAAACTTTTTGTCTGCTGGCTTAATGGGCACTATCTGGCTGCACATCAGGGTGTCAGTTTTAGCTCCCATTGTGCTGCCATGTGTTTTTTATCACAGAGATCATCAGTTATTTTAGGATTTCCCCATCTTTCCCTGGCCCTCTACAAACCTACTGAAAAAGTCTAACCTCTCCCCCACCCCACCCCAAAATATTTTAAACTTTTCTTTATAAGTGGATTGCTCACTGAACTGATATGGCAGCTTGTATTTAATATTAATTTTCAGACTTTCCTGAGTCGTCACACTTTATTCCATCTTCCTCTTGACTAATATCCCACCCTTGTCTCATATTTTTGCCTTCTCTGTCTATGTGGTGTTGATAATACCCAGCAACCCAATGGCTGGATCCCCAGTAACATTTCTTAGTTATCTCCAGGAAGACAGGAGGAGATACATGAATGCACGACCATTTATCAGAGTAAATGAAGGCAGGGAGCTTCATTAGGAGGCTCACAGCTGACTTAAATTAATATTGCCCACTGTGAGGTTGTACAAAGCTGTTTCCTGAGACAATGGGCTGCACTGGGAATTCGGTATTGAGATGCACTTTTGTAGTCAGGCATCAAACACTGATTCAGGCATGGCCAGGGCAGAGCGCAGCTCTAAGCTCAGCTCAGGGGTTTTGTGCCTCTCTTTTTGCTGTCTCCAGCAATCCCCACTGCAGGAAGTGTGGGGAGGGGTGAAATATCTGTGACCAGAACTCTGACCACTCTGAACCTCCTTGTGCCTGGCCATGTTCCTGCAATACTTGCAGTCAAAGTCCTGCCAGATGGATAAAATCTGGATGCGTGTTCACAAGAGTTCAGCCAGAGATGAACCTGTGCTTACCTGGTTTGAGAAAACCTCTGCCACAGCGGAGCACTCCTCCAGTACCTGCCAGGGTGCTGAAACTGGGAGCATGGCAGGAGTGCAAAGGCAGAGAGTCATTCTCTCTAAGCAGTGCATTTGAATTACGAGATGTGGAGCATGACCTTCCAGAAACTGGGCTTAGAATTGCACAAAATGTTTAGATTTTTTTTTTTGGTGCCAATTTGACCTGAGCTAATCAGAGGCAATCAAGTCAAGTGACACTGATGCAACCCTGATTCCTCTTCAATTTCTAGCCCAAACTATACCTGTCATTACTTCCTTTTTTCTTCCTTTTTTTTAAAAAAACATTTTTTAAAAACAATTTCCAGCAGAGCAGTTCACCCAGAGTATGTCTAGAAACAAGGCAGTGACCAGTTTCACTTCCCGTCTTGTTTGCTGCAGCCCTCAGTGATGTGCAGTGCGAAGCAGGGGTGGTGAAACAACCCTTGGCACTGCAGGAGGTTTCTCACTCCAGGTTTCTCACTCCATGCTGCTTTCTCCTGCACTCCTGGCCTCCTGAAGATGCCCAGGAGAGGAGCCCTTCCCGTGGGGACCCTCCTGGTGCTGCTGCCGCTGGCGTTTGTCCCATCCCCGCTGGCAGGCTGCCTCCCCAGTCCCTGTCTGGAGGTACGTGAGCTCCAAGTGAGCACTAAATCCTTCTGTTTCTCTGCTGCAACTTTTCCCTCTGCTTGGGAGATTTGTGCCTGCAGCCTGTTGTAGTTGTCTTAGGAAAGCCCAGCTTTTTTTCCAAGGTTGTTACCAAGGCGATTGAAGTATTTGAAGTAAAATCTGGTCTCAAAAACTTCTGAGAACCAGAACCAGCTGCATAAACCTTTTCTTCTTGCTGGCTTTTTGTGCCTCTGAGGGTGCTGCAGTGCAGCTATTGTAATAGATTGTGTTTCCCTTGGAAGAGGTCCAAACCTTGTCTGTAATTTCCACAAAATACAGATTTTTGCCTGATTTGTGCTTTAGAGTTATTTCACCAGAACCCCAAGTACCTGACACTGACCAGATGCCTTTTGCACAGTTTTGCTGATAATTTGTTTGCAGAATAAGTTTGGTTTGAGGTGCCTGAAGAGAGCTGAGAGCTGGTTCTTGACATGCACTGCATCCATGAGTGTTTGTCCTGCTGGCTCCTCCAAGGTTGCTGCTGGTTCATCCATAGGCTCAAGGAACACTGTCCTGCAGTTTTCTCCCTGCTTCAATCAGCAGGAAATGCAGCTCTTCCCGGGGAGTAGGGCTGGTTCTATTAGAAATGGGAAAGGTCCTTAGGATATATAAGATTATTTCCAAAAACTCAGGGCAGCTGGTTGAGAAATGAACTGCAAGGCGGGTCATTCTGCTCCTGCTTTCCTCACAGTGTCATCTTCTGGCACTTCATGAGAGCAGATGTTGACCATGATGGGATCTGCCTCTGTTACAGCTCACCCCTAACACAACGTTCAGATGTACTGGACTGAACAGCTCTGGAGTTCCTGATGGGGTCCCAAACACCACCCAGAACCTGGATCTCAGTTTCAGCAATCTGAAATCACTGGGGTCAAATTATTTTGCATCAGTCCCTGAACTGCAGCTTCTGGATCTTTCAAGGTAATAGAATCCACTATGTGGATACTGGTTAATTTTACTTCACCACCTGGGCTACCATGGTGGCTTATTTGGGGGTCTATTGGTCTTGTCTGTTTGGGTGTTTTTTCTTTTTTTGTTTTTCTTTTTTCTTGTGACTTTATCTCTGTGTCTGTAATTTTGCACATCCCCATGGTGAATTGATGTGCAGCTTTCAGTCCAGTTACTGAGAGAACACCCTCCACGCAGAGCTGGGTCTGTCAGTCTGATCTTGTAGGCTGCGATGTGAGAAGGAGGAGGGAGATGTTTTACTTGTCTCTGAACAAGAAAAATGTCAGACTTTTCACTGTTACAAAAACTCTGAAGTGGAACATCTTGGGTGAGCTGTTTTTCTAATCACAGTTGAAAAAAAATAACATGAAGGTACATTCATTTTCTAAAAGGCTGTTTTAAAATATCAACATATTCTCTTTTCCCTTCCCCTCACATATCTGGGGGAGGAGATGGGGGAGGCTTATTAGCAAATTTGAATTGATGTATAATTCCCATTGCCTTCAGACAACAGTTTCTCTGAGTAAATTGTTTCTCTGGAAAATGTCACTCAGTTCCATCACATCTCAACTCCAAAGTGGCTGAGTGGCAGAGCACGTTTGCTGGAAGACACTGGCTGGATTATGAAACTGATTCTGCTGGGATTCACTGCAGAATGGATTTGGGTCTCAAATTCTGGATCTTCCCACATGAAACCATCTTTAGGTGGCCACACTCTTCTTCCCACCTTCCTTTTCTCCTTCAGAGCCAGCACAGCCTGGGCTCTGCTCCCTCTCAGATATCACCAGATGTCAACTGCTGACAGAGCTGTGAGCTTTGCACAGCTGCATCACTGCTGCCAGTGGGGCTGCCCAGATGGGGCTGAGGTGACAGTCTGGAGGCTGTGAGGGTGCAAGATGTGAGGGAATGCTAGATCTGGCTGTCTCTGCCATCAGTGATGGTCATCACAATGTCACTTTAGCCTAAACTGAAAGCTGGAGTTCTCCTTTCCTGCTGCCTGCATGATTTTTTCATCTTCACCAGGTCTCCAGGTCTTTTGCTTTGCAGTTGAACTTCAGCACAGAGAAGGAGGAGGAGGTGAGAGGAGGTCTCCTGCTGTGGGAGGGTTCCCTCTGCACACCCAGGAATGCTGGCTCTGCCCAGCACAGCAAAGCCAAACTGACCCCAGTGTGAGGCTGAGCCTTAGGATGTCACACCAGCACTTAGTGAGCAAGAAAGGGACAGTGTTTCATGCACTTCTATTTTCTTTTCCTGCCCAACAGGTGCCACATCCATGCAATAGAAGATAACTCCTTTATGGATCTTCACAGACTTTCCACTTTAATTTTAACTGCCAATTCTCTCCAATACCTGGGAAAAGCAGCTTTCTATGGCTTAACATCTCTGAAAAAACTAGTGCTGGTGGAAACCAACAGAACAACCCTGTCTGAGCTGCCCATTGGCCACTTGCATACCCTGCAGGAGCTGAATTTGGGCCACAACAGCATCACTTCATTGAAGCTTCCCAAGTATTTTGCCAACATGACCTCCCTCAGGCACCTGAGCTTTTTCTCTAACAAGATCACATCTATCTCCAGAGGAGACCTTGATGCCCTGAGGGAAGGGATAAGGCTCAACCTCACTCTGGTGCTTTCCCTGAACAATATAAAATCCATAGAGCCAGGGTCCTTTGCAGGGATTCACCTCACTGAGCTGGCTCTAAGGTCCACTTTTGAGAACTTCAACGTGATGCAGACTTCTCTGCAAGGCCTGGCTGGTTTGCAGGTCAGCAGGCTCATTGTTGGGGAATTCAGTGACCATGGGAAACTGGAAGACTTTGAGAAAGGGCTCCTGAGTGGACTGTGCCAGGTACAGATGGAAGAGTTTGTCTTAATCTGTTTCGAGGAATTTGAGGATAACACAGACACTCTCTTTAACTGCATAGGCAATGTCTCCACTATTCGGTTGGTGAACCTCGGACTTGAGGAGATATCGGAGGTTCCTATGTTCTCCCAAGTGAAGCAGCTGGAATGCAAGAAGTGCGATTTTGAGGACGTGCCTGCCATGAAGCTGTCGCTTTTCAAGGAGCTGAGAGTGCTTCGTATTACCAAGAACAAAAGTCTGAAAGGCTTCAGGAAGAAATTTGAGAGTCTCACTAATCTGGAGGTCATAGATCTGAGTGAGAATAGCCTCACCTTCAGTGGCTGCTGTTCCCGTCTGTTTCGAAATTGTCCAAATTTGAAACACTTGAACTTAAGCTTCAATTCTGAGATCAGATTGACTGGAGATTTCACTAATGTGAAGAATTTGTTATATTTGGACTTTCAGCATACAACTTTATTTGGTCCTGGCACCTACCCTGTCTTTCTGTCCCTTAAGAAACTCATTTACCTTGATATTTCCCATACCAAAACTGAAGTTAAATCCCAGTGTACATTTTGTGGCTTGAACTCTTTGCAAGTGCTCAAGATGGCAGGGAACTCCTTTGAGGACAATAAGCTGGCAAACAACTTCAAAAACCTAAGTCACCTCCGCACCTTGGACATTTCAGGTTGCAAGTTAGTACAGGTGGATCGAAGTACCTTTGATGCCCTGTCTGAGCTAAAAGAGCTAAACATCAGCAACAATAAGCTCATGACCTTCGATCCTGGAGTCTACCAGCCGCTCCAAGCCCTCAGAGTCCTGGATTTCAGCAGAAACCAGCTGACTGTGCTGTTGGATTCAGCCCGGGAAATCCTTCCCGACAGCCTGGTCCTGTTGGATATCTCTCAAAACCTCTTTGACTGCTCTTGTGTGTACCTGAACTTTCTGGAATGGATCAAGGAGAAGCAGGAGCTGCTGCAGAACCAGGAGCTGATGCTGTGCCACACGCCCTCGTACGTGGCGAACGTGAGCCTGCCGAGCTTCGATCTGTCCTCCTGCCACATCAGTGTACCCAAAGTTGTCTCCTCAGTGGTCGTGTTGCTCTGTATAGTGGTGCTCCTCTTCCTGATTTACAAGTACTACTTCCAGCTCTACTACTCGCTGGTGCTGCTCAGTGGGTGCAAACACTCTGCAGAAAGGGGTGACACTTATGATGCCTTTGTCATCCACTCCAGCAAAGACCAGGAATGGGTGATAAGAGAGCTGGTGGAACCCTTAGAAGGGGGAACACCTCCCTTCCACCTGTGTCTGTACTACAGGGATTTCCTGCCAGGGGTGCCCGTTGTCACCAATATCATCCAGGAGGGTTTCCTCAGTAGCAGGAACGTCATTGCAGTCATCTCCACTGACTTCCTGGAGAGCAAGTGGTGCAGCTTTGAGTTTGACATTGCCCAGTCCTGGCAGCTCGTGGAGGGAAAGAGTGGAATCATCATGATTGTCCTGGAAGATGTGAATAAGGCCTTGCTGAGGCAGAGGCTGGGGCTCTCCCGGTACCTGAGGAGGAACACCTACCTGGAGTGGAAAGACAAGGAAATAAGCCAGCACATCTTCTGGAGGCAGCTGACAGGAGTCCTTCTGGAAGGCAAAAAATGGAACCACGAGGAGGCAAAGCTCATGTGAAGAGAAAGAGGGTTCCCTCCTCTACTGTCTCCTGTGGCCTGGGCTGATGGGTGGTGCTCAGAGGTTGCTGTTCAAGTCAGAGGGAGTGGATGGAGGCACTGCCAAAGCACTACAGAAATTCCTGCCTTGCTGGTCACCTTGTCTGGAGGGAATTTGCAAGTTAAGGAGTGACAAGAGCCAGAAGAGCTCCCTGAGTTCTGTGTTTGTCACCCACAGCTGTCGCAGCAATACCCCAGATCTGGTGGGTCAGGGACAGACTGACTGCTCTTCCTGTCATTTATCTTCTGCTGAAACTGGATTTGGGTCCTGAAACCATTTACCCAGAGGAACCTCGCAGTCAGTTGCTTTGAATAGACCCAAGAATCTTAAGGGCAGAGAAAAGATACAGGATCCTCAACTCTAAAAATGGTGGGAAACAGAAACAAAGTTTGGATTCCAAAAGTCTTGTGTCTGCACAAGATCCGTAGGCACCATGAGCCAGGGGAAAAACCCTCCAGAGAGCAATGGGGTGTCCTACAGCACAACTGGCAGCTGCTCAGGGAACCTGAGTGGTTTTGTCATTGGGGAGGGAGGGAGGTTTCCACTGGTGGGAAATTTCCCCAACATGTTTCTTTTGGTTTTCTTTAGACCAAGACCAAATATTGAAACCATCACCTAAAAATCTTATTTATGTCCAGATTATATAACATTTGAGAGGGAGGTTTGGGGGTTTCTTGGGGGGACAAGAAGAAATAATAGAAATGTTTAGTATCTTTAAAGTCAAATATTTCTTTGCCCCAACTGCTTCTCCCCATCCTGTGTTTCTGGATATACTCTGGGACTGCCCTATGTGGGCAAAATTGAGCCTGAACAAAGTGTTTTGATGTTTACAGACAGCCAGTTCTAGAATAAGCTTTTCCACTCTCTGGACCAGCCTTAATTCACGGTTGGAAGGTGCTGCAGTAGCCTCCAGGGTCTGAAATGGAGTTCTGCAGATCTGCTCAGCCTTTCCCAAGGGTCAGCTGCCACCTGGAATGGGACTGGGTGGGAGAGTTTTGCTTCTGTTTCACTGAGAATGTGCCTGACATTTTGCAGGGAGAAGACACAGAGGAGAAAAGTCCGGGTTAGCTAAACTAAATATATCCCAGCACTGTCCTGAACCAAGGGAAGGAAAGTCTAAATGCCATGGAATCACATCTCAGAGCCCTCTGTCGATGTGTGGGATATTGGATGGTGCAGGAGTATTGCTCTCTGTTTACCAAAGGCTTTGGCTGGGATTAATCACTGAATTACTCGAGTTTTAAACTTGCAAATTCTTCTATAATCAATGGTGTTCTGCTGAGGTAAAACAGAAGCAATTGAGTGGTGAATCAGATGTGATATTTATTCAGAAGGAAGGCCTGATCCAGCTCACTTTTCTAAGCACCAGACAGGGACATTTCTGTGGAAGCTGGATCAGGGATCAACATCAGACACTACTGGAAACAGAGGGAGAGCCAGTTCCAGGCCTTGTGCTGGCAGAAGTTGAATCCCAGCTCCCTCCCTGTGTGCTGTGTCAGATAACACTACCAAACACCCCCCACAGCCCTCCCAAAGCTTTTTTGTGACCCGTGAGAGGAAGCTTTAATAAAAATGAGCTCCCTTGCCCAGAGAGTCCGGTTTGCATCTGCCACTGTTCCAGCAATTCCCAAAGTGCAGTGCTCCTTACCCCTGCTGTGACTGATGGGTCCTGCAGACCTTCCTCCCCACCCTTCCACCCTCACCTTCCACCTCCTCCAGGGACTGGAGGGGCTGCTGGAGCTGGTGGGGGACAGCAAACCAGGGCACAGCTCCAGGTTCCCTGGGCTGAGGCCAAAGAAGAGCACAGAGGACAAAGCAAATATTAGCTTGAATTTCAGCAGCTCCAAGTTAAATTGGGAAACAAAAGAGGAGAAATTAAATAGAGTGGGAGTTCCTGCTCCTGAATTGAGCAGCACTGACGCTGCGTTTCTCCTTCACTTTCTCTCTGTGGCTCCTCTGCAAACAATTCAGTGTATGTGTATTTCTGGCACAAAGCTCAGAGTCGTATGATTCCTGATTGTAATTATAACAATGAGTTTCAGAAAGCCTGCGAGTGGTTCTGGGCATTTATAATAGGGATTTAGGACAGTATTGTTTAAAAAGTCAGTGTTTTTTTGAATATCAAAGCCATTTTAGGAGAGCTGGAGTGAAGCTGTGACGAGTCTCCCACACGTACAGTTTAAAAAGAATCTGGTCACTTGTTTTTCTCTTCCTATTCAGAGTCTCCACAGCAGAAACGGATACGTGAGTTGCCCCAGGCTTCCTTATTGTCCAAGAAAAAGCACAAAAACCATCAGAACTGCTGGAAGTGCGAGTGAAATGGCACAAGGAGGCTCAGGAGGAGGGGCTGGTGGTGGCAGGCACAGCCCTTGGTGGGACCTGGGTGCCAGCACAGCCACGGGCTCCAAGTGTCCCTCCTGGCAGCCACCAGCTCTGCTGGGGGAGGGCTCCAGCCCAGGAGTCACCAAGCAGAGATTTTCTCACTTTACCCTGGCAGTCTGTGGAGTCTCCTTCACTGGAGATATTCCAGAACCATCTGGACACAATCCTGTGCCCTGTGCTCTGGGATGAGCCTGCCTGAGCAGGGAGGTTGGACCAGCTGACCCCACTGTGGTTCTTCCCAAACTGACCCATCCTGGAATTCTGTAACTTGCCCAGGTAGTTCATATCTGCTCTGTGTTGAGGTTTATGAGTCTAAGATGGAAAAGACTGTGTGAACAATTATATTTCCACCATTTACCCAGCAGAGAAATGGTAGCTTTGTTTTTGGAAAACTCAAAACCATTTTCCCTAATACTATAAATGGGGGGAATATTGTGGTTCCCACAGAAACACACCTACCCATTTGCCTGCATTGGAGGAAGCAAATTTCCAAGGGAAAACTCAACATTCTCATGTTCCCAAACTTCTTGGAAACTGCCCACTATGCAGCAAGTGGCTTTGATAGTGTTTACTCATTTGGGTGAATAATTGAGCAGCCAGGCAAAGATCCATGCAGGTCTGCATTCATCTCTCGTGTAAATATCGGAACATGTTCCAGTTATTAAAGCATCTCTTTTACCCAGGTCACAAAAACAGATGGAGACAAAGCTCCAAAGCACTGCTGCTATTTCATTTGTCATGGGGACGTGCCCTGATTTCACTGTGAGCTTCATTTAGCCCATGCAAATGCCAGGACAGATGCAGCTCTGGACTTCCTTGCCTTGTGGAGGGTGATGTCTCAGGGCAGGGCATCCTGATGTGCTCACACCACCACCAAGCTGTGGTTTGCAGTGAGGGCTCTGAGCAGAGCGAGCCCTCATTAGTGTGATTGCGTTTGTGGTGTGCACACTGAGGCAGAGACACGATGTAAAAGCTGGAAAGCAGAGCCATGAGCACTCCTGCCCACCTGTACCTGGCTGGCTGCAGGAGCAGCACTGTGGGAATGCTCCCCTGAGCATGAGCACAGACTTCCAGTGTCACTTAAAATATAAAAAAAAAACCAAGGAAAAGCAGCTGGTTTGCCTGGACCAACAGATAAGTGACAGGAAAAGGTTGAAATTTCTTAGGGAGAGTGTTTGTCCTTTGGGAAATGCTATTTTGAAGGTGGTTTATGGAATTTAATGAGTGACCATGGTGAATCTATGGAATAGGGATTGCCACAGCAGAGCTTCTGGTTTGGCCTTGCATGGGGCTGTAATCTTGGAACAGATACTTTGCATGGAAACAGTGAATTTTTAAAATGTTTTGGAGGAGTTGAAAAAAGGGATTTCTAATAAAAGTTAAATTGCTCCTCAGTGTAATTTTAAAAAAACATGTCTGTTTAGGCTTACGCTGTTGTTTTTCAGAGTACATTTTCATTTTGAAATTTGTTTCTATTTATATAATCTGTCTAGCCTCCCAAAACAGCACCAAAATGTAAAAATGTTTCCCACGCACCCAAATTAAAACCCACACATTTCATTTTGTGGGAAAACTCACTTTTTTTTCCTTTTTTTTTCTTTGTTTTTGTAGCACGCTGAAAAGCAGACCTTTTGGCAAAAACGGAAATTCCTCTTCCACAGCAGCCCTTGCCCTGACCCTCTCAATGCCAAACTTTCACCTGCCTGTGCCCTACGTGCAGTTCAGGCAGCAAAAACCACTGATGAATCCCTGGAATGAATTTCACTAAGTGCCTTTTGCAAAACATCTTGAGTAGGTGCAGGGGATCAATAGGAACTGCCTGAGCCTGAGAGCAGCTGAACAGAGGAGGAAAGAAGCAATTCCTTAATAAGTTGTTCTTTGCCATCGCCAGCTCAGGCTGAGAATTGGGACAAATGACAGCAGAGCACGATCTGCAGAGAGGAGCCCATCTGCCAGGAGCTCTCACCTTCCCCAGCCTCAAGGTCACCCAGAGGGCACAGTCAATAATCCACCAGCCTGGACCTCGCTGTGCTGCTCTGAACACAGAGAGAAACACTGCATAATTGAGGATGGCTCTGTTAAAACACTTGAAAAGCAGGAAAAGGGAAGAAAAAAGAACAGGAGAGATATTAGTGCAGGATCTCAGGGAGGGAGAGGAGCCACAGTTTATCTGGGTGAATCCCAGGTGCTGGAGATGGCTTGGTCCCAGTGTTTCCAGCATTAACCAAAGAACCTACAAGGCAGAAGGTTCACAGTGAGTGTGAACACTTACAGAAGTGTTACCTTTTTGCATAACTGTAATAAGAAAATGTTTTGGAATCATTGAGAAGCTGCTTTTAAATCAGATTTTTGCATCCCAGTGCCAATTCATGGAGAACTAAGGCAGCAGTGATGTGTTTTCCATCACTCCTGGGAAGAAGGGGGGGATTCTGCTCTTTTCAGCAAGTCCTGCTGGGGAATGCCCAGATTTGGGACCTGTGGGGTTCTCACCCTGATGCTTTCTTGCTGGGAAAGCCTGGTTTGCACTCTTGAAGCATCATCCCAAAACATCCTGAATGAAAATGGTGCTTTGCCTGTTCCTCTTGTGCACAGGCAGCAGAGGAGGGGGGATTCTGCCCCCTCAGGTGAGACCCCACCTGCAGAGCTGCCCCAGCCCTGGGCCCAGCATTGCAAGGACGTGGAGCTGCTGGAGAGAGCCCAGAGGAGGCAGCAGGATGCTCAGAGGGATGGAGCAGCTCTGCTGGGAGGAAAGGCTGGGAAATTAGGATTGTTCTGCTACAGAGGAGGCGTTGGTTTGGGACCTGGGTCTGTGTGGAAGGATGGAAATGAGGGTACAACACAGCCGTGTTGTGCAGGTGACAGGACAGAGCCTGGTGGCCCTTGGGGGTCCAACTGGGACAGGTGACTGGGATGGAAGAACTTCAGCATCTCCCACAGCTCTGGAGAGCTAAAGAAGCCCAGCCCAGGTCTCCCTCTGTGCCTGCCAGGTTACCCAATTTAGTGAACTGGTACATACAAAAACTCCTCCGGGTCACAAATTGCTGTTCCTCACTCTTATGGGCCATTCTTAGCTACATGACACAAGTGACAGGAGGAGTCCCAAGGCACAGACATCTCCTTGCATTATCTAACCCATTTATCTGAGCCCTCCCAGCCACAGCACTACTCCCTCCTGGCCTGTCCGAGCCCCCCTCTCACACAGGGGTCCGTGTGCTGTGAACCGATGGGTGAAGAGTGGGATCTGCTTCCCAAAAGGCTTTAGCACTCTGGGATACCCCTCCTTCAACAGCATCCTGTGGGGAACTGCGGCCGACGTGGTGCCCAAAGAGGAGGTCACCCATAGTGAGGTCACCGTGGGACCAAACCCTTGACCACGTCTACAAATCAAACAAACAGCAGGGAGAGGATATTCGGCCCCCACACTCCCAAAATCCTCCCACCAGGGCTGTTCAAGATACTTTTATTATTGGTGATGGGGCCGTCCTCAGGTGAGGAAAGGATCACCCGTAGAGCCCCCAGCCGGGATTTCCAGGGATAACAATCGCAGCCTCCCCTGCCTGCAGCTCCTTCCTCCCTCATCGCCGCATCTCGAGTACTACGCAAATAACAATAGGGTATTGTTAGGCAAAAGAGATTTAATTGCAGCCTACACTCCCCGAGAGGGTAAGATCGGCTTTTCTCCAGATCTAATCTCCAGTCTTTCTTTTCTTCTCCCTCTCTCATCCTTTCCCTCTCCTCGAAGTTTCTCTTTTCTGTCTTTCCTCTCCCAGCCAGCAGCAAGTGACCAACCCAAAAGGTATGAAAGAAGGGAGGGGTGTCCTTGTCTCTTCTTCTTTTTCTACATTTTTGAATAGCTTTTAAATCCTTTGGAGTGTTGTGTCCCACAAGAAAGGATTAGCAGTAATTCCCCTGCCATCTCCTGCTTCCGACGCTCTGACAATTCATTCTCCTGAGATCCCCTAAACTCCCCGCTGAATACATTAACCAGAGGACACGGAGCGGGCTTTGGGAGAGCGATACCCCCTGTCCCACCTCCCTACACAGCTGAACACATCCAGCCATCCACCACAGGCTCCTGGATCAGCACTTCTACTCCTCAGTAGCCCCAAACAAACCCAAACTCGCCCCATGTGGGAGGGTCAGGGTGGTTCAGCTCCCACCCTGCGAGATTCACGAGGCAATGCCTGGAACTCTCCTTTCCATGTCTCAGCGATGGATCTGGTGGGAGACTGTGCTCCCTCCCTGCTCCCGGACTGGAATCCCTCTGTTTGCTTTTCCAGGCAGTGCTGGAAAGGGCTCTCTGCCACCTCTGCCTGGCTTTGGATGCTGCCAAGCCCCCTTAGATGATAAATGCTGCCTGTTATCTCTGCCCTGCTTCGTTTTCTCTCTTGGTAAAATGGGGTTCACAACCTGCACACTGTGATTTACTGGAGTGGAGCACTGAGAGGCAGACAGAGTCTGGATCAGAGCCCATGAAAATGACACTTTCTGTTCCTGAACTCTATTTCCTTCATCTTGGGATTTTGAAATCCTCCTCTACAGCTCTCCCCCAGGCCAGTAAACATCAATCTGAAGTCAGATCGTCCCATCCCCTTTCCTGTTACTGGTCCTGCTTGTGGTCACTGAAGTTTTGCTTTCTTTAAGGGAAATAAGTGCACTGACAGTAGCACCAAAAAAAAAAAAAAAAAAAAAAAAA